>VZSF01002487.1:239268-683288 GCA_013398295.1 Chionis minor
CCCCCCCCCCCCCCCCCCATTCTTTGTGAAAAATACCTGGCTCCAATAGTAACTATCTGCATTGCTTTGATAGTTTATTGCTTACAATGTGGGTTGTGTGCGGTAGCAAAGAGAAAGAATAGTCTCTTAGCCTTTAAATGGTTCACAAAATGATACCATGCAATTTGGGAGGGGGTTATTTTCACAAAGATACTCGCTGCTCCTGCCCCCATGCCAAGCTGAAGATCATCTGTAAGCCAATGTAAACAGAGATCACAAAAAAGACGGGTGGTTAGACAGTATGTGTGTTAAAAAAATTAATAAAATAGATATTATAACATAAGCCAATATTAATTTCCCTTTATCATAGAATGGTTTAGGTTGGAAGGAACCTTAAAGATCATCTAGTTCCAACTTCCTTGCCACGAGGGTTGATTAGTTGTAGAATCCCTGTGAAGAATCTTCTCTCACTCAGAGTTTTAGGTAAAATATTATGCTTTTTATCACTACAGTAAGCTTGTGATGCATGGAGACATGGATATAAAAGATTTTTTCAGTAAATTCATACAGAATTTAAAATAAATAAAACTGATGCTTTGCTTTAAAGGAAATAATACATAGAAGTTAGTACTTTCCTTTCTGCTTCATTTTCCCCGTTTCAATATTGCAATTCAATATTTACTGTTATTTTGTGAAAAATTCCTGTCTAAGAAAGATAAAGATTTGGTGTGTAACAATAATAACTTATTTTCATTTGGTATGTAAAATTGGGAAGATTGTATGGCCCAGACATGAAGTATGGGGTAGGAGTGCAGCATTCTTTGCACATTGACAATCAGAGCCAACTCTAGGCAGATACATAGACTGGTGAATGAAAAAAGAGTCAATGTACTAAGTTGCAGGTTTGAAAACTTGGGTTAAAAACTATTAAAAAAATAACCGTAAAACATTCCTAGATTAGCTGATTTACTTCTTGCTATTGACTCTCTTAGTACTTGTTCCCTTTCCCTATTACTTTTTGCTCTCTTCCTCATAGATTGAATTCCACTGTTTTAATAATTTAATCATTCATTTTCTCACTACTGGTACTTTATACAATTTTGAGGTGGCTGGTAGCACCTTTTGTTGCAGTCAAGTACTTCTATGGGGATTCAAAATCTATCATTACTGAACTGGGCAATATAAGTGATTTCAGTACCGTCTCTGTCAGGATACAAGTTCATATTTTGGATTATTCAGGCCTCTAGGGAAGCCTAAAAGATCTAGCTTGGGCTGAAAGAATCAGAAACATGAAATGAGAATCATTCTAAAACCTAACATTTCCATGTTTCCATTAATACATTATGTTTTGCTTTGAAAAAAAATGGAAAATCAAATTCAAAGATCAAAGTCCACATAGCTTTCTACACACAAACTAGCATTTCATCTAGATTATACATGTAAATAAAGTTGCAGCTTGCTCCTAAGACATAAAAAGCAAAGGTCAGATGATGGAAATAAAGGGAAAAACATGTAAGTCTGTTTGTTCTGCATTTCTTGGCAGCCAGTACGTTCAGTATTCTGGTACTTGTTATGCAGAAAAATAGAGCTGCCTATTGTGGATAATAGCAAAAAAGGCAAAGGACCAGTTCTGTTCCTCTTGCGACTCCATCGGTGTCAATGGACTTAAACCAGGAATTCATTTGGCTGGGGTCTTCGAGGCATCACTTGAGGTTGAAGTGCTAACTTCTTCCCAGAAAAGTTATGCTGAGTCAGGCTGGCAAAAAGATCCGATTAACTCTTTCAGATGGAAAAATCTGGGACAGATTGCAGGACAGATGCAGGCCCTGGAGCACGGTGCTAGGAAGAGCCAAGCTTTGGGAAGGAAGCTTAGGCTGAGGTTTACATAGTTATTGTCTTTGAATTAGCAAAGGCCACAGTGAGGCTGAGTTACCAAACACCAGAATGGGAGTAAATTTAGATGCTCCCTGGGGTACGTGTGTTTCGAGCAGTGAAGCAAGCTCCCTTCTCTCTATCGCACTGGCTGCACACCAAAGGGAAGAGGCCCCCCTTCCTTCCCCTTCTGATCACTTTTGTTGTCTTCTTAATGCAGAGAGAAAAATGGGGAAACGACTGCAACCGGGGAATGGTGTGTAAACATACATAGACAAGAGGAAAACTGCAACATGTTGTTCCTACCTATAACTATCGAGCTTCACGGTTGCTTTCCATCACCTGTACAACTAGCCAGAAATGCAGTTTGCACAGTTCATTGAATGGCTATCCTAATTTTACCCTGTTCCAAGATTTTAGGTGGGAAAAAAGTCCCATAATTCCAGATTTTGCTGCTACTTTATTTAGCAGCTATACAGGCAATGTCTTTAGAACAGTATGGATTGAACTGCACTTTTCTGTCCACTTTCAACAACAGATGGAGCAAAGACATGGGGTATCTTTGGTGCTAGCCTGAGGTTCCTTTATTCTGCTATGCAAGAGTGGGATACTAATTTGTTTGTTTCACACTTTTGTGCAAATTGCATATGGAATGTTATTTTTCTTCTTTCACAACTAATATCATGTCCTCTGCAAAGCACACCTTTGTAAGTGGTCAGGAAGCAGTCATTAAGTTGGTATTTCAATGGAAAAACCATTTCAGTTGAAAAAATCAAATTTTTTTAAAATCCCAGAAATGCAATCCATTTGCAAAACAAAGTGTTCCAATTCTTTGTTTCCAAAATTACTTTTTATTTAGAAATTTACTTTATTTATATATTGCCAATTACTGCAAGCATATTGTAATGAGAGGACTAAGTTGATCAGGAATGACATTTAAAATATTATTTCATCAAGAAGAGAAGTGACATGTCCCTTATTTAGGACAATTATTTATAAAGTCAACATTTTTTTAGAACACAACCCAATTGGAGAGGCAGCTCATAAGTGATCAATACTAGATTCTTATTTTATCAAATGCAGTCATATTAGACTGTTAGTAGGACAGATTTTGACTCTAATGACCTAACAATTCAGCATAAATTCTTATTATGGATAAGGAGTTTTTGCCATGTCATGTTATCTCCTGATTGTACAGCAATATCCTTGTGCTTAAAAAAAGACTGTGGAGGTTTATGTTCTGGAAGAATTATCTCTTTATCTGTTGATTGTTTTCTTAAACAAAGACGGAGCGTAAAATTGTGCAATCACACAGAGAAGGAAGCAACCTCCCTAACTCCCTTTTTTGCAAAGCAGAGACTCTACTCTTTCTCTATGAGAGTGGGATATTTATTACAGCCTGTAGAAACACCACCCTACCTCCAAAAACATGTGTTTAAGGTAGCTTTGGAAGCCAAAGTGAATGATTGAAAATATTTTTGCATTTGCTGTTTTATACAGTCTTCAGATGTGACTGTATTTAGCAGAAAACACAAGATAAATGTAATTAACAGCAATCAGCTTTTTCAGCACTTATTATAGCGAAGGTTGCACAATGGTTTCCATTCTAACTCCCTCTTCAGCCTCATAATTTTCTGCTGCTTTCATTCCCGAGAAGGGAATTTTCCTTACGGTTATTTTTCTTTGGAAAGTTTGAGTAACTTGGCTCCAGTATTGCCAAGAATATTGCAAAGAAAATGGGTGTACGTAGCCTTGCTAATTATAAGTATTTTTATTGTTTGAACAACTCTTCAACATATGCAGCTGGGGGAGGGAGGCTGAAATTTCAGCTATTCCCATATCAAGTCACGTCTTTCTGGGCTACCGCGAAGTCGTGTTTTGGTTTGCGCGTTGTGATCCTCTGGAGAAGCACGTGCTGTGCACACACAGCGTAGCTCGCATACGTCTTCCGTGCGGAGCTTCATGCTGGGGAGCGCTCTGGTGGGGCCAGCAGCAGTCCTGCACGCGGACACGGGATGAGGAGGAGGAGGAGAAAATACTGCCGGACCACTGCTGCCCCTCTTGCTCTGCGCTTGTGGCTCGCTCCCATCGGGGAGACCAGAGGGTTTAACTTGTGACCTTCTGGGCAGGAGACCTGCACCTTTTCTGTGTTTTGCTGAAGCTTTTCCTTTGGGAAAGTACTTCTCTGAATGCCGAAACGTGTACCGCCTTGGGAGGGCACAGTCAGGCTGAGTTCAGTGTCACTGTGAAGATGTTTTGGAGAAAATAATGAAGTGTCTTAAAGTAATTTAAACTGACTGGTTATTACCTTTGGCTTTTGAAGCAACATTTGCCAACGGTTATTAATTTTGGTGGGCTGGGAGTGTTTTCCTTTGCTTTTGTTGTCTTCCCAAGAAATCAGTGATTCCCCCTCCGAAGGGTTAACGGTTGTCAGAAGGGCTGATTCAAACCCCAAACTGTGAGCAGCAAAGCCAGTTACAGCACACTGTGTCGTTAATTAACTGTGACACCATCCTGGACTGTTTTAATCAGGAAAATGAGTTATTTATGAGGAATAGCAGTAACATTCAGTACTCGTCTCTTTGGGAAAAAAAAAAAAAAAGAAAAATCAGCGGGAGAAAAATCATAAATATGGATTTCAAAACAGGTTTATTGCACCATTTGCCTTCCTGCTCATGAGGCATTAGGACTTAGACCCAAAAATACAGAAATCAAAGGATGTGTTATTTCTTCTCCTGTTCCCGTGACCGGGGTTGCACGCTGCGAGCCTGCCTCTCCTCCGGGTTGTGGTGGTGCCTCCTGCTCCGGCTGCAGCCGGGGCCGCCCGTCGCGGCTCAGCTGGGCCAGGCAGCAATTACACCAGCGGCTGCGCTCGCTGACAGTTTTTGGGAGACGGTAACCTTTAGAGGGAGAGGTGAGCTGGGACTTCTTGATGTGGCCGGGCTAGGCAGGCGCGACGTCGGCGCGGGGATGCTCCGCAGCCGGCGTCAAACCCCTGCCAGGGGCTCCTTGGTGGCGGCAGCTCAGCCAGCGCGGCGCTGGCTCGCTGGAGTTCGCTTGGGCACGCCAGCAGCTCCGAGGAGCCATGCTGAGCCGCTGCTGCCAGCGCCTCGCTACGCCATCCCCAAGCTGCACCGGCAGCGTGTCCCGCAGTCAGGGGTTGGAGGAGGAGGAGGAAGAGCTTTACCCGCCTGGCAGCCTGTCCCAGCTGCTGCAGAAGGAGCTCCCTGGCGCTTTTGGGTCGCAGGGGTAGGGCTGTGGCTTTCGCATGTCCTGTGTCAAGAGGGGAAAGAAGAGGAGGAGCGGGACAGCTTTTGGGGCAGCGGTGACACCCGTGGACTTCAACGCTGCTGGAAACACGGCGTAAGCTCAAATGAGTGGTGCCCCTGATGCTAATGTAGAAATGTTGCCTTTGGAGAACAGTTTTGTGGTGGCTGTCGGCTGTGTTAGTGTGGATTTCTGCAGCTGACACCCACTTGATAATGCTTTTGGGTGTTGCATGCCCCAACCTGTCCTCTGGGTGCTGTGCTGGAGCCACAGTCAGCATTTGGTGGGAATGCTGGAGCGAGGGGATTCTCTTGTCCTTTGCCCCCATCCTACAACTACTGCCTGCGCTCTCCTGGTCTTGTACAGCCATGCAAAGCCTTCTCTGCGGCAGTGGGGGAAATCAGTTTTAAGGGGGTTTGGGTTGTAAGCTGAACACAAAAATGGTGAAAAAGTAAAGAAACAAACCCAAAATTTGTCCCCATAGAGAGCTGTAGGACAGAGGGGAGGAAGGAACTCCTTAAATGTGCTTTTTTAAAAGAAAATATTGTGCTGTTGAGCTGCAGCCTTAGCAAAACTAGGTATTGCTTGATGCTCCTGATTGAATTTTTTTAGTCAGAAATTAAATAAAAGACTGAGTAGGCCCCAGGGGCAGTGCTAAGGGAGATTTGGCCATATCAAAGTTGTGAGAGTTGCTGTAAGGGGCAATGGAAATTCAGTGCAGCTGGTGAACTTAAAAAATAATAACAAAAAACAATACACCTCTGTGTTATAGAATGTCTTTCATACAACAAGTATCCCAAAATGCTTTATATAGAATTAAAAACAGATTTAATTTGAAGAACAGGTAATTTTGTTTATTTAAGGGAAAGAAAAACATAGGACATTAGACTGGACTAAAGCTGGTATAAATCAAAAAGGGTTCAACTGAAGTCAAGTGGCTTAAAATACAGATGCTGTAAAATATACAGGAATATAATCTGGTCCATAATATTTTGCATTTACAGTATGTAATTTTGGCCCTTTGGAGGAGGTCAGGTAAAGAACCTATGTTTTCATTGTATTTCCTTTTTGTCGTTAAATTGAACGTCTTCATTTCTCGTGTTCCTTTATTTCATGCTTTTGTCTTGA
Source organism: Chionis minor (assembly GCA_013398295.1). NCBI lineage: Eukaryota > Metazoa > Chordata > Aves > Charadriiformes > Chionidae > Chionis > Chionis minor. The sequence goes on from VZSF01002487.1 coordinate 245,515, forward strand.
TTTCTGCTAGACTCTCTCTTTTCCAAACATCTCATCTTTAAAAAAGTTTCAGAGACAAAAGGGGAAAAAAAAGCAAGGAGAAAAAAAGGTAAAAAAGGTTACTCTTCTGTGCCTTTCCTGCCCCCATAAAATCCCCTCTCCTCCAAGACAAATGAAAAAAAGGGCTACAATTTCTACAAGGGCTACACACTAATGGAACTCCCCGGCAAAGAATGTAATGGGGGAGTTCATACAGAAAAATCATGAGATAGTAGAAAAGCAACTAAAATGTTGATTTTTTTTTCAGTGAAAATACTAACAAATTGAATTTTTCTTGGTCATTTTTTTTCTTTTGGCAAGGATAAGTAGTGAAACTGGAAAAATTCTACAGAAACCTTTGTTTAAGGCCACTTATTTTTTAATTCATTAAACTTATGAACAAGCATAATTAAAAGTAACACCAAAGCATTTGTAAAAGAAACCTGTGTTTGGAACATTTAAAACTCCAACACTTATTCTGGGTCTGAGTACCTGATTTAGAAATAAATACACGCTTTACTCTCTTGTGTGTCTCCTCTTTATGGGTGCAGATAAGACAAAAGAAAAAGCTGCTTTACTTCCACAAAGCACGCTAATTTAGACTCAAAGAGATATAAATGCTTATTTCTGTATTGAAAGATACATATTTCAAACATTAGATGAGAACCGAGTACTTGTGGCTCTCGGATGTAGTTCTCAGCGTTGCAGCTGGAGGTCTCACTGGTGTTTGATGAACTTTTGCCCACCTGACTGTTGAGCGTTGTGCGTGTGGGTTGTAGCCAGCACAGCCTGTCGGGGTAATGTTTCTTTCATTATTCTGTATGGTTACCTGCAAAATGTCGTTTTGGGAAAAGGCTGCATTGCTCTGAAAGGTTGGACTCACCACACGCACCAAGTATGTGGGCCTTAGCGTCTCCAAACTGGGCATCCAAACTTAGTGGTAAACTCTATTTCTGCCTGATCTTCAGTAGTGCAACAGCCTCTGCTTAGTGCACTTCACGCACTGGTTTTTGTAGCTGGTTCCTTTACTGGATACCCCCATGGCACTTAAGCCTTTTAGAAGTTCTTGGTGTCTCTCACAACCTAGGTTGCATTGGCACAGTCATAAATCCAAAGAACAGAGATGCTTCCATACCGACTTATTTGAGTAGATGTTGTGAAGTAAATCTGTGTCTTTAAAGGACATAAGAGTTGCTGCAATGTGGAGGATAGGAAACCCACACCTGGGTTTGGAGGTCCTTATTTGATCAGTTGGAAGTACACAAGGTGTGGGCTGAATGCTACTTAAAAGTGGAGAAAACCCCAAAACACCAAATAGCTTGTTTCTCTTCAAGTGTATCTATATATCATGCTTTTGTTAAGGGGGGGAGAAAAAAAAAAGCAGCTCCTCCCCAACACAGGTTTAGCGTTCTGCCCGTCAACTTCTGATTTCTTTGGTCTTGAGCAGCACGTTGGTCTGGCAGCAGTTGCCCTGCAGTGGAGTGGGTTGTTGCTTCCTCTGGAGGGAACCATCTGTCAGGGCAGCAAAGCAAAACGTGTTTCCATTTCCTCAGAGATGCTGCAAACTGTCTTCCTTTCAGAGCAGTGATTTACAAGATTGGTCTCGCCCTGTTGGAGAGATACCCACTTCCATTCCCACTAAATTTAAATTGATGTCTGGAAACTTAGTTGAATCCAGCTGACTGATGAACTTCATACTTAGCTGAATCTGGACTGATTTGAAAAAATAATTTTGGGCACCTGTTCTTAAATATCTGAAAAGCTTTCAGCATTCCTCCCTAGTTTTCTTGAAATTTCTAGAGGTTATGAATATATGGGGACTTTGTTATTTGCATCAAAGGACTTGGAATGTGGCTTGCTTTTTCCATTTCTTAATTTAAATAATAAACTTAATAATATATTCATAGACATATATTTGATTAATTTAGACAGTCTACTTACAGCCTGGTCCTTTAGGTCCTGTGTGCCTCTCCTCAATACCACACATGTCCGTTTATTTCAAGAAGAGCTGAATGATACTTGCATGAGGTCATCGTATTGTGTTTTTTATTGTCATGGATTCTCTTTGCGTGTCTCATGAGTTTATTTTGTTCTCTTTGTAATCCTCCCTCATTCAAAGCAACTCTGGTGGAGAATGCTCTGCCAATGACTTCAAAATTTCTGTTCCTTCCTGTGTAAGAGAAACACAGGTGGGTATTGTTTTTGGGTTTTTTAAAGAGTATCTGTCACAGCTGAATACTAATACAATATGCCATCTTGTAGCCCTCAGTGAAGCAAAAGACAAGTGGGTGGAGTTGTTTCTTGAGCGTACACAAGAAATAACATCCAAAAAAGTTTTAATTTGATTGCATTACTGTCACCAAAGTTAACAAACAAGCCAGTTAATAGATTCAGAGCCCAGTTAAATATACCATAAATTCTGAGTTGTACAAAGCATTTTGGAGAAGGGGGCTGTTTGAAGTGTGAGTTAACGCAGTCTCCCGTATATTTTGATCAATACTGCAGACCACTTATAATTTTATCAAGTGTCTTAGGGGTGAGAAAAATGACATTTTGCTTGTTTAATTTTTGTGGTGGCCTTGCAAAACCTGCTGACTTGATATTTTTACAAATTTGTTACCGTCCATGAAGTGGGACAGATCAGGGCTAAGGTTCCATGATGACATGTATGGAGAATAGCAGGAAGAGAGATGTGAATTGTAACCTAAGTGTTCTCTGCAGTGTATTTATCCCCAGCAAGAAACCAAAATGTGACTAGGGCAGTCCATGGTAAAAGGAGGAGAAAATGCAGGATTGACTTGTTATTGGAAATCAGGGAGCTGTTACCAGATTGTGTTTCTCCATCTCAGCTTGATCCTGCATGAATGGGTGGGAGGGCGTCAGTGCTTCTGTGTTTGTGTGTGAGGCTGCCTGTGTGTATTGACGCGGCATATGCACATCTGAGCAAGGAAATTGTCTTTTAGAGCTTTTCTTGTGGCCCTGATGGTGGTTTGCTTTTGGGTCTGGGGGGGGGTAAAACACCAGGAGAGCTGGGTGTCCAAAATAATCAAAAAGGACTGCCTTTTATCAGCTTCTTGTGAAACTGCAGATTGCTTTCCGATCTTTTAGAAACATTTCCTTACGAATGTCTTCAGGAATTATTGAGGATGAAGAATTTCTTTAAGGCTGCATAAATACGGAAAAAGGAAAAGGTTTGAAGAAAGCAAATTTTGGGGTTTTTTGTTTGTTTTGGGTTTTTTTTTTTTTCCCCTTAATCTAATTTTCTGGAATCAAATGCTAATAAAACTGCTTCCAACTTCAAAACCAGTAAAGGTGAGCTCATCTGAAGCCTGAGTCAGAGCAAATGCCATGCTCTGTAGAACAGTTTAAAATCCAGTCTTGGGGGTCGATATGTCATTTCAGTTGTTACTTTAAAGAACAAACAAACAAACAGCCTTCCCTGTGAGATGGGATTAAATCCTCCCAAACAGTTCTAAGGTTTGAGCTGTAGAAAAATATTTAAATGAATCTGCTCTTTACAAGATGCTCTGTTTTAATACAATACAAACCCTAACACTAGGACGCACTGCCAGCAGTCATGTGTCAGTAGATGGACAGTGTTTAAAAGAACTTAACCAAGGTGGTGTGGCTCATGAAGTGCTACCTGCAGAGAACTCCTGTGCCCCAGGAGGGCTTCTGCTCACTTGGGGGCATCGAGGGCCACTCCTCACTGGTATTCCTTGTCTGAGCATTCTCCCTTTGCACAGCTGTTGATTTAGAAGAAAGGAGATTTCAGGTGTGTATTTCTTCTTTGCCCCTTCCGCTGCGTAATGAGGTAGAGTAACTGGAAAGGATTGATAGGTTAGAGGCGGGACCCCTCAGGAGAGGGGGAAAACATGAAAATTCTCTGTACTGTTCACAGCCAAGGTAGTGTTTGCTCATGAATGTTTGGGACAACAAGACGGCTGCTCTTTCACCCCACTTTCACACGTCCAGGGCTTGTAGCTGCTCCACCGCAGTACGCAAGCGCCCCATGGTGATCTCTACACTAAATCTTTTGCAGGCAACGGGGAAAAGAGAAGAGCTGGGTTTATCCCAGTTCTCCTAATTTTGCACTCTGTGCCCCCGTCTACCTTCCGAAACAGTGTTTTGGCGCTGTGGCAGGGAGATGCGAGATGGTGTGTAGTTAGTAGCACCTGGATGTCTCACAACACTCGGATGTGTGCTTATGCCAAGGAAATTGAGAAGAAGAATACAAAGTAAGTCTCTCGGGGTGCTTGTGGCACTGAGCAGCATCACGTTTAGGAGCAGCGCAGCACCGCATTAGTGGCTGGACGTGTTCTGTACCCAGACAGTGGACTTTGCAGGCTCAGGCATAAGATTTGGCAGGATTTACATGCCAGCCCCACGCTTTCACAGCCCTGCAGGACTGATGTGCTCTGCACTTCTGTGCATTTTGGAGAGCTGGAGCACCTTGACACATGCTTCAGAGTGGCAGTGTCCTTCGGGGAGCCTGTGCGGAGAGCCTGCCGGCAGCCGTCCCCTTCAGTGAGACCTAACCTCCCCCTCCGGGCTGGAGACCGGGGCGGCAGCGAGGAGCAGGCGAGAGTGTGGCACGCGTGTGCAGGGCTGTGCGTGGCCGTGCTGCGCCCCGGGCAGACCCCAGACGGAGACAGGGGGAACAGGGCAGCCTCCGGGGAGGTGGGACCTGGGTGGGAGGATGGAGGGGGCGAGAGTTGCTGCGCTGAGGGAAGGGACAGCTGCTGCTGGCGGCTATAATAATGAGGGGGGAAGCGAGAGGCTGCCGGAGACCCCCGGGTGTGAGGGGGAGCAGCGCTGGGAGCCTGACGGGGGGTCTGCCCCTCTGCGTCCCAGCGCTCCCGCCGTGGGTGAGGGCCAGCCCTGGGGCTCCCCCCGCCCTGCCGCCGGGTGCCCAGAGCCCCTCGCCCCACACCGGCCTGGCTGGAGGAGGAGGAGGAGGAGAAGGAGGAGGAGGATCTTTCCGGGCGCTTTCACTCCCGCTGGCTGCAGAGGCTGAGGCGAAAGACAGAAAAAGGAGGAGGGGAATAAAAAGTAAAGAGAGGGGGAGAGAGAGAGAGTGAAAGAAAACTAAGCCCAGCTTTTGCCGGTGCTGCTTGGATTGGATCTGGTTTGAGTTTCCTCTCTGCTGGCTTGTGCAGCAAGAGAGGAGGAGTGGGGGGAAGTAACTCGCTCACTCTTCCTCTGAAGCTTAAGCAAACGTGCTGGTGACTGCGCTGGTGGGGAGCTGCCCTGGGTGCAGTTGCCTCATAGCTTATTGCTCTCGGTCACTAAAGAACTGTCTGGACTTCTCGAGGACCTGGAGGAAAAAGCCATCGCTTCGCAGACCCGATAGTTGCTCAGTGCCTATAGACTTGACACATCTTTTTTACCTAGGGGATTCTTTTTTATTATTATTTTTCTCCCGTGTCTCTCAGAACAGCAGTTGCTTGAGTGTGTGGCATTGAAATCCATTTGCTAACAACGTTGGGAGATATTTTTAAAAACTTTTTTTCCCCTCTCTTTTGTTTTCTTTGCCTTATAAAAAAAAAAAAAAGAAAAGAGAAAAAAGTTAATCCTTTTGGGGGGAGGGGAGATGATCGTGCTGATGTGGAATAAGTGCTCCTGCTGTCTCCTCTTACTAGCCGCGGTCCTGATCGTGGAGAGCTCCCAGCTAGACAGCTCCAGCTCCAAGGTGAACTCCATCAAGTCCACCCTGATGGGGGAGGCTCCAACTCAGGCAACCAACAGATCTGCAGGCATCCACCAGGGACTGACGCTTGCTAGCAGTAAGAAGGGCAAAATGCTAGAGCAGATGGGAAAACCTCCCAAGCACTATCACCGGCAAGGAGAGGTAGGACATCGCTTCATTGCTCGAGTGTCTGTCTGTCTGCGTGCTATGTGCAAGTAACTGCTAGTCCTCCCCTCACACTGTTTTCAAAGCTTTACAGTGTTAAATTAATTCATTTGCTTCATTGGGGTTGTCTGGGATGACATCATCTCATAACTGATGTTAAGAACTGTGTAAGCGGGAGTTGGAAGGTTTTACACCTTTCATTTTTCGCTGCAGGATTAATAACTGGTAGAAGAAAGAGTAATCTAAAAAAATATCCTCTTCAGCATTTCTTTGACTTCTTCAAAGGGCTGCTAGAAGTAAAGGAAGAAAGTTCTTGTTAACTCGCGGACCCCAAATTAATTGAATTTGAATAGGTGTGGAAAATTTGAGGATGAAGTGAAATCCATGTTTACAGTGGTGAAACAAACTTGGGTTTAAAAATCACACTCAGCAAGCTGATCTCTGGTATCTTTCTCCATCGTGAGAATAAGAAAGCATGCTGTCTCGGTGGTATAGTTTAGGGCACATTACTTTGCTTAATGTGACAGAAAATAAGTTCTAGGCTTCTTGTCCAGAATACACTCCAGTGGTTGTGGAAGTTTTGTTTGGTTATGTCCAGTTGAGATAAGCAGGGAGTAACAGCCCTGAATATGAAGTTTGAGTGTAAGGAAGAAAGAAAAGGATATTGAAACTTTATGAAAAAAAGACCCTGACTTGCTTATGTAGTTGTCTTTCCTCTCTGCCCTGCTTGGAAACTTGGAATTCTGATAGAAAATTATCTTCATTCTACTGTCTTTGGGGTAAACTATAAAACAGCATTTTAAGCCATCAGTCCTCTATTTCCCTTTCCAAGTCTCAACTTGGATGGTATGAATGTTGCGCATTGTGGTGTTGAAGGAGGCAGAATTCTTCAGAAAATATAGATTTTATTCTATTGGGTATTATTAGTATCTCCAAATACAGCTGCTTTTCATAAGCAACAAACAGTGTAGCAGCAAGGGAGCTGCCAACATTCAGCACTAAAAAGGCAAAACACTCAATGCCTGAATGGTCTGTATCTTGCCTACATTTTCCTTAAAGCAGCAGAGACGATGCAAACTCAAGCAATCCACTGAATTTGCTAAAGTGTTTCACATCAGCTTCCTAATAATTGAACGTTATCGCTTGTTTTTGTGTGCAGGCATAATAACAGTAGTTGTAGTTTTGGTTTTCACATGTGCAAAATTAATTTTTAAACTCCTCCAAGCCTTCTTTCCCTAGCCACTCAATTGTTTTATGATTTACCCAGGTCGCCTCTCCTTACCTCTGAGCAAAGTTTAGTAACAGATGCTGTGCTGAAGTTTTATATTGCTGAAATTCTGTGCTCTTTCCTAGTGCACATTGTAATAATTACTATGTTAAATCAACTTGAGGAAATACAGGAGCATGATACGCTTTCTTATGCATTCTCGCTGGGTTTTCTTTTGTTTTCTGTGTGTTCGCAAAAAGTCAGTATATAGGATCTATTTTCCTACTGAATGTTATCTCAGTCGCATGAGTTTCAGTGCGAGTACTTGTGGGGCCGTGCTGTGCAGCCCCGAGCATGTTATATAATTTTTGCCTTTTGGGGAAGTCTTGACACTTTCCCCTATGTACAACATCCTTAGGATTTCAATGTGTATTCAGCACGATGTTGTTGAGAATGATTGATTATAGCTCACCCAGTATCCTGGAAAACAAGTTGAACTTCCCACCGGTTGTGTTTGCAAGATTTGCCCCTCACTTGCCAACCTGGAATGTTTGCTGGGGACTTCTAGTTACTGGCATGAACTAGCAAGGTACACAAGTCACAGACGACACTGCAAGTATCTGTAATGGTAGAAGAGGTGGCACATACGTTAAGATGTCCTGTTTGTAGCTCAAGCAAAGGCCCCTGGAGAATCAGTGGCTTTGGCTCCCAGGAGCAAAGCCAGACCTCCCGTCAAAGGCTGTCGGTGCTGATTTGACCCTTTCTTCTTGGGACTCCATCCCGGGCTGCTGCACGGTCTCACACTGATGTGGTCCATGAAAATGACTTGGATTTGCTACCAATAATTGTAGGTGTTATTTTTGGCCTTCTGCAGGAAGCAACACAGTTAACACAGAATTGCATTAAAAACAAGAAAAGAAAAAAACCAAAAACTTTTGTGATAATGCTTTATTTTTGGTGATACTTCCAGTTGCAGTTTTGGTAAGCTGCCGTGTTTTTAGACAGTGGTGTCACATATCTCAACCAATTAAGTCATGACATATTCATAATTTTTTTCAAAGTACTCTCTCATTAGGCTACTACTTGATTTGCTTAGATTGTGGGACTTTGTGCTGAAGTTTTGCATGCCATTTCCTAAAAGAACAACCTTAGGCTTTTCTTTCTGAAACGATCTGTTGCATTAGTGGAATTTAGAATGTGTCAAAAGTAGGAGTAATTTTCATATCTTGCTAACATTAAATGGTGAGTTGAGCGTCTTGTTTACATCTAGAAAATAGTTTTAGTGAGGACTGATGATATATAGCTTAAAGGAAAACTAACAGAATTTTCCTGTTGCAGTTGTGACAGCTCTGAGCTGTGTGTTCAACTCTCTGCAGATACACATAGTGGAAATTGGAGAACTCTTACCAAAACTGGTGAAAGGACCATCAGCCAGCAACCTATTTACTTATTCAGCTTGGTAGACTAATGCACTTTCAGAACATTTCATTAATATGTTAATGTAACATTTTCAATTATGTTAATTCTCAGGACTAGGAACAACTTGGGAGTCTTTAATCAGCAATAAATCAACAGATAGTTGATAGTTTATGGCTTATCTGGAGTGTTGATGTACTTCAGCTGGTAGTTAGAGCTCCTGCCCAGAAAGGGAAGATCCAGCACTCCTTTGTCAGGCAAAGTTCCAGTTCAAATTAATGAAAATACTCACATGAGCAAAGCAAGCTGATCCGGCTTGCTGGGACTGGCGGGGCAAATGTGGATTTTAGTGAGACTTACATTTTTATGTCTTTCTGAGGAATATTATTTATTTTCTGTTCTTACTCCCTTTACTGCCTTGGATCAGCAGAGAATGAGAAGCACTGACGTGCTAAATCGGTGAGATTTCACTGTCTTCACTGGTGTTCACTGTCACTCCTGTTTTCCCCTTTCTGCAAACTGTTAATGTTTTTCCAATTTTACAGAGAATCGGAAAGTATCTACAGCATTTGCACAAGGGAAAAATACACTCTCAAATAAGAAAGTACAGTGCATGTTAGACTACGTTACTTTTTTGGGGGGTCAGTACTACGTACTGTCTGCCCTCGATTTCCTTTCAAATCTTGATTTAGAGAAATGGCCTCTAGGAACAGTAGCCTCTCTAGGAAGTTGTCCTGGACATATCATCTTTCTACATAAATATTATACAGTGAATAGAGTCCTAAATGAAAAAGGCCAGATTAGCAATGATGGTGGATTCATTTTTCTGCATGTTAGATCCAGTTTCCACCATGTTAGGGCAAGCTCTCCGATGTGACTGCTCTCACTCAACTATAGGGATGCAACTTGAAAGGCAAAATCTTATGTATTGTAGCTGTGATTGAAAGGCATAGCCATTCCATAGGTTCCTGGATGATGGTACTGTAGCCTCTTTAATTCACTATCTTTTTGACTTCTTGCTTTTGGGTTATAGTCTCCTCTCTTCTCTGAGGCTTGTCCCCTCCGTCAAGTGCTGGGTTTTTCACTCCTTTGTACTCAACCGCCTTTAATGATGTGGTAGGCTGAGACCCACCAAACTTTATTTCCAGCCATTTTCCTTCTTTAATCTGCGGGCGCTATTATCTTCCTGCCCTTTCCAAGTCCTGGCCTCAAGCCATTGTTTCAGCTCTTTCCCCAGCAAGCCATGTCTCTCATTGCCTTTGCTGCTGCATAGATGCTTGGGTTTGTGCTTCCCACGGGGACTGTCCCTCCCACTACCCCCACGCACACGATGGGAGCAGCAGCAATGAAGGGAAGAACTGGGACAGCCAGGAGGGGATCAGCACAACCGTGAGGCCAAATAAGAGATAATGGGATCTGGAAAACGGAGAGAGGAGTGAAAAGCTGGGACAAGTTTTAACACTGCAAAGGCACAATAGATTGATATCAGCTAAGCCTTTGTATTCCAAATGTACTCAGTTTAATTTTAAAAACATATTTTTTTTAAACTCTATCGCAGCTTGAGCTAAGAAGCTTGAGACTACAGAAGCCAAACCAGAAAGTCATTAATCCAAACGGCTAAATTGACACTGATCTCATACCTTTCTGCGCATGGACATGCATGTGTTTCTTAAACAGGACATAGTTACCCACAAAGACTTGCTAGAAAATGCTTGGATGATGCTTTTGTAGCAAGTAAAACAGCATGAGATGTAGTAATTGACTGCAGTGCCCTGAGAATGTTACAATAAAATGTACCAAAGACACCAAAAATGTAACCACAATATCTTGAATAGCTAGTAACCAAAACAGTATAAAATATGTCTCTATGGGATTAAAAATAAATTAATTACAACACTTAGGAATTACATCCAGCAATGGCTTTTTTTTTTTTCTTAAAGATAAAAAAAATAAATACGGAATTGCTAAATCTGCAGAGGTCACCAGAGAATGTATTCTTTGCTCTTGCTGTTTGCTGTTAGGAATCTGGGAGACATACTGGTTTACTGGCAGCATTCTTGCTAAATAGCTGAATGGCTTGTCTCTTGATTGCAAAAAAGGGATGCAGAGTATTATCTCCTTCCTGGGTCATGTTTTGTGTCCCCTTCAATTTGTTATTATTATTTGACTTCTTAATATAGAGCAAAAGCTTCTATAAAGTGGCTTTACTACAACTATTTCCTATTAATGTTGCAACAATGCCTAGAAAATTTCCAGGACACTGATGTGCTATCGGGTGTGCAAATACTTAGGAAGAGTCAGTTACTGTCTGGAAAGTCTGTCAGAATCTAAGGACAGCACAAAAGATGATGAAGCATGGTTGCATTTTGCTCTCAGAAAAACAAGTCTGATTAACTCATTATGTTTGATTAACTGATGCTTTGTAGATGCAAATATAGCACAAGTTTAATTTTGATTTTAATTATCTCGACACCGGATGTATCTTGCAAGCACTTCATATCTCATGGTTTGCCAGCTGAGCCTTTGGTCCTTTTACAGTTGTACTTACAAATGCCTCACCCTGGAAATGTCATTTAGGAGGAATTTAACTCCGCAAAGGAGGAGCCCCATGAAGCTCCTGCTTCTGTTTGTTTTTCAAGCATTGCTTTCCTCTTTGGGTTTTGTGTAGCTAAGAAATTTTTAAAGTGTATCCAAAAAAGTTTTTTATATATGTAAAAATGTTAATTTGGAGAACACCTTCAAAGCAGAGACCTCCCCTTCCCGCTTGGGCTTGTAGAAGTCCCTGCCAAGCTCATGCTACCCTGACATGCACACACTGGTCGTGGCTAGCAAGAGTCAGGGTGCAATGGGCCAGATTTGGAGCCAGCAGTCCCCACTTGGCCCATCGTTGGCCGATGGCTTGTCACCAGGTCCTGCCATGGTGCTGGGGACATTTTTGTCGGTGTCAGCACTGCAGTCATGAGATATTTATGACAGATCTGAGGACTTGAAGTTTGTATGACACTACAGAAATGGTGAAGAAAAACAGAAGCCGCCTCACTGCTTCTCCTGCATCAGTAAAACCCCCATGTGTATTTAGATTATTTTTTTTTTTTTAGAGAACTGAGGATAATTCTTTGGAAATCTTTGTCTTTCAGTGCTATGTTGTAAGCTGTGTTTCTGGTACCTTTAGGTTGTACCTAGGTACCTTTAGGAAGGTACCTTCTGGTACCTTCCATATCCATGGAAGTGAAAGGCCCATACAAAAGCGAAAGAGATCAGAATGTTTTTTACTTTTTTAAAATTAATTTTGCCTGCAAAAATATTTATCTTCATTAGAGAACATGAACATGTCTTCTTTTCTCATCAAGTATAGGATGTGTAATGACTATATGTCTCCAAACCATCACTTCCTCAGCATAATTTTCCCCTTTTCGATTGAAGGGCAGATTTACTTTAATGGAAAATTTCATGAATACAAAATAATTTTCAAATTGCAATGAAATGTGAAAATAGGTGAATTTATGATACTTTCAAGGTCATTGCAGAATTCTTTGCTCTAGAATGAGCTACAGAAAGTAGCATTAGAAAGAGAGAGATGGTGTGAAAGGATTCATATGGTCATAGTAAATGCCCAAAGCACAGCAGGCTTCAAATAAAATAATGAGTTTTGTTTATCTTAGTTACAGGTTTTTTGGGATTGGCCCTAAATCCATCTATGATTTATACATTTGTGTTCAAACTTGAGTTATGAAAATGAATGGATATCAACACACAGTAGGAAAGTGGAGTTCACCCATTTGGCAGCTATTTTGTTCTTACTAAAGGAAAGACGGGGATAATGCTACAAAAAAGAAAAAAAACATTTAAGAGTTGTTGGTTTTTTCCCCTTCAAAGCGCATAAGCACACAGTTCAGCCCCTTGGGTCTTTCTTAAAGCTAAGCTTTGATATGATTGAATTTTCATATGCACGGTAATGAATCTTGGAGACGTGCATGTTGCACATGTGTAGTGCAAATGGCACTGGTTTAGCATTTTTAGCCGTAAGCGAAGGTGGACTGTTCTGCACATGCTCGGGAATGAGGTGTGTCGCTTCACTCCGCAAGCCCTCTGCCTCATTCTCCGTGCATCATGTAAGTGTGAAGCAGGCTGTGCATGCTTTAAACAGCATATTTATTGGTCCAGTGAATGAGAGGACAGGGTTCAGTTCTACGCGTTTTGGCAGGTTGTGTTGAGTGAAGCAGTGACTTGCTGTCAGTGTGACCTCTGCCCTGCAAGCCTGAAACGTGTAAAGCGGAGATCTCTTAAAAGGCACTGCAAACAGAATATGTGCATGTTGCAGCAGGAAACTTTTATTCTCGGAGTCTCATTCTTAACTAGAATGGCATCAGGGAAAGTGATGCTTCTGATGGGGGAAAAGCTCCTTTGTTTTTCCTTTTGCACAGAGCAGGGTAGTTTCCAGTATTGTTCCTTTTTCTATTAGTGTTTGTGCAGAAAATGGAGCACCTATATACTTGACAGCCTGTAAAGATGCTAAAGCTGGACATTTTGCTGTAAAACCAGGTCTCTGGAAAGGAGGGGAGAGAACTGGTATGTAAAACCACTAACAGAAATGCAAAATGCTAAGCCCAGCTAGTCTAGTTAGTGTTAACTTGGTTCAATTCGTTTTCAGAAGTATCAGAAAGATTTAGACTGTGTCAAAAAAAAAAAAAAAAGATACTGACAGATGTGCTGCCACCTTGTCTTTAACCTTTTTGCTTTCATATGTCTTTCTCCCCTCCTTTTAGTTTTGTGTTTGGTTTTTGGCGGTTTTTTGTTTATTTGGGGTTTTTTTACAGCAAAACTCTTAATGTTTCATTAAGTACTGCCACAGTACTCTGGAGGGGAACGTCAAGTATTCATGTCAACTCAAAAGAAGCCATAGAAACCTAGGTCCTGTGTTTAAGTGGGGTTTGAGTCCCATCTCAAACAGCTTAGGTTGTTTTCTGAAGCCACTGCTGAAAATAGATTTTGGACTTCCCAATGCTGCAAGTTCTAAGGAAAACTCCACCTGCTCTTACAGCTAGATGTCCTGCTGTGCCTGAGTGCTTTCCCTGATTTTCTTACCATGGGTGTGTTCATGTGAAGTGTAACACAGAGGTACTTTGGCTTTTATGGTCTCTGTTCAGGGGGAATTTTTACGAAGCACGGGCTTAAAAGGAGAAAAGCCTCTGTCCAATATGACACAGAGCTGGTGTTAAGGAGCCCTGGGCTTGGCAGACTGTGTATCTTCAGTAGCAGCTGAGTGAAAAATGGCCAAAAGAAGCTTCTGTTGCCTTGACCTGGCAGGGCTAGTACAGACTGAGAACTTGCCATATTTCTTTGAAAACGGCCTCTTTTGGTTTGGAAACGAGAGCAGAGCCTGCCTCCTATCCAGTTCACTGCCAGTTTCCTGGGAGACTCAGGATCCTGTTTTCTATCTTAAAAAAGAAAAGTTTGTGTTTCTCTCTATTGTGAGGGGCATTAGCTTGTGCAGGGCACAGAGACTGAGCTGTGAATCTCCTACTTCTCTTTGGCAGGAGGAGTACTGGGTGGATCCTTACCTTCTTTTTCAAACATCATTTCCCCTGTTGTTCTTCAGGCCGGGAGGGAAGGTGACAGATGTCATCAAATGGCCCTTTCTTCTTTTAGAGGTAGACAGGACAATGGCATCCCTTACTAAAGAAAGAGTTACAGATTATGAATAATAGTTAACATAGAGCTTTCACACAGAGACATCATATGGTGAGTAACACGAAGGGGTAACAATAATGGAAGAAGCAGAAGGGAAGAAAAGGCTGGCTACTATCCTATGTTTGCATCAGGGAAGAGGGTGGCCGTTTGGCAGGCTAGAGAAGGTGGCATGGCTGATGTGTTACCTGATGATAAATTCATGAGCGTTTACAGAGATAAACAGCCTGGCATCATTATTCATCTCTTCGAGGGGGGATCGTCTTATTAACTCCCTGGGATCATGGAAGCCACCAAGTAAATGTGAAGACTGTTTCACGTATTTAGCATAGCCTGAAAGTTTTACCAGACTTGTCATTCTTAAATTTCAGTTTGTTACCCACTCAGGTAGTAGTAATGATACCATCTGACCCACAGAACCAACCATGTGCTATAATGGGTGACCTGAATGCTATGGGGTTGCCCAGTGAGACTGGAATTTGTTCTTCCTGTCCCTCTCAGTTCCTGTTACTCCCAACAAAGCTGAATTTGCAATGTATATTATTGATAATAATAATAATTAATGTATATTATTCATAACCAACTCCTGTGGCAGGGATAGACAGTGGGTGTGGGTCAGAACTGAAGAATGAAAATCCTGGGAGCCATGGGAGGACCAGGAAATCAGGAGGTTGCCATCCTCTCTCCATACCTTCTCCAGGGTGGAGCCAAGTGTTGATGCTACCTCATGTGTTGTCTGAGGAGCAATGAGGAAAACTGCCTATCAAATGTTAGCCTTAGAAGTCTACTTTATATTTTGGTGGAGGGCCTAAACTGCTTAGCTGTAGAAAATGTTTTTGTAATTGTTTGAATAAATACAGAGCTTTAAAAATGCTCTTCAGGAATGCTTGTAAACTTCTGTGCTTGGTTTTGTCCCTGTTGCTATCTTCCAGACATCCCACTCCTCGCCAAGGAAATGGCTTTTTAACAAGAAGAATCCTCTGGAAATTACTTTCCGAGGGGGTCCTTGCCACAGCAGCTGCAACAAATTGCAACTGAACTTCAGTCCCAATTGTTTTTTATTGCTAAAAGGATAAGTGACCAAGTGAATACTTGTATTATAGCTTGGCGACAATTTATTAAGTATCAAATTGTAGTGTGTGGTGTTTTCTAACCAGAAGATTAAGGTTTCCTCTGTGGAGGGAAATTTCTGACAGACTTTGTACCAGTGCTTAAGCTGAAAGAGGCCGGGAAAGACTTATCAATCCCAAACTGTCCTGTGGTTAGGGCAGCTTAGGGTTTTTCTTCCACTGAGACCTCGGCGCTGGGGCTGAGGCCTGACCAGTGGTGTCGGTGCAAGCAGAGTATAACCAGCACGAGGCAGCCGAAAAGAGAAGTCGCAGCACGGCAGTCTAATGCGTGCTGATCCGCTCCGCGCTGTGTAAACAAGTCTCCGGGGGACATTTTCTGAGCAAGTTGGTTTTGAGTAGCAGCATAGCTTTAGCATAGCTCAGAGGATGCTAACTGTGAAGCATTTTTGGCATGATTTTCCAAATAAGCAACACGGAGTCCAGGGAGGTCAAGGAAGGATGGAGAGAAACCGTGAGATGGTGCAGGCTACTTCCTTGTGTCCTTGAGCAGGGTTTGCCAGCTGGAGAGGAGATGCAGGTCTGCTTGCTTTCCCCTCAGCCTCTCTGCTCCAACTCAAGGGCCAGCAGGGGCGATAAGGAAGTCTGTACCCTCGTTTCTTTAGGAAAGTGTTTAGAATGGGAAAGAAGCTGCATCTTTTATTACATGGGAAATTGGAGGTTCTAAGTTTTGGTATTGCACAAATCTATAAAATGTGCTGGATAGTGCAAAATTTTCTAAGGATTTCAGAGGTAGGAACTCAGGCTTTCTTAGCCTATGTGTTTGCCTATATGCATATGAAAACCTTGGTTTAAGTGTTATCTAAACAACAGTGGTAGGCAAGAGATAAATCATAAATTAAAATGCATTGTTATTATTATTGAAAGCGCTTTTTTAATCTTTGGATTTCACTGGAAGTGTAGAAGAAACAACTGGCTGGACTGCTGAAGTAGGACAATTAATGGGTGGTTGGAAGAAGGAGTTTGAAAGTCAGTTTCATGTTTAACTTTTCCCCACTTGCTTTCCTGATTTGCCAAACTGGGAAGCATATACTTGGCCCTGTGCTCGACAGGGATTTTGGATGGCTTTGTTAAAAATTATTTGTAAAATGTTTAAAGACCTTTGTGCATGGAGATGCCTGGTAGACAGAAGATGCTAATTTGAAATGCAGTGTCTGTTATTGGTGCACTTCAATGAACTCAGGTTATGGAGGGTTTAAATACCGGCAAACTAGACGACAAAACTAGAGACACTCCTCAGTCCCTGGGAAAGCAGATTTCTAATGCATTCTGTGGGTCAGGTTCCCTCCTTCCCCAGGCACACCGGCCTCACTGTCACCGCTGTAGGTTTGGGATTTGGGTTTGGTTTTGTTCATCACAGTCACAAGGATGGTGCCTTTTCTTAAACACTGTCCTCTTAAGTTATCAATGAAGGATAGATAAGAGAGTCTTTATTACAGGCACACATGTGCACCACAGGTGTGAAAGGAACTCTTAAACTGTTTATGGGCGCACAAAGCCCCACGAACAAAGAGGGCAGAAAAGAATGTTGTCATTTTAAGGAAAAATATGTTTTAAGGCCCTGTTAAAAATAAAACCAAAAAGGAATAGCAAATGGGCTGCAGATTGTCTGTGTAACAGGGATTAGCACTGTGAAAAATCTTTTATTTTTCTGAAGAGGCATGTACCACCGACAGGCCCAGATAGCCGAGACACCGTTCAACACTGGCAGGGGTATCCACTTTTAGGCTCTTGTCTCAGTGAGTTATCCACAAAATCCCCCTCCAATAGGAACAAACAGATGAAGAGTAGGATAGCACTGTCTTAAGCCTGTTGTAAAGGTTTTAGATGAATAGAAGCCAGTACATCTATTGTGTGAACAGGTATGATAGTGGTGTATGAGTTCCAGGTCTGGAGAGCAGTTGTCACTCTTGAATTTGGTGGGACTGAAGTCTATTTTACAGGTAAAAGGTCAGAACAGAAGTGTCAAGGATGGGGAAAATGAGAGAAAGCCCCTTATCTTCTATGACAACCACATGATACTATCTTTCCCTGGTTCAGGAACAGCTTCCAGGTCCACCAAGGGATACATCAGTAATTGTGGTGACAATCTAGTACCCAAAGAAGTGATGTAACTCACTCGCCTCCAGCACTGTTTCCCAGCAGATTCACCAAAAAAATGTGGCCACAGACTCAAGTTCGTGCTGCCCAGAAATGCCACACTTCAACTCTTTACTCTGCAAAATGTGCTGCCTCATTGCCTGCCTTACCCAAGAGGTGCCACACACTGCTGCGCAGAAAACCATCTCAAAGGTTGGGCCCTGTTTATAGATACGATGAATTTGAAGGGTATTTATGTACCTACCTCCCTGAATTTTTTCAGGAGAAATTAGGTTCTGCATGCCCTCGGGGAGCAGGATCGTGGGCTTTTCCATGCAGAAAGAAGTTCAGCTCAGAGGAAATCATCCAGCTGAGACTCCCTTGCTGGAAAGCAAGCTCAGGGAGAAGGACCTCTCCTGTCTTTTATCACTGAAGTACGATAGTCTGAATTTGGTCATCAGAATAATTTGTTGTAACTATTATTACAGAAAAAGTTAAATCAGAATAATTTATGCTGTTATCTCAAAGATGAAATAATGATATGAAAGATTGGTGATGGATCTATATCTAATGTACCAGATACGGTTCCTCTGGCCCTTCTGTACAGACTTCAATCTCCATCCAGAGTGGCCCTTTTCTTAAAGCAGGGTAATTTTTTTTTTCAGTGTAAAACTGGACAAAGATGCAGAGATGTTGCAAGCAGAGCTGTAGCATTTCTCTTTAATAAGCCTCTTCCTGACCCACCCTATGTAAAGCAGTTGACACATCATGTGTTGTGCAGCTGGGATGGCTACCCTGGCCCATGCTACATCTGACACATGAACATATTGACTTTGGCCTTTGGGAAGCACCGGACCCATGCTGTTCTCCAGAGATGTGTCTAAGAAGTCGTTTCCCAGATACCATAGATATAGCGGTGGTAGGAGCAAAAGCTGAAGTGGAATTCACCAATTCAGATTTAGCTGATTCTGTGAAATCCAATTGCACAACAGAGATCGTCACTCAGTTTCTGGATTTGATTTCCTCTCTTTCCCTGCTTTGACCTCCAGTGCTCCTTCTGGCTGTTGGTCAGTATTCGGGTCTGAAGTTGTAAAGTTTGTGCGTGTCTGGATTTTGAGTGGTTGGTGTTTTAGGGGCTTTTTTTTTGTGGTTTTGGTTGTGTGATTGGTTTTGGTTTTGTTTTGTTTCGGTTTGGGGTTTTTTGGTTGTTTTTTGGTTTTTGGGTTTTTTTGGTTTGGTTTGGGTTTTTTTGTTTTGGGTTTTTTTTTTTTTTTTTTAAATGCAAGATTTTTGAGCCATAACACTTGAAATTTAGAATCTGCCCTTGGCCAAAGGGCAGACCAGTTTCTGTAAGATACCAGCTGGAGTGTTTGAAGGGCTGCTTAGGTGGTGCAGGGCTGAATTTCAGCCAGGGTGATCCATGCCGCTGAAATAGCACGAGCAGGCAAGATTGGCCATGAGCACGGTTTGTGCACAGTTGGTAGCACAACATGTGTCTGTGTTACCGCAGGACGGGAGCTCTGGTGCTGTTGACTTCATTGGAAGTCTTTGTGCTTGTGTGCTGGGAAAAATTTGACCACTTGTTAGTAAATTTTCACACTGCTTTTACTTTTGATCCCCTTCTGTCCTAAATGACCCTATTGGCAGGAAATTACTTTAGCCAGTAGCTACTAGAAGACATTTTGTGAACATTTGCTTCTTCTAAGGTTTATTTTCACAGTATGTTTCACCTGAATATTTTCCAGAACAAAAAAACTCAAATGCTCTGATGTCCTGATAACATATGCGAGGCTGAGGCTTCCTTCTTCCTTCCAGCCTGCCTCACAAAACAGTCTTTTAATACTCAGCCTTAATTGTATTTGTATAGATAATATTAAGGTTAATGTTTCAAAATGGCACTCTCTTACCAGGCTAATGGCAGCTGAAAATCAAATGACACCATTTCTGGTAAGTAATTTACCACTGCCTTCATGTACTTGTGTGAACAGAGCTATAGATCAACTACCAAAAGTTTAAAGAAGCTGAATTGCCAAGGGACAACCCATTTCATAACTGATTAGAATAACTAATAACTGATCAGTAGACAGGACAAAAAAAGTCCGACTAAATGGCCAGCTTTCACAATTCAGGGACTGTAAGCAAAGTTTCACACAGATCTTTTAGAGACTGATGCTGGTCAACTTATTGGTAAATTTCTGGAAAATGGGGGTTAGGGAGGCACAGAAGATTTTAATGAAATGTATTCAGAACAGTAAGAATAGACCACAAAGAGCTGCAGCAAATTTCAGTGTACTGAGCATCTGAGAAATACAGCCCGCAGGTAAAATTCCATTTCTGCGGGTATAAAGCAATGTACATGGCACTGTAGCAGCTGTACAGTGATAACTACTCCTAAATTAGAGTAACTTTTGCTATCAATTAATGCTGAAGCAGCAGCAGAGAGACAAAAAAAGAAAAAGAAAAAAGCCAAGCAGAATATCAGGAACCAAGAGCAAAACAAGGGTGTTTTTACTCTACTTCTGAGTTTTCATGGTGCTCCTCGTCCTTAGTAACTGTTAAAAGGATATAGAAGCAGTCAGGATTAGATGGGGGAAGAGGAAAGCAGGGATGATCAGAGTAGAACTGCTTTAACACAGCGGAAATTAAATAGGTCACAATGCCCTGGTTTGGAAAAGGGGTGGCTCTGGGAGAACAGGACAGAGAAATATAAAATAATGAAGCGTAAGGGAAAAGTGAATGGGGAGCAATCACTCAGTGTTTGCCCTAGAAGAGCCAAGAGCAGACAGTGTGAAATTATCAGACAGCCAGGAACTAGTTTTTCATATTGTATAGCTCATTGCCACATGATGCTGTGGGAGCCATATGGAACTGCTCAAACGATGAGACGAGACATACGCAGAGACGAGAAATTGCACTGGTAGGTACTAAACAGTGGTAAAACTTCCGGCTTCAGATGAGTCTAAGCTGCTGTTTTCTGAAGCTGGGAGAATTAATCTGAGAGAAATGAGAAATCCTTCAATACTTACCTATTTTCTTACTCCTTGGAGTATTTGCAGCTAGCAGGAAACTGGCCTGACAGCTTTGCTCTGATGCATTATGGCAACTTTTATGTACATATGTCATTGATCAATAATTCATTATTTTAATCAGCATAATAAATCAATATCAATTTATATTTTATCATATCACAAATAACCCAGCTTGTTACCTGGATTTACCATGAAACTTAAGCATATGTGGTTAAAGGTAAGCATTTGTATTGCTTACCTCAGTTAGAATGTGCCTATATAAATATTAGTCAGGCAAATATTCAGATATTTGGCTGGAGTCAATTGTTCTTTGGGTCTATCACAGTGGGCACTGATTTTCATATCCTCTCCAATGCCTGTTGAAATCAGTGTGAATACTCCCACAAACTTCAGTGTGGGTTTGTTATCCAGAGCGTCTTCTAGGCAAAATGTAAACTATTCCAAAGAGATTGCTGCAGCAAATGGAAAAAATGACTATAATGAAAAGGAAATGGAAAAACGAAGAAATAGACAAAGAGGCTTAGGACAGATTTACAAAGTACGTAGCACGCACAAGTCGGGGGAGACTTTTCAAAGAATTTTGCTACCATTTAGTCAGCTACTGAAGTAAATGCTTTCAAAAAAGGGTCAGATTTTCAAGTCGTTCATCACTCAGAAGGAAGGTTTTTGGGTTTGGGGGAGCTCTTTTTGCTTTCCTTTATTACTTCCTCAAGGTTTTTTTTTTTTGCTCCCGAGTAAATTCTTTCCTCTCAAATTTTCATTATACGTAGGGCTGAGTATCTTCATACTTTATAGAAACTTCATAAATATATTCTGTAATTTTGTCATGAGCTTCTATGGTACACTGTATAACCCAGTGAACTGACTTAAATTTAGCTTCAGAATCCACCTTTTTTCTGCTCAGACCTCTCAGCCCTTCTGTATGCACAGATATCTCTGAAGGCAGAGTTCACCATAGACAAGGTCAGCAAACTTGGACCCGACAGCAGAGAAAGTGTCATATGCTTACGAGCTCACAGCAGAAGCAGTCAATACTTCCTCCTGCCTCTCGGTGAAGTTTGTTCTAAGCTGATGAAAATAAACAACTCTGAAAGACAAAAGTGAGATTTTTCTCCTTTAAATATACTCTGTATCTCAGTGATGCATTAATAGATAGCTTTACTAGTGCAAATTATGTTTATCACTTCTGCTGTTAGAACAACTTGACAGCTTTTTAAAAAGTCTAACATTTCCAAAGTTGATACAGTTTTGATGGAAACTACTTTCACACCAGGGAAGTAGAGGTTTGATTAGCTCCATCCACAAGTATATGCAGACATCTGAGAACAAAGAGCAATGCAGGATTACAGTCACACAACCTGAGAATCTCCTACTTTGTCTTTCAAATTTATTTGACCAGAGATTTTAGGGAGCCTAAATAAAAGTCAAGGTGCTACAAGTGCTGGGGGTGTGTGTGTCTTTCCTCAGATGTCCCTCCGCATCAGGCAACGGTGGTAATTTGCAGCCTAAAAATAATTGTGTTCCCTCCACCGCTCCCCATA
The DNA here is from genome assembly GCA_013398295.1 of Chionis minor. Classification (NCBI taxonomy): domain Eukaryota; kingdom Metazoa; phylum Chordata; class Aves; order Charadriiformes; family Chionidae; genus Chionis; species Chionis minor. The sequence continues at coordinate 267,474 of VZSF01002487.1, forward strand.
GCTGCAGTCTCTCATTACCAGTTCTGATTTAATGAATATCGCTAGTATTACAAATATTTAAAAACCCTCCTTTGATCTCCTCTTCCACCTGCATGCTCCTAACTGGTTAAGAGCCATGATTAACACATATGTTTAAAATACTTTGACATTCAAATCTGGATTCCAACCAGTCAGGCTCAGTAAAGAGCCTGGCAGAGCCGCTGCCTCTCCACTGCACTGGAGAGCAAGATATATGACGTCTTGTGACTAGTTGATTGACATGATGAGTCTTGTAACATTTATTTACTAATGTACTCCATGATTGTTGATAGATGTGACTAAGTCCAGTCTGCTCCTTTCTTTAAAGCAGAGCTGTAAAGGAACTTGTTATCCTGAATGTGGCTTCTTGTTAAAACCTCTGATTTTGACAACGTTTCTGCTGGGAAAAAAATCCCAGCTAATGGTATATATTTGTTTATACTGCTGTCTTTGTGCATATAGCACAATGGTTATTTGGGCATGACATTTTTAATGGGCACGTGATACGGTATTTACAGGGGCCACAAGTGCATGTTTGGTTGTCTGGTTTGGGGTTTTTTTCAGGCTAATATGGGGCTGTTGGGTCCCTTTTGCAGCTTTAGGTATGTAAGCCTGATTTTTCGAAGTGGGCTTCCAGCTTGCTTGCAGGTTGCAGCTGAAAGGTACTGGGTGTTTAGTCACTTTTGAAAATCAACCCACTTATCTAGATGTCTAGAGAAAGTTTGGGTCACAGCTCTACTCCGTTGTCTGTGTCAGTTCTCATTTCAGCCTTTAAAAAAATTAATCAAAACCTCCAAATTCTTCCCTCAGGTCCTTCCCTCAAGACTGTGGTATTAATGCCTTTTCAAGATGGTATAATTAAAAGCAAAGAATTGCTGGTAAATAATGATAAAATTAGAGTGCCTGGGCCAACACTGCAAAATACATTAAAGAAAAAAATAGAGTTGGTATTAGAGATCTAATAATGTATCTTCTCTACATTGATGGGCAAATGAATGGAGAAGTTCCCAGTCCTGCTAGCCTGCAAACTGTCAGCCACCCAAACCAATCGAGGTCTGCATGACATGGCAATAAAAACATTGATTTGCTACTTGCATCTTGGAGATGCAGCATTGCTGTTGCTGATAGGAATGCACCGGTGAGAGCAATATAGATTTGGGGGGTTTAGAAATTGGTTTTGCAATGTCATTTCTTTGCTTAAAAAAAGATAATTTTGAAATTGTTTTTATGATGTGGAATTTGAAATGGGAAGCAGGCAGTAAAATTCCATGGGTTTGGAGCAGCATTCTACCTATCCAGGCTTGTCTAAGCCTCTTCGTATGATTCAACAAGACTTCCTACATATTTGAAATATTTCTTATTGCCTTCAAACCATTTTATTACCTGCAAAGCATTGTACTATTAGTATTAAAGACTGCATAAGCAGAAGTTAAAGTGAAGTGGAACTGAGTCATTCAAACAATTTTAAGTGCACAGAGCATTGGAGGAGTACAGATCACCTTCCCAAGATGGTCCACTGTTACGTGGGTGTATTTTCTGCTATTAGAACTCCATTTTTTGACAGAGTTGTCTGGTTTGAGAATTCCTGGAAACATCAGAACTTAGGGAGTGCTTTTAATGCTTAAGAGGAAACAGAAAAAAATGTAATGGAAACGGCAAGATTTCACTGGGACGGCTCCATTTTCCCATAAAAATTCTTGGAATAAAAAGTTGCTTTTTTCTTTTTAATCCTTCAATGAAAAAAATGTGCTGTATTTACCATTTGTACAGATTCTAAGCTGAAAAAAATCACAATTTATTGCAGATAGGAAAAGTATTTGCTTGCAAACCTACATTTGCTCTTGCATCATTAGGTTACTGCTGCGTTCATACTCCATCCTTCTAGGCTGTCCTGCTCGCTCATCCATCTCTTTGTGATATTATATTGTTTAGTTTAGTAAACTCTTGAGTGTATAGAAATCTAAGTTCCCAGGACTCTGAATTAGAGTGGAACTCAATTCATCTGACAGACTTTTGAAACTGGGGCTGTAATTCCCAGTTCATTTAGATACTTGACAATCATTTAATCTCCTGCTTGTATTTGGACTTGCTGACTCGTTGCTTTTCAGGCAGTAGAAGTCAGTCAACCTTCAGATCAGAAGCATGTGGTGCCCCTCCAGCCGACAAACATTTTCCACCAACATTTTGAAGAGAATAAAAATCTAAATAAATAACCCCCAAGGTTGAAAAAAGCCTATTCACCAAACACTGGTAAAGTAATTCTACAGGAAAAATAAATGTTCAGCAAAGTGATCTTTCATTTGAAAATTGGATCCAGATTTCACAAACTGAGAAGGGTGAACAACTGTGTCAAATGCAGGGCAATGTAGTTTGTCTACAAAATGTGTTGCCACAAGATACTAATGTTCTGCTTATGGAGAAGTGCAATCTGGACAAAAAGTAAACAGTTTGTTTATCAGTGAACTGTTGAAATCACGGTACCATGAACGCCATCCCTCATATAATATATACAATTCATGTATACGTACCATCTCCCAGCTAGTTTGGAATGGTACAATTCAGGACAGATTCATCTGGCAACACATCACTTTGAAAATGTAGCTTTCTGTTCTCTGAAGACAGATGGTAATATCATTATGTCTGGAAGGCAACAACAACAGAGCACAAAATGAGACTTTTGGGAAAATCAAGCAGTCAGTTCCCTGTTTATCTTTTGTTCTAACACGGTTGTTCCTTGGTTAAATTCACCACTATTGCCTTTATATTCTTCTTTAATGAGGAAAAGAATTCGCTTCTACTAAGTGTAGTAGTAGTAGTAGTATGTTATCCAAGCATGGAGAAAAGGAGCGTAGGGACTTAATCGCCAGCTATCCTATTAAATTGCAGTATTATAACTGCTGCCTCTTCAAGCAGCCATGCTTTTTTGAAAGGCACTTTCTTTTTCTTAAAAGAAAAAAAATTGTTCTATTATAATTTGGAAAACCTCATTCTCCCCAGGTTGCATTGATTTTGTTCAACCTGTGCAAGTCCTCTGAATTGAAAGGGAATTTCAGCAATACAATACTTTTAAGTCTATGATATTTGCAAGAGCTAAATCCAAAATCTTTGTGCTCCATACTAAGGTGAATTTGTGCTGCAGTCGACTCAGCAAGCGATCAGTCAGGCTGTGGAAAAAGATTTTCAGAAGGTAACTAAAACATTCCTACTTTTAAAATTCTTTCAGGATTTTAGCCAAGGACATAATTTTAGGATGGAGTAGTAAGGAGAATGTCTCTGGCTTTCTTGCTGTAATAGTGTATCCTAATTTGGACCTCTGTATTATTTTTTGTGTTATATCTGACTGATATATCTGCAGACAAATGCATATATACATATACTAATACTATTTATGGTATGTGGATTAAGCAGGAAATTTATTCTTTATTTTCTGGTTACCAGTTTTTACCAGTATTTCTGTTACCAGTACTCTGACATTATTAGAACTGCTTTTGCAATCTCTAGTATCAGGAAAAGGGAAAATGTCATAAAACAACATTTTCTTGAGAAGTTTTGATAAAGACACAAAACCTTCAGTTCTTATTAGGGGGGGAGGAAACTTCTAGAAATCAGGTCTCTTTAAAACTAAATTATTCACAATTCTAAATTTCATTATTCAGTCTTATTCACTGCTCAAAGCATAGCAAATTTCCTTTTCTAAATATCTTCTGAAGATAAGTTTGAAGTTTGGAATTAAAGTAAGATTGTTGTGAAACAGATTTGTTTAGAAATGCCATAATGCAGTTCCATGTATATTGTTTTCTAATGTTTAAATTTGGTCTGTTCACAAACAGGATGAGGATGGTTTTATCTATTGGAGATGAAAACTTTTCTGGGATCTGTGCGCTTTTTCTGGTTCACTCATCACCAGTAATAATAATAATTCTGCGATTGCTTTTTGGTCAAGAATTTTGCTGGTGATGGACACACTAGAAGAGATCTCTGTTATTTAGTTGGATCCAGGTTAACGGGAGTGATAAATTGGGGAAAATATTTACTGTATTAAGGAAATTCAGAAACCAGCTAATTCTAGATGGATCTGATGGGAAATATAAATTTATCCCTTATTTCAGCAACCTGATTTCAGGTGGAAAGACTAATTAAGACTAAGAGGTTTTGTCCCCCAAAACTAGGGTTTCTTAGTTTAAATAGCCCTGTGATAGCAGTTGTGTTTTTCATCTTGGAAAACAAAGTTTAAAGAGAAAAACTTGTTAGCATGATGCCAAGAAGAAAAAAATAGATTTTTCCATCCTCTTTCCCCTAATACTTTTGTCTTTTGCCATCTCTCCCTCTTTTGTGGGCTGGACTTGTCTTGCTTCTATAAGGTAGAATTCCTTTGGTAGTATCTCCAAAGCAATGAGCACCTTTTAATTTTCTTCCGTCATAGCCACAGGGCTTCAAGTGGAGACACACGGGAGTTGTTGTAGAACAGGGCGTTGTCTCTACATGAAGGCTTTGAGGAAAACCAGAAGCAGTAAAAGAATTTCCTGAGCTCTGTTGAATCAGAATATGATTTCTATAGAATTGCAGCTCATCACACTGCCTCCAGTTTTAGGGGAAAGCTAGCACAGGTGACAATGAAGGTGTCTAAAATATATATAGTCTGCCTCAAAGCCTGTTGAAGTTAGCCTCGTGTCAACCGATTTCAACTTGCAGTGACTGCTTTGACTTTGACTAAGGTCTCCCAAAAGAAATAACCACAGTAATAATAACTGTAAAATTGATCTCTGGTAGCTATGCAAGAAATCTGGGATGTGAAGTAGAATGTAACTACTTGGTGCAACTTGACATATTCCTGTGGAAAGTGGTGGGAGATTGCCAATTTCCACCAACAGAAAATCTAGTCCTGCAAATAACTTTATCTTCTTTTAATTCCTATCTTTCCCAAACTATAATACCACAAAAAAACCCCTGCATTAACTATTTCCTCGTGTAAGTGTGTATCTTGGCATATCTGGCACAGAACTGTAATTAGGGATATCAGCCAGCCTCCCATGTCTGGTTTTGTAAAATTGTATGTCAGTTGAAATTGCCATGCAAATATGTGTTGTCTTTGTCCTACTCCTCAGTTTTGGAGCCAAATTTTAAAACACGGCTATAATGCTTGTTTGTTTGTTATAGCTGGTGGTGTTTTCTGTCTCACACTCATCATGAGAAAGCACTGGGAAACACAGTTGTTGGTTACATAGAATTATTTCTAAACTTCTTCCTGCTTGGTAAGGTAAGGGTGTTATTTATAAAACAAAGAAATGTCCGTTTGACATGCGGTGTTGTGACTTACTGGGTAAAACTATTTGTGCAGTGTGACATCAGCAGGCTTTCAAACTACATCAAGGAAATATTTATTGGCACTGCTGGTTTTGTGGCACTGAGAAAATAATAAATAAGTATAAAGGCACACTTATTAAAGTTCTTCTAGGAGAATTTAAATCCCATATTTTCCAACAACATGAATGCGGCTGCATTTGAATGCTAAACCAGAAAGGTTTACAGTGCATATGGTACCTATTTGAATTTTTTAAATGTCTAATTTCTGCTGTGGAAATGGAGGCCAGCTTGAGTTATTTATTGTGGGATGCAGGAGGAAATCACGACCCTTTGCAGGGACACGTTAGAATCCCTGCACCATTCAGCCAGTTTTCTCCTGTCACACCTACTTAAATTTTCAAAAAGACGCTTTAATGTATTGAGTGTGCTCTGGATCATGCTAGTTCCTGAGCGCTTATGACAGCTTTCAGAGATTGCTGGTGGCTCCCAGTAGATTGTAATTCTAGAAACAGGAGCCTGATGCTAAGCATCACCACCTGTTCTCCATTATTTTCTTTCAGAAGAAAACAATGCAGGGATAAGATTACATACTAATGGAACCCATTTTCACTAAATAGGTACATTTGGTCACATGTAATTTGGTGGCCCATAAAAGAAAAAAAGAAACTAGTAAGCTGTTTTCAAAAGGGAGAAGCAAATAAAACTTAAATGAAGAGTTTCCTAACTACGTTAACTAAACCCAATTCTTACATGGCAGGTATACCAATATGCAGTATGTGAGTACATACAGATCCCTTGTTGGAATAGCTGTGTTTTCAATTTGATTTGTTGACATATCCTAAAAGACTTTGGACCTCATTCAGCTCTTTGTAAATCCACTACAGAGCCAGATTTGAACCCTTCTGGCATTTACACTGGAATTCCTATTTTGACTTTGCTTAGAACAATGCCGGTCTTGTTTGTAACTGAGGTTCCTCTGCTGCCTTGCAGTAGAAAACAATTATATGTAACATTGGTATAACAATACTTGAAAATTAGGTAGTTGTTTGTTATATTCTGTTATCATTTGCCACATGCCAGCACACATTCATGTGACATGCATCTAGATAAGTGAAGGAATTTTAAAAGTAAAACCATCAGTGCGCCTGTGTACAGGTTTTAGCATGTGCGTATGGTATGGGTAGGCAATAGGTTTTTCATATGTCTCCTCCTCTTGAAATCCCGAACATGGTAGAATTCTTATAAAATCTGAGATAACCTGGGCCATGGCAGTCACTAGTCCTGGTTATGGATGGAGACCAGTCTCTAAACAGTACCCAAATCTCTTTCTTAGCACTTCTTTTTGCAGTTTTTCCTTTTGACAGTATGTTATTCCCAAGGCTATTATAAAAAAGCACTTTTTAAAAAATTTTTTTCCTGCTTGTGCTGCTGTGAGAGTTCACATCAGACTGCAGGTAGACTTTCAGTAGTACTGCTTCTTGCAAAACTCTTCAGTAAAAAGTGGTGGGGTTTTTTTGAAGTAACATTTGTTTTCTGAAGTGTGTTAGTTCCTGAATTTTGAAAATGAGATTCACCAGTTGATTGAAAGGCAGCAAAGGAAGGGTCACTGTACTTTACCCACAGTTTTGCCCTTTGGGGAGATAGGGTGTTATTAGCGCTGGTTTTTTTGCTGCAGGCATGCTCAGGAGGTGCCACCTGCCAGCACAAGCCCCATGCCTGCAGCCTTGTGCCCAGCCACCCTGCTCTGGACCAGCTCCAGAGCTCCCTTGGTGGCAAGCACAGCACCCTGCTGGGGGACAAGGATAGGTTTAACTCCTCCCAAACAATGGTAGAAGTTTTACCATTCACTTTAGGCCCCTTTTTTTTGGACAAAACTTAGGTAGAATCTGGAGAACTAAAAGGTTTGTAGTCCAGACTCCCTGTGTGATCTGTAGGAAGGCATCCAGCAGGGACCTGCGGAGGAGCAACACCATGCACTGAAGATAGAGCTGACAGTAGATGGTAGAGATCTGCCACCCTTCTCAGCCGGGGCTTGACTACAAACCTGAGGGTCTTTTCTATTTCACCACAAGCAGCCTGATATTCCAAGTACAGAGCTCCTGTATTCCTTCATTTAGGGCAAACCCTCCAATCAGTGATCCCATCAGAATCAACGGGGTCATGCGTGTACTGCACACTTTGTAGGTACTTTGGTTATTTTCTAGAGTAGGTTTGGTGGCTGTATGAAGCAGTTAAATGTAAGCACTGTCTTAGCCATAATTAACAATGGAGAAAGGCTTAGGATCAAAAAGTAATCTGGTTTATTGTCAGATGTGTTTGTTCTGTAGTATTGAACTGGAGTCTTAACTCTGAAATTGGAGCAAGTTTTGCTCAGAGGAGGCAGAAATAGTAGATTTATGGAATGTTCTACAAGTCCTTTTTCTGAATGCAGTAGTGGTTTTTAAAGTATTTTTAGATTTTCAAATGTGTCTAATGACTTAAATATTTATAGGCTTGGTTAGCCTACAAAAGCAGATTATTTAAACTTTGAAAGAGTTTCATTTCAGATGTACAAAATAGATTTTTGAGGACATTGTCAGACCATGCCATTACGCCGTGCACAGATGAGTGGATGTGTGGGGTTTCAGACAAATTGACACACAGAGTCTTAGCTTTTCTGTGAGCAAACCAGACTGTTTGTATGCCTCTTTTCAAGACTTTGTCCAGGTTGCTCTGAAATAACATAGTAAATGCTTCCAACTAACACATAATTTACATTGCATAATATTTTTGTGCTGTCAAGTATTGATGACCTGCTCTTCGAATCTTTACTCATGTGCTAAATCTTTAATGAGTAAATCCATTGTGAAGCCCAGTGAAGCCATGGGATTATATGTCACAGGGAGGGCTACTCACATTAGGAAGAGATTGCAAGATCATGCCTTTTTAGCCTTTTGATTTCCTAAATAAATTAAAACCTTTGTTCTGATTTTGGCTGGGAAAACCCCTTTGTTGGCCAGCCACAAAATTTCCATTCATTTGCATCAAGTTTTTTTTTTTTTCTCACAGAGCAGATAACAGCAGTGCTGGATTGAACTTCTAAAGGACTCCGGCAGAGAGGGAGCCTGCACCCGAGCAACGAGCGCTGTACAAATAGCTTTGCTGTTATTCATGTAGCTTGCTAATGAAAACAATGATCCGGGAGAGTCATGAACAGAGTTCTCCTTAATGGAGTCTCATTAAAACAACAGTTTGCTGCTTTTCTTTTGAACTTTTCAAAAGTCTTTCTTGACTTACACCCGATAGGAGTGATAAGGGTACTACTGCACGTTCCTCAGCAAATCTGTAACACGCAGAAGTTTTTCCATTCAGATGCATGCGTATGTCTATTTACATGAAAGACAGGCCTAAGACACTCATTTCCAAACCAGATGTACTTTGACTTGAAGACTTTAAGATAATTAACTTGAATTTTTCAGTATATGGTAAACAACTGTGGCTTAGCCATGAGTAAAAAGAAGCTGACACTGAAAAGAAATGAGGAAAGAAGGTTGGCAAAGGTTTGTATAAATAGCTGGAAGAGGTGCTGGGGAGGATCCAGGCATTTTTATTTAGCTCCTAGCAGGCAGTCCCTACTGGCCATCACTCTACAAACTGCTGGGCTTTCTTGGTGTGACAGATTGTAGCACTGCTGCTAATGCTCACATTTGTCAGTGCCTTCAATTTCCCTTCACTGGCTTTTATAACGAGGACTTAAAAACACAGGAAAGTCAATGATTGCGAAGGGATGAGTGTAGACAGACTTTGTCCTCTGTTTAAAGAAAAATGGGGTAAGTGCGTTAGCATGTGCTTTTTCCTTTATTTTTCCAGATCTCATGATCAAGCATGGTAAACCTTGTTAGTGCAAGATGAGGAAAAATGAGAAAAGATTTGAAGAGGTATGTTTTGGAGTGGAGTAATTACGTTCTCTCAGAACATGCCAGAAAAACGTCAAAATAACAATGCATGGTCAGTTAATACTCTGAAGCATACAGACACCTAACTGATGAACAGTACTTTTATGATGCGGTTTACTGAGAGGCTTCTCTCAGCATCAAAACTGGTATCCGTGATCCCAGTGCTCTTTTACACATTCAACCTGTAGGCATCAGCATGATTGCATTGTTTTAATCAAGAAAAAAATCTCTTCTATTGACTACACCTGGATAATGGTACTTACATTAAATCTTTGTAAGTACACTATGTGCTATGTAAAACTTAAGCTAATTATTAAGTAATTCATATGCACTACTGTTGCAGCTCAAGATAGCCTGATTCATTCAAACCAAAAATTTTGACTGATCATTTTAATTATACTACTGGACACATGTGTTTTTCCTTTAGTGACAAAGCTTACCTCTCTACAGTATATATTCTAATTGTTAATCTAGTAAAGTAGAGCACTGTCTTGCCTTTGGGCCGAGTCCTGAAGTGTCATGTTTAAATGAGGTTCTGTTGATTAACATGTGAACAGTGGACCAAAGGGACAAAGTACAGCTTTTCAGGGAGAAAAACAGTATTTGCTATGCACCGTGCCTATGCATGTCCAAAAAACCCCAACTGGTGACAGCGTTAACTCTAGCATGGCCTCAGAGAGTGCAGGCTTTGGAGTGGGCTTTACAGGAGTGTTCAGAGCAGCAGCTTCCCACAGCGGGAACTCTGGAACTCTAGCAGTTCTTCTTCCCTGCGGCTGATGCCAGGGAAAATGAGCAGCAATGACAATGGCATTTCAGTGTTTCCAGGGAGGGTCATTTTCACTCTTACTCATCTGGACTGGGGTCAGAATGCGAAGTCGCAGCAGCAAAGCACTTACAGAGGTCTTGTCGTCTCTCCTCTCTTCCCTTCCTACGCATGCAGGAAAGCCAGCAAGAGACTGGCTTATGAAATGATGGCAAACCCTGACGTTTAGCCCCTCTCCACTGTATTCTGGTGACCGTTTTGCATGACTCCCAGGAAGCTAAATTCCTGAATTAATGAGGCAGCAATTAGCTGCAAGGCTGCCGTCCCAGTGCCTGGGTGTTGAGAGGTCCTCTTAGTAGGCAAAGTGCTGTTTGCTCCTATCCCATACGATCCTTTGAATTGGTTTCAAGGACGTGAACCAAATTTAGGAGACGCTCCAACATTTTAACAATACTTTGTTACATTGTGCACTCATTTTCCTACTCGGGAGAAACTTCTGAAGCCAGTGGGAATTGTGCTTGTTTTGGAACTGTGTGGTCCATAGGAAAGGGAGAATTTTCTGTGTGTTTTCGCAAAAAGTGCAAACACTCAGGTGAATTTTGACACTCGGGTACGCAAAGAGCTGTCTCGTGGTGTTTGCAGCTCTTTCAGCAGAGTAGGCATGTAACCACCGCTGACACAACTGTTGGTTCAGTGCAGGTGGAGAGAAATCCTCGAGTCTGAGCGCTCTTCAGAGCATGGTGTTAAAGACATGGTGCAAAGGGCACCTAGCTAGGGAAACGTACTGTCTCACTTATTTCGAGAGCAAAGTGTTCTGTGCAATCCTGTCTCCTGGAGAATTTGAAGAGCAGGAAAATGAAATGAAATTGGTTGACTTGGGAAATGCCCTTCTCGTGACAGAGGAAAGCCATCTAGTGTTACTTCATTACTTTTCTGTGATGAAGTACTCTTCATTCAAGTCAGGCTAGTCTGCTTTTCTGCCTCCTTGCAATGTAACTAGGAAAATAATCTGTTGCCTAAGAGGTGAATTGTGTTTTGTGTACAGTAAACTATTGCAAATATGCTTATGTTCTCACAAGCATAAACATATAAATAACTTTAAGCATTTGAAAAATCTACTGCTCTTAGTTGAACTACCCAAGACTTAATTATAAATATTTTTAATCTGCCTAATTGCAACTTCCTTTTTTTTTTTTTTTTTCTTTTCCCCTGGAATGGCATGTGAAGTACAGGGAAAACAATAAATCACATCTCCATTACATCTTCCAACAAACTCTCTAGTAAAGAGGTAAGGAAGGAAATTTGCCTTTCCTGTAATCACATAACCATGGTTAATGGTTGGTTTCAGCATGGAATTTAAGGAGAGCTCTGCACACATCCATGATTTAAGAATTGTTTGGCTGAGTAAGTTCATCTGTACAATATACTTTAGGCAATCAATTTATTTATGTAAAATATGCTTCCATGGGAATGACTAGAAAGTAGGACTACATTTTTTCATACTTGGCTGGTAAATGTGGCCACCTTGACTTGTGTTTGTAACTCTGTATAGAGGAGATAATTGTTAAAGACACATTCACTTGCATTTAGCACATCTGAAAGGAAGTGTACAAGTTCAGAAAAAGGAAAGAATCATACAGTTAAACGGATGAAGGTTGAAGACAATTACTTGTGTATTGTGGACTTCTTATGTGGCCTTGGCATAGCCAAGCCATTTAATCTCCACTACCTTGGGTCTATCTGTTTAAAAGAAAGAAGAAATTAAAGGAAAAAAAAAAAAAAAGGGCAAACAAAACCAACCAACCAGAACCCTTAAAACTTTTCCTGCCCTTGTTTGGTGTTGCTTGCATAGGCTATCTAAGCAGTTAAAGAATGGATCATGCAGAATTATAAGAAAGTATAGCACCTAGACACTGCCTCTGGGTATGGTTATAATGCAAATAATACCAACAAGAGGAGTTCAGATACGGGTTGACTCTTGTGTTTGCAGTCTGGGGCATCTAAACATGAAAAATGCTTGCTAATGAAGCATGCAGTACCCTGGAGAATCCAACTCATGCAGAATAAAAGTTGTCAAGAAGGTGGTGCAATATTACCATGGTTCCTGTTTCTTTGGCTTTCCTAACAAGTATCAGATATACACAGAAGTTTTCATTACAATAAAGTTGCGTGAACTAAAAAGTAGTATCAGGTTGCTGCATCTGGCTTAGCTTTAGAAGTGGAAATATAGTAATGGGATAAACGAAAGGGCCACCCACTATAAAGTGTGGGTGACCAATATAAGGAAAAAAAAAAATCTTTAATGGATATTTATTCCAAAGGCTGTTACAAAGGAACTGTTTTCAGACTGATGTAGTGCCAAACATAGAGGATTAAACTTTTTAATGACCTTTTGTTGATCAACATCCAAGACATCTAGGAACAAAGAATAGATTCCGTAACTCCACATAAAGAATATTATTTTCAGACAAGAAGAGAGTGCTTGAAAACATAAGTCCAGAATATATGCTAAAACATAGCAGGGAAGAGGATAAATACAAGTGTCAGCTGCAGAACAGCTTATTTTGAGGGTGAAGAACAGATTTATAGCTAATTCAATGTTAAATGCCAGAATCCTAGGTAACTGCATACTTACAAAGACTAGAATAGGACAATGTCTATTTTGGCTTGATTCAGAAATGGCACAGGATTATTCCTGTTTCTTTGGACTTTTTTTTTTTTTTTTTTTTTTTTTTTTTTTTTTTTTTTGTGTGTGTGTGTGTATCTTCATCAAGAAATGACTGTCTTCTGTAGGTAGCGGACCTGAGTCTGGATTTCTTTTTTTTTTTTTCTGCCTATTTTTCTCTCATTTCTATGACATTAGTTGTTTTCTCTATGAATTAGATGTTTCGGAAATTCTGTTGTCCTGTCTCTTCTGTGTTATGGTCCCTAGCACTGAAGGAAGTCTTGCTTGAAAATGGAAAGGGGCCCGTAAGATTGAGAAAGGGTGTAGTCGGAGTACAACGTCTGGAATGAAAGATGGTCCCTCAGTGGCTATTGCAGACTGAAAGTAAGAGCAGTCCCTACTAACTCAGGGGCTGCAGACATAAATGTAGTCTGAAGCCACCCTGTTCTTGCCTCCTGGACTGCATGTGCTCTGCTCTCTCTTCTGAGAATTGTGGCCTGGGTTTGTTTGAATTAATAGTGAAGTCATTACACTATGTAAATATGTTAGTGTTCATCTGGTTTTACTCACAAGTTATTCTTGCCTCGCTATGTTGTTCCTGTTTTTTTGTTTGCGCAAAATTAACCAGGATTGTTTTAAAAGAAAAGAGAAAAAAGGGTAAATAGTGTTGAAACCTTGATTGCTGCGTTATTTACCACAGGCTGGAGTTGGGTAAGCAGCTCTAACTTAATCCTATAATAAGAGTACAATAATTTTTTTAATGATGCTTTTAGGTATCCTTTCCTTTTCTGCCGTCTTTGGCCCCCTTTGAGTTAAATGTGATAATTTGCCTTAATAGCCTAGTATTATATTTTTTCCTTTTACTGGGGAGTCAGCTGAACAGCAATACGAGTCTAACCACAGAGGTTGCCTGTGCCCTCAGGGGGCTGTGACCAAGCCCTTTCCCAGAACAGGTGCTCTCTTTTGCAGGTAGTCCCACTGCAGGAGCACTGCCGGCTCCTTGTACAAGCGTAACTGCTCCTAGAATGAGTCAGGATGAGGAGCCGCGCTCTCGTATTGCCATTCTTCCTGTTGTTAGGAAGGGGAAAGCCCCAAGTTAGATTATTGACTCGTCCCGTATCTCAGTCTCACTCATACAGAACAAATGTAAGAACTGAAGAAATACCGTCCCTTTTCCCCCTTCTTTTTTTTTTCCTGCTCCTCTTCCCCCCCCCAAAAAAAACCTCATGAACTTCTGTGGCCACATCTCTGAACTCTGTGGTGCATGAGACAGGAGAGTGGGAGCTGGCATAGGTGCCCCGGCGTTGTTTGTTCTGATATTAAAGCTGGGCTGACTGATTTTTAATGTCTGATTTCAATTCTCTGTAGGTGCTTTGGAGTTCAAAGGACTTTGGTCCCTCTCAGTTCCCCTTGCAATGGATCAGTCGCAGCCGACACGTTGCAGAGGGGCTCATGTAAGCGGGAAAAGAGGGAAGGTGTTTGGAATATCAGATGACAGCGGTGGTTTCTAATGCGTTAGAGAAAGAACTGGGGATTGAAAGAGGCGTATGAGCCAGGTGTTCTCACATAAGTGACCATCAGGGAGACAGACAATAATGCTGACATTCAGTAACAATGTTAGATTTCAGTCAGTGGTCTGCTGAGGTGGGGACTGCAGTTCATCCTTCTCAGAGACACAAACTCATGTTTCCAGGGCTGTCCTTTTAAAGATGAGGGCCAGAGGAACTGCATTTTGAAAACTAGTGTCTTAAATGCTTTTGCATTCTGCAATGCAAAGTGTATTCTGCAAGGAATACCTAAGAGCAATTTCCAGGGTGAGGACTGTAGACGCTGCACAAATGTTTATAATGTGGAAGAATTCTCTCTCCAGATACTGTAGCAAAGTGAGGTTTTGCACTGATTTCAATAAGACAGGGTTTCCCCCTTGCTTTTTCTAGATTTTGTGAATGTTTAAAAGCAAAGGGAGTTTACTTCCTTAGTAGCTCTCCAACAGAAGGTAAAGCTGTCTTCTCATTTTTCTTGCTGTGAATACATGCTTGCAGAGATGGTGCCCAATAAAAGCTCCACCTTGGAAGCGCACCGTGATTTGGAGGTGTTCAGACCCAGGTGTCAGAACAGTAACTTACTGCCAGTTCCCAGCAGTGTTGCTGTACTCCCAGCCACAATATGTGAGTATCTACCTGTGGTTTAATGCTTTGTGAGCCATAGGATCTGCTGTCTGTTTCCATCTGGATGGTATTCTTAGATTATAAAAACTCCATACTTCTAGAGTTAATAAATCCAGAGAGAAAACTGTTTTTGGCAACCCACTGTTCATCCATCACAGTAAACATGTTGATCAAAAAGCTAGAAGAATCTTACTCTGGAACAGATGATAAATAGCCAATTAGAGACAAAACGAAAAAGCAAAACCATCAGAAAAGGGGTGGGGAAAAGGCAGAGATAAAAGGGCAAGAACAGTCTGCTGAAAAGGCTGGACATAGGACAAAGTGCATGTTAACAAACCTTTATTCTTCGAGCAGTCTGTGGTGATGCATTCGAAAATGACATAAAATCAAGACCTAGAGGCTTCTTGTCACATTGATTTAGTACCACATTGTTGACTTCAAAGATTACCTAACGTTGTTTTGATGCTCTCCGTGTAATGCTACTGCTGGTAGTTCACCAGACAATATGAATCATACACATTGCAAGTCCATAAAATTTGGGGTCAAACTGACTGTTCCCCAAACTTTTGACCCTTCTTTAATCATGTCTTCTGTAAGGTACCGGTTTTGTGGAGCAGGAAGCCTCTTTAAAATCAAGCAGTGTAGGAGGCTCGTGGTCCCTCCAAAGAAGGAAGAAGCACCGCTATGTAATCCCAGGGTCATGGTACGCAGTAGGGAGGGAAAACCTGAGCACCTGCACACGCACGGTGTGCGTAGGGCAGGAAAAACGGTATGCTTCCTTTGAAATGGCAGGATTCAGCAGAGCGACACCAATATGGATCTAAGGTTGATAATTTGCCTTGAAGGTGCGATACAATAGGAAGACCCATAGCTGTGATGCCTTGGGAACTATAATATATAAGCTGCATATGTGAGAGTTTTATGCTGTTCTGTGGTACAAACAACATCTGTGTGTATATTGGGCATAGTGTCTTGCCCTTTAAATCATTTGGAAATATAGCTTCTTCCAGGTTTTACCTAGACGAGGAATTGAAGGTGAATCAAGTTGAAACTTGTAAGGTGGATTACTTTAAGTGCCTTAAACCTTTGAGTTTATACTTTCATAATGCATGTAAAACACCAATTTAATTCAGATAATAAAATACCCAGGAATTTAATTGATCCACTTGCAGTTTTTCAGATTATCTTAACTGTATATCCTCCTGAAGCCAAAGTCAGCTTTAAACAGACACTACCTCCTCCCAGTAGGACACAAAATGTAGGTAGTTCTGTAAGAAAAGGTGTTGAATTGTAACCCTGAATAAGAGGTTCTGCTGTAGACCTAAAGTGCTTGTTGAAATCCACCACATGGGCCGGGAGATCACACAGGGTCACAATATGAGTGAGATTTCATATAGGAAAAGTCTTTGGAGTTTTTCTCTCTGTACTGGAAGAGGCACCATTTTGCCTTGGCTACCTCTGCGTGCAACAGGGCAATACAGCTGCTGCCTGTATTTTAAAGGGTTTGACTCTCTTTTCCGCCAGGTGTTGCCACTTGCTTCCCCTAAGCACAGCTCCTTGTGCAACTTCCTACTGCTTGCAGAACGGGAAGTTGTTTTCCCTGTCGTTTTTGTTGGGATGAGGAAAGCCTGAGTCAAGACCCACGTGAGTCCTGCAGCCTTTGTCAGTTCAGAGGAACCTCAGTGAGGTTTGTTTTTTGGTTCTTAAGATAGGAGTTTTCTTTGGCTCCAGCAAATCACGAGAGCTGGACTACTGCACGTTTTAGAAATGTTCTTCCCCTGGTGGTCTAGCAGTGGATCGAGTATTACTTTGAAACATGAATATTTATTGTCTTAATAATGCAGGCTTCTGGGGCCATTAGCCACACAGTTTGAAGGAATGATCTTTGGAGGCTGCAGTATATGTATCCACGTTGTAGCACTCTGTGAATCAGACCTCATGAACAGCAGTGTTGTTTCAAGTTGAAGAGTTAAAAATAAGTTATTGCTAGAAGAAAGTGCCTGTGCTTAATCTAGAGGCGGAAGATGGTGCTTTCTCTCTGGGTCTGGCAGAGAAGTGGGTCAGAGACAAGAAGGAGGCTTAGTGAGAAAAATTGAATCATTAAACTTGTCAGGGCAACTGAATGGAGTAAATCTGTTTCATTGCAACTACTGTGAGTTTTGCTTTCAGAAACGGTCTGTGCCACAGCAGTCACTGAGAGTTGAGAGTTTCTGGTGAGCTCAGTCTGAGACAGGATCCATGTCTGGAGCTGTCTGAGAGCACAGCATGATTTCCTCCGTGGGATAAATTAACCGTGGCTTTCTGCTTGCGCACAGTGAGATCCCTCGCTATCATCTACGCTTGTGATGAGCTAAGAATAGAAAAAAGCAACATCAGCAGTGCTGTGGGAAAACTGCATTGCTCCAGATGGCTGCTGATAAACTCTTTTCTCATTTGGGATTAAAAACAAAACAGTAATAAATGACGGTCATTTCCCATCCACATCTTAATTTACCTGTTTGTTTAGCAGCTAGGAGAAAGTTAGGCTGAAGTTTGTCAGTTAGGCATGAATTTGTCTGAATACATGTGAGAAGCTATCAGAAAGTATTTTAATTGCCTTGCAGGGGAAAAAAACCCCAACCCACGAAGAATTCAGAGTGAGATTGTTTGTTTGTTTGTTAAAAAGCTTTAATTTCCCCCCTTCGTTTTGCTTTATCACATTTATGTAGTACTGAATGAAGAGCTCTTATTTCCATTGCTAGAAAGGTTTGTGTCCTGTGAGATCATGTTAGGTCTTCTCCTTGACTTTCAAAGAGAGGATCTTCATTCTGTCTCCAATGAGGTGAGTAGGACAAATACCATGTGTGGTGTATTCATCTAGCTCCACATGTTGTGTGCAACTGTCCCACCAATGTTGATCGGCTAAAAGCCAAAACAAATTTGAGATCCCAACTCAGAATCAGGCCCAACCAAGGAGCCAAACAATGACTTGCATTCTTTGTAATTAGTTTTGACAGCAGGCTATTTAGTTAAAGCATATGTTTGCGTTTCCTAATTTATTGGCATCCTTTTACTTTGGATTAACTAATTCTTCAGAGAGAAAGAGAGAGAGAAAAGCAAAAGGAGACTTAGCACCCCTGTGGCTACTTCATATGTTTACTCTATGGGGACCAAGTCCTGCTCAGAAAGATAGCTCTGTCCTGTCCAAAGCAGGACAGGAAGGAGAGGCTCTCACCATAATTGCACCAGTTGGTTGCTTCATCGTGCCTGATGGCTGTGGAATATTAAGCAATATGCACAGTCCTGAGACTAAAGGGCAAACAAGCTCTATTGTTCATCTCTTATGTGGAGGGTGGAAACTCTGTCCTCTTGCCTATAGTTCAGGCCGGTTTTGATCATCTGCATGTTGGCTGTAGAGAGGTCAGCTTCCATCTTCTTTACAGTCATTATTTTAAAATTCACAAAAGTATAATTAATTGAAATAGAGGGGAAAAAAACCTTCTTTCCTTAAGTAACAAGTGAGTAATAGACTGAGTTGCAGTACCAATTCATTTGCAGTAAGCTGTCCTACAGCCATGGTGTGAATACAAAAGGTTATATGGGTGTGATGATATAAAAGAGAAGTCTTTTGACAGCAGAAAAAGATGTTTCTGCTGGATGTGATAGCATAACCTAGTGGCACGGGTACTTGCATAGGGTATTAACAACTACTGCTTCTGTATGTACAAGACGTAGTAGCCTAAATTTGATTTCTAATACACCGGTACTTAGGAAGCAAGACCATTCCTGGGAAAAAGTACGTGTCCATTTTCTTGAGCCACTTTGCAATAGCTACTGCCTCTTTGACAGGGGAGAGAGCGATGAAGGATTGACCTGGGTAGCTTTACAGTGCTCTTGCTTCTCAGCTGTACAACTGGCTGTGTCTTTTCTCCTGTTCTTCAGCTCAGTTCCCAGTAACATCACAGGACGATTGTATGAGCCAGAAGCTGGCCGCATGTCCGGTACAGTAACCACAGTGATAATTGTCATTTGTGTGGTATATTAGACTTCGGTTCTCTTCTTGAGTGCTGCTCAGCATCCACAGTAAGAGAGTAATGGATAACCTCCATGTTGTTTCTTCTGCTGGGAGTGGTAGTAGCCATGATCTCCTGCCAGGACCGACTCTGCACTTGGACTTTATGATGTGTTTAAAAAAAAGTAAGTGACCTGCTTCTGGGGGAGTCACTACTGATATCAGTTCCACCAGATCACTTATTTAGGCACAGCTTCTCCCAGTGTTGAAGGTGGGTCTGAAGCCAGCAGCGTCTAGGACTGCTTGTGCTGGGTAAGTGATGACACAGCCTAGGTAAAATATACCAGTGGCTCCTCCTGCCTTTCTCTGACAGTTAGATAGTACAGCGTGGAGTAGCTTCAGCACAAAAACAAACACATCATCATAATGTGAGCAAATGAGAGCCTGGTGACTAAGACACTGGCTGGGAATATTGTCTTCAAATATTTGCTGGAGGCCATGCTGAAATTCAAGCCCTTATCTCTCAAAGCTCAATAAAGCATGTCTGCCATCAGTGTACTTGCTCACCCTTCAGCACATTACAGCGTCTGTCTTTCTTGCTCTCCCCCTGGAGTGCTTCTCCATTACATTTTATAGTGCCAGACAGAGAGACTCGGACTGACTGACTCCATAACGCAACAGTCCCACCACTTAGTATTGCTCCAGCTTGTGGTGCAACTCTGTGGTTCAGGATGACCACGTAAAAGATGTGGGACAGTAAACGACTTCAGCAAAAATAACAAGAAAACCTCATTGCACCAGAAAAAGGTGCTAAGTCAGATCTGCTCTGCCAAAAGGGGAAGTCAAAGGTAGAAGTAAACCTCATTCCTGCATACTCCTCAAATCAAGGGAATGGCATTAGCCAATTCGTCACAAAAGTTAGTCAATCCCTTCCTCAGCCTCACTGTGAAATTAGTACAAAAGGAAGAGCCTCAGTAGCACTGCTGGAAGGACTCGTTCAATTATAAACCCCCCTCAACTTTTCTCCTCTGTCATCTACATCGTTTTCCTTCAGTATTTCTATCATACATTCTTGGTATTTTGAATATAAATTCAGGAAGGGCAGGAAAGGAGACTCATATTCTCTCTCTCAAAAAGAAAAGTTTAGCATTTACGTGTTGCTGTGACCTGGCTGGCAAAGATCAGTCTTGGTGAACTGATGCAGGGGACGTCCTAGCACAGCGTGAGGTGCAGCCATTTAAATATCTAGCCTGAGTCCTCCAGCATTGCAAATAAATCTACTACATCTTTGCTGTACATTTTTTTGGATGTGCATTATACAGTGATACAAAAGTAATTGGAATGACTGAGTAGAAACCATCTCGGCAAACACCACTCTTAATCAGACAACACATTCTGAAAATGCAACTCATTATCACAGGCAAATCTAGTTTATGTCATGCTATGGATGACTTGATTGCCTGTAATCTGGGCTAAAAAAATTAAATAAGATTGTTTAAATGCAGCTTCAGGGACTGCTACATATTTTATCTCAGTTTCATCTGGTTTCCCATAATATCAAAGCTGTGTTTAGTGGATAGAGATTTACGACCAGAAAACGATATGTATAGCTGAAGAATGTGAAAGGATGATCTGCCTTGTAGAATTAGTTATCATTGCTGGGGAAGTAGAGCTGGTTTACAGCTTGCATTTTCCCTCTCCATCTGGGACTGATTTGTGTCTTTGCGTTGTATATAGGAAATGTTCCCTGCAATTCTCTGAACATAAAGACTGTGTTTCAGGCACCGTGGTGTAGGAGATTTTGAAAACCTTGACTCATGCATAGACAGTTGTTAGCATGTACGTTTTTACAAGTATGTTTTCTTTATCTTGTATTTTAAAAAATATATACATATTTATACATAGATTGGCTCAGCTACTGCCAACAACGGGACAGTTATGAACACATTTTCCCTCCTGTTAGCCAAGGCTATGTACACACTATATTATTTTCGTTTATTTTTGTGTTTTATTACTGAGTGCTGTGTGGCAATAGAAATTACCTTGCTGAGCGCAGGAGTTATTCCAGTGAATGTCTAGTGACTAGGAGACAGACACAAGGCTATGGAGGCAATTTTGTTTCCAGCTTTCTGTGATTGATAACTAGGATATCAAATGGATGGTGGTTTTGGAAGAAAGATCAAGGCAGCTGATGGCATCAGGCATTTGCAAGAGTGCTTTTCATATAGCTGGCTGGCAGCTGGGCTTTCGGGGTTTTGAACGGGCTTGCCAGTTGTTTTCTGAGCTACATGTAACACAAAAATTTTTTTTGATGTGCTGCTCTCATTTGCCTTAGGTAGGTTTTTTGGCTTATTTTTTAATTTCAAAAGTGCCATCTTTATTTAGGATGGGGCTCTAGAGTGGGACTAGAGGCTGAATTATGTTACTTCCGTTAGCAATTTTTAATGTTGAAATTGTCTTTGGTTACTTTTACTGTTCTTAAAGACAGAGCTGAGAGCTGGCAATTAGATGTGTATCTTAAAATATCTTTTACATGACACTCAGCCTAAAAGCCAAAAGTAAAACAGACACTAGATATGGTATGTGAGAGCATTCATTAGCACCATTCAGGATCAGGGAACTCTTTTTTTTTAACAGCTATTCGAGGAACCAAAAGAAAAATGCAAGTAGGCTTCTTGCTGACAAGTTGCAGGTGTATACCACATGCCCATATTGGAAAAAAGATGTGGTTATGAAGGTCTTGATGACAGACAAGGGTCTAAAATGCCTTCATCTCCAGGTTTAACTAGTTCATCTGTTTTTTATTTGCATTTCCCCCAGCTAGTATTGTTAGTATTTTCCAGACTCAGTATAACCATGCACAGGTCTATATAAACCCACTTTTCTGCATTGTAAGATACTTAGTTTTAGTAAGGTCTCATTTAAGTCAGGGAAGCCTTACTTTTGTGGTAACTACATCATAAATTGTAAGTCAGTGTTAATGATTTCTTGCTGGAAAAATGAGGGAAAGGAGTGATGAGATTCAGGGGAGAGCATGTTAGTTCTGCTTTGCGAGAATAGGTAGAATCCACTTGTGCCTTAAGAGTACCAAAGAGGTGAGTGTTTGCTACCCCTAGCTAAAAGATCATCCTCTCAAGGATGAACTCAAGAGGAAATGTTTATTCTTAAGGGAGGACAACTTACAAGTACGTCCAGTCCAACAGCTGCACTCTAGAACCATTCTTCAAAGACACATATTCAGGGGGCAGAAGTAGTGGGGCAGCAGCACTTGGGAAATATCCAGCCCACACTTTTGGTACTGTGAAGTACATTTTAACAATTAAGACAAATGGCGTGGTTCCCCCTGCCACTAATGGCACTAGAGAAACTTGCTTTATTATCAGACCTTTTATTTCTTCTGTGATTCTCAAGAGAATGGCACAAAGACAGAGAAACAAGAAGTTTTCCATATAAAAGAGCAATTTTCAGAGCAAAAAGAGCAATTTTCAGAGCAAATTCTCAACAGCATCCAAGTTTTTATTTTCTGAGAACAATATAATCGAGCCTTGATTTAAAATATTATTAGAAAACTAATCAGCCTACTTAGAAAATTAGTCAGTTCTGCTTTTTGTTTGTAGTGGTTAATTGCAAAGGTCATTTTGAAAACAGTAAAAGCAATATTTTGATTTATTTAACATACTGGAGAAAAGTAGTTGAGGAAGTGTAAACATAATTTTCCAGGAAGCGCCCAGAATTTATACTCATCTTTTTATCTAAACAAATTCCTCAAGTATAATTTTGAAGAAGGAAAAAAAAAAAATCTATGATTAGATTAATAGGCAGTAAAATTAGATGCAGACAGAGAGCATAGTTGTAGCTGTGTGGGAGTCAGCAGAAAGGATCCTGGAATGTGGCAGTGTGTGTTGTTATGTCTCCTTAAAGCATCATGTCTTTTTCTTTTGTAGGAATAAACTTTTCGTTCTCTCTCTTTATGGGATAATACAGTGCTTTCACACCCTTTTTTTTAAAAAAAGTCAGTTTTCCTGTAAGATAATGCTGGTTTTGATTACTATAGAATTTTGTATGCTTTGTCTGCTTGAGGGAATTATATGTACAAGACAGTTTGTGCTCTATAATATATGCTATGCTGCATACCAGAGGGTGCTCTTTAGCAGGTGGCGAGTCTAAGGCATATATTAAGTCCGTAAGTGAAGTAAAAGTTGTCAAAGTGAAATGCTGACCAGTGATGTTTGTTCACTTCCGAGGAGCCCAGCTGGTGTGGGCTGGTGGAGAGTGGTTCAGTTGCAAGGGAGCATGTGCCAACGTGGTGTAGATGTTCACTGCGAGAACAGTAAAGTTATCCATCACTGTGTTTGACAACTAGCAAAGGAAAATGCCTCACTGGAGTTTAAATTAAAATGTTACCTATTACAGCGTGTGTTTCTGGATTTTTTACTGACTGAGAGGAGTTTTATGGCTCCGTTTATTCTTCGCTGTGGAGTTTTAAGCTTTTGTCTATGAAGCAAGGGCCTGAACCCACAAAAATATGCGTTCTTTTGTGACGATATATGTTTGAGGCCAGAAAAGGTAAAACCACCGGGGAGCTGGTTGTATCTCCCTGATTCTTTAAGCAGATGCATCTTCACCAGCAGCAGGAGCTCAAAGATTGCTCTATGGCTGCAGTGAAGCATCTCTACCTGCTTCTCCTGGCCCCAGTGAATGGTATCATCTCAACTGTTGGTTCCTTTGTTTGTTTGGGGGTTTGGTGGTGGTGTTTTTGTTGTTTTGTTTGTTTTTAAAATGGGCTGCATATGCACCTTGTACAAAGGAGTGCTTCACTGTAAACCTTTTTTTCACCCACCAGGCCTATCCTTGTACCAATGATAAGGAATGCGAAGTTGGGCGATACTGTCACAGCCCTCATCAAGCAACGTCTGCATGCATGATGTGCCGGAGGAAGAAGAAGCGTTGCCACAGAGACGGCATGTGCTGCCCTGGGAACCGCTGCAACAACGGTACGTCAGTCATTTCTTGGTTTTCCTCCATAAAAATCAGCATTTTGATAGCATCTGTTTCTCTGCATGTTCCCAGCACCAGCATTTTTTCCTAGGTGACTGTGCTTCTTTTTCTAAACCAAGAAAACCTCATTTTCTACTTCATCCCACTCCCCTTCATTTTCTTTAATAGTATTTCTATGTTTAGGGCTTGCGTACTACCAGACTTGTTCACATTTTGGGGTGGGGAAAACCCAAAATGATGCTGCTCCTAACTGGAATCACAGCACTACATTCAACATGGTTTGATTTGCTGGAAGACTACACAGAAACATATTTTTAAGGAATTGAAAGACTTAATGAATCCTTGATCTGCTCTCCCTGGCGGGGTTAGAACTGCAGTTTGCATTCCCATGCTCTCCTCCGGAGACTAGACAGGTGCCTATGAGGCAGGCTCTAGGTGCTCAAACCAGAGTGACAGCAAGACTGTCCGACACTGTATGAAGCAGAACTGAAGTAAAGTTAGGTGCTGGGGGTCAGGGACAGAGGTGTGATTAGGGCTGAGCATCACTGAGGCCAAGCCGCATCACTTTCATGGTCACAGTCCTGATCCTGGTCTGCGTATGTCTCTCGGCTGCTTTTTCTCTTGTTCAAATGTTTGGCTGTCTTTTCCTCACAGGCATTTGCATACCAGTAACTGAAAGCATCCTTACACCTCACATCCCTGCTCTGGAAGGACCACGCAACAAGAAGAATGGTCATTACGCCAGCAAGGATTTGGGATGGCAAAACCTAGGGAGGCCACGCTCCAAGCTGTCACACATAAAAGGTAAGATCATGTTTGCACTACACTGCTTTGCTCCTTCGTGTGAATAATCATGTTATTGCTGTTAAGATACAGCAATGCAAACCAGAAATAGGCAGTAATTTCACAGGGAGTGAATGTCTATGGTGAGAATTCACAGCATGACTCAAAAAGGGATGTAACGTCAACCAACAGTTCCTGTGATTGAAATAGCATCTGCTTTCTGCTCTGCATCAGGGGTGGACTGACAATCCATTTTTCAGTTGTGCAAGATTGCACACATCTTCCTCTTGCAACAGTCGTGTAATTAAGCACTTGTAATTCTGCTTGCAATCCTGTAGCTCAGTTTCTCCTTACTAAGTCTTACGGCATGTCTCATTAATTACCCCCTTGAACCTTCCTAAGTCATATCTTCCCTTGTGTTTACATCCTTCAAATAGCAGCCACAGATGGAAATATCATCTCTCCTTTTTCAGTGCTTCTTTAGCATCAGTCTGCACTAAAGCTGTACTTTCACGTTTTCACCTAAGGTAAAATAGTTTGGTTGCTCTTTTTAGGACACGAAGGCGATCCCTGCCTACGGTCATCAGACTGTATTGAGGGACACTGCTGTGCTCGCCATTTCTGGACCAAAATTTGCAAGCCTGTGTTGCATCAGGGGGAGGTATGCACCAAACAGCGCAAGAAAGGGTCCCACGGACTGGAGATTTTCCAACGATGTGACTGTGCCAAGGGGCTGTCTTGCAAAGTATGGAAAGATGCGACCTCCTCTTCTAAATCAAGACTTCATGTGTGCCAGAAAATCTGAATGCGGATTGGAAAGATAGTATTAAATGACTGTGGCTTTATGTATTTAATGCATTACGGCATGGTGGGAAATGAGGACTGCAAATGAAAGCGGAATGGCTAAAGTAACAGTTAGGGTAGGAGTAGAAGTCACACCAAATGCATTTCTTTTTGAGCTGGTGGTAAACACAAGTGCAGCTGGAGTTCTCCTACTGTGCAGCTCTTCTGTAAATAACTTGTACCGTTTGTGGGAAATGCTAGGATGCAAACAAGTACAGTGGAAATTAATGTCACTTACCTTGCTGTGTTGTCCCATGATGTTTCAGGGGTTCAGTGTTAGGGCTACCATGGGTTTCCAGCATGGTAATGACTGCTAAATAAATTGTATACGTTGTACCCCTATAGGAAGCAGTGCATGCCAGGAAGACTCATCTGTCACCACATTATTGGTCCCCTTGCAGGTGTGAGAAATGGAAATAAAGTTACTGTGAATGTCCACACGCCCCTGTCATGCAGGGATGACACTTCAGCAAAGAAAGCACTCGTGCAGGACAGGAGTGCTATGTTTTGCAGGCCCTCATGAAAGAGGTGAAAATGTGCCATCTCACAATTTCAAGAGACCAGCAGTTTCATTAAGAGGAGGCATTTAAACAGGGTTTTGTTTCTGATAGGTAGGTAAATTGAAATGCTTTATGTAGTTCAATGTCATAGTATGGCACTTAATCGCTTATATTTGCCTCAATTTACTGCTAGTATACATTGGGTTGAACAGATGAAGCAAATATGTGCATGCTGAATCCAGAATTATATACAGGCAGTTTCTCATTAGTCCTAAATATACTATCTTTGCCTAAGCATACTTGCATTATAGACATTTCCAAAAGAAATAGCAGAGTGTTGAAGTGCCTAACATGAAGAGCTATGAAGTTGTATCACTGTTGCTGTTACAACAGGTGATGCAGACAATTGTTGAAGTGTTTAGAGCATACTGCTACGAACTCAAATTTTTACATTTTATTCATAGCAATGGGCTACTGATGGCACTCTGCAGAAGTATAACAGATTTATTTCTTAGAGGCAGCAAAGAAAAAGGAGTTGGCTCTTGTGAGCACCTCCTCTCCTGCAGAGAAGGATGTAAGAAGATGGTACGACTGCAAATGACTTATTAAACATCATGTGATGGCACAGCATACCAGCCTCCAGCATGTATTCAGCCTGAACTTGATGTCCTCCTAGTCTGGACTGTTCTGCCGGGAATGATGGAAGTACATGGACTGTGGAAACAGCTGACAACTCTACATTGTTTGCGTGCTGGTTAAAAAAAAGGACAGTCTTTATCCCTTGATTGTCTCCCCAGTCTTTTCAAACTTTTTTCATTTTATTTGCAAGTATTTGTATAAACATTGGTAAAGAGACTGATATTTCTTTAAAGAAGCCTGATTCTATAATTGACCTACTGCGAAGTTGTAATTACCCATTTATAATTACCCATTTTCATGTTTTTTAATACAAGGGACTTCTCTGTTTAATCAGTTCTGAACAACGCGGGTAGACCAGTATGTGATTTAACTTTGAAGACCATGTCATCCATACCTGACACCTTATCCCACTGACCTGTCTCTACCAATGGCTGTTTTAAGACTCAGCTACACCACCTGACTCAGAGTTTCTAATTAGAACACAGACCTCAGCTATGTTGCCTTTATCTTTCGTAACAGTCTAATTAAGGAGGGTCTTTCACACACCTCTTTCCCTACTGCAGTTAGGTTTATTGACCTAGAGGGACTGCTCAGAGACAGAGTCTTCTTCTGGTTTTTAATAGTCTCAGTCAGAGTTTTGTCTTGCAGTCCTATCATTGCAACTCTGCTTATTTCAGAGTTTTTCCACTGTAACTGAAACAGGAATAAGGCTCAGAAATAGCATAATTTCAAGCAATTAAAAAATACAGGAACCAATTTTGCAAGTGTTACTTACACTGATACAGCACATACTCAGCAGAGGAACTTTATTGCTCTCGTTGTGACTATGGATACAAGAAAATGATACCCAGCGTGAGCAGGGGGGTTGCAGAAATGGGGTCTCAGCAATTTTTAGCTCTTCTTACCATTGGCCTACCCCACCTTTTCCTCTTGCAAAACATAGTTATCTGGGATAATTTATTTACAGGAAATGTTTAATGAGATGTATTTTCTTATAGAGATATTTCTTACACAAAGCTTTGTAGCAGAATATATTTGCAGCCTGTTGACTTTAATGTAGAAAAATGTATAATAAGATTAAATATATTAAATGTTCTTTCCCATTCTTCCCCAACTATTTTGCCCATATTCTTTTCCTTACCTGCTGTTTAAGAAGAGTAGTTCTTTCTGAAAAGATATGCAAATCTATTGGAAAAACAATCAAACCATATGTTTTAGATGTACAAGAAAAAGCATCTAATTGTACTTGTTTCTCAAAGCACCATGTAGGCTGAATTTTGGTAAAACACTTGAAGGTCATCTTAAAATGCCCATGTGTCATTTCCATAAACCTGGTTTAAGTGGCAACTATCTACATACTTCTCTTGGACACTTTACACCTAAACAGTCAAGAATAAGTTTTGAAAATAATGTGCCTGGGTGCATAGTTTTCAATCAGCCGGGTTAAATAGGAAAGGTGCCCAGACACATTCCCTGGATAGTGGTATGTACCAGAGAGACTTGTGGTGGGTAAAGCTGGTGTTCAAATTACATGGCATTTTGCTGTAGGTTACAGCATAGAAATGCACTCCTGCAGGGAGTGCACTAGCAATTCTGAAATTGCAGATAACAGCATTCAGCTCTAATAATGTGAAACAATCCATATAACACAACTGAAAATATTGCTACTAAAACCAGCCAAGTTCTGATCCCAGGACCCCCACCCCTGCAGAGCTCAATAAATATTGCAAAATAATGGTTGTGGTTATTGAGCAATGGTCTCACTATCCTTGTTACTTGTTTCTGGTAACCCTGTGCTCAAACAGATGTATAGTTGGAGGATGGAATGGTCTCCAAGATGCACTAGTGTTTGTACAAAATGAAAAGGTTTTGCTACTGTTATTTGCATTATTTGGTGGGTAGGCCTTTGAAAATTCTAACGCTTCTAACAATATAATGAAGTTGTGAGCATCTTCAGAGCCCAATGACTTCAACAGAGCTTGAGACTGCCGAAGCCTTTAGAGATTTAAACTGGGAGGAAAAACAATAGGCACAGGCGGTTCGTTGCACACCACAAATACTGAGCAACATAGCTGAACTGAATAGCATGCAAGTAGTTTCGCAAGAGTGAAGTTTGATTGTTTAGAAGCCATTCAGTTAATATTTTGGGGAAATATACAGCAGTTTGAGAATAAAAGACCAGCTATGTTTGGCGATAATTTCTCTCATTGTGTCACTCATCAAGAAAATTAAGACTGACTTTGGCTCAGTAACATTACAGAAATCTTCTGTCATGAAACAAGTACTGAAGAGATTATTGCTGAACAATTCAAATAGTCTTCCCGTTAGCCTAGAATAGCCTCAGCAATGCAACAGCTCTTTGGAAATACTTATTAACTTTCCTAAAAATAATGGATTTCTACTCTATAACAGCATATATTTGATTTACAGTATAAATGTGGGTATGTATCTATTACTGTACTATTTGCTTTGTCTTATGTTGTTTGCGACCTATAGTATTTATGATTTTAAACGTTTTTTTAATGAAAGCAATTAAAATAGATTTATGCACTTACTTGTATAGCAACAGTTTCAACAGCATGCATCCAACGCCTGACACCTAAACCACAACTCACCGGCATTCAAGTCATTGTCTGCACATTCTGACTTTGCTGCTTGTTCTCACAACAGCAGCAAAAAACCCCAACCAAACACCATGAACTATCTTAGGCAGAGGCTGAGAAGAGACATTCCTAAACTCTTCATTGTCACTAACCCACCATCCCTCACTGCTTTTGCTTCAGAGCCCTGCATCATCACCTCCAAAGGAAAGGTAAATGCTATCAAAGAAAATTCATATTTTCTATCCCTTGCAGTTTCCTTTCTTCCTAGGAGAACCATTTACAAAAAGATCTCCTGAAGGTCAAAGCCAGCAGGAACTCATATAGTAGGTACTTTAAGCCAAGACTTTTAGGAGTCCTGAGAGCTATCCTCTAACTTTCAAAAACTTCATTGCTAAGAGATTTATGTAGACAATAAGACTGCATTTATAAGAAAAAAATAAATAAACCTAACACTTTGGATTGTCAGTCAAGTGTTCTGCAAATAACTTTCCATGGTGGGGGGAACGACGACACACAACAGGCAAAAACAACAGCCCCAAACTACCCTCACCCACAGTCCCTGAGAAAGGGAATGCAGTTAATTTTTTGCACTAGGCACAGTTTCACTCCACACAAAGCCATCATTAATTTATTTTTTAAACCACAGTAATAATAAAGTTATGCTTTCTTACCCAGCTCGCCAGTCTGATGTACGGCATCTTTCTGGTGCTGCATTAGACATGAGTGACTGAACTGCGTTAGTCTAGAGGTCTGTGCTCCCTCATTTAAATCATAGCGTTTCACTGAGATGATGAACAGAAACTTTCTGCTCAAGTGCCTTATTATTCAATACAGTTTTTACCATACCCACCGTGACCAATGAGTGCTTACAGTTCAACACAGACCCCACACCCATTCTTACCTTATGTTTTACCTTCAGCTTTATATGACTGTTATCAGCTGCGAAAACGTGCCCAACGTCTGCTGCAGCCCTCTCTCACCTTCCTGCTCTGCCAGCTTGTCACAGACCTGATTAAGGCAGCCATGCAGGAGGTAAGGAGAAAGCACAGAGAATAGTGGTGGTGGTGGTGTGAACTGGAGAGAGCCAGCCAGAAGCCTGAAATGGTGGGGAGAGAGGGAAATCTACCTCAAAATTTCATTAGAAGCTATTGCAAAACCCTGTGAATGCTCATCGTGTCCCACCCAATTATCAAGAACAGAGGGATGGCAAACGTGTTGTCTCTGTTCCTGAGCCACGTCCCCACAGCACTGACCCAAAGGGCTCTGGAGAGGCCGGGGTGATTCGGGTCCCTCAAAACCTGAAGTGTTGAGCCTGCGCCCCCTTGACGGCAGCATGCCTCTCATCTTGGTCCTCTGCATATCCAATTCCAGAGGCTTTGGATTTGTCACCAACCCTTATGCACGTTGTTCAGACAACACTGCTATAGCTCACAGCCTGCCCGTGCCTAGGGATCCCACTGGAAGACTGCGGAGAAGGAAGGAAAAGACAAAAGCAAGAGACGGCTGCTGCGTTGCAGAGCTCCAGCTGGTCCCAGAGTTATTATTTTGACCACCACTGATGAGCCTGACCCTGATGGATATACAGCACTGGTTGGAGCTCATTGAAAACTTGTTTATTCTGGCAGCTCCCTGTTTTTTTTGGATTTGCTTATTGTTATAGCAGGAGTGTCAATTACTTATTTACAAATGTCTGGTACCAATAAACTCTTTGTTTTATACAGTACCGGCTTGCAGCTTGATTTAGAAGTGGTTTGCTGCACGCCAACTTCCTGAAGCAGAGGAAATAATCTTCTAGGGGAAATTAACATTTTAAGAAGCACGGGTTTGGTTTTGTTGGTGGTGGGTTTTTTTTTACTTTTTAGGAAAAAATGGTTTAGAAAAAGAGCAGGAAAAATACATAATTAACACAAAAAGATTTCCTGATACAAATCTTAGTCTTTTAGTCTTTGGCAAAACTCATACTGTAATTCTTCACTGCTGTTACCAAAGTTGGCCAAAGATTAGTCAACAACTCAGGAGTGTTTACCTGTGTGGCTGCTATGGCATTGTATATTCCTGTTTTCTGTTCCTTATAAGCTATTCTTTATTTCTGAGAGTATGTTATTCATCAATAGTCACTCAGTAGACTTGAAAACTTCTTTGAAAATCAAGTATTAATCCAACATTCAATAATTCAGTACAATTGTAAGCATAGGGCTCACAGGTACTGTTTCTTTTCTTGATGACAGTAATTTTTTATTGAGCCATTAAGGTATATAGATACATACATAGTAATGAATGACACTGTTCTGAAAGAAATTTGCCAGGAATTTTGGAATGCATCACATATTAACGAATCCAATGAGCACCCAAATCTCTAGAAAAGTCCACCTCAAAATTATTTGGCCAATGTCTTTGTCTCACTATCTAAGCAGTTAGGGATATTGTAGCAATGCTTCTTTAGAACAACAGATGAGAAAAGAAAATCCTCGTGTATGTATTCTCAAAGAACAGTTAACTATTCTGTTTCAAATAACATTTAACTCTTCTGTTAAGTTCAGAAGAGGGTGATACAGCCTTTCCCAATGCAGCACACTGTCAACTGGGAACATTGTATTAAGTTTGGAGAACTACTGGATTAAGTTATTAAAACTTTAATTACTTGAAAGCTAGTGCTCTTTATCCTGGAGCTTCCTTCTAACCTGTGTGGAGACCAATGTTTATGGGAGGAACAGTCTGCAAATCACAAATGTTCTCCACTGGAGATTCATCAGGATGACTCTAAATAACTGTAAAGCAAGAGGCCTTCCGTCTGCTGCCGTGACATCCAGTGAGACCTCAAAATATATCAAAACCTATACATTTATCAGATTTATTTTCCCTTCTCTACACTCTTGATTTTTAGTTCTGGCATAGTCAGATGCCGAAATGCCAAAATACAATTCTCATAGTGTGTCCAGCCTCACAACAAATAGAATCTTACAATAATAATTTCCATGGCAGAGCCTGTTTTCATGAGATTTGCAGCTTAAAACATATATTCAGAAGGTTCAAAAGCATTGAAGCAGAATCCATAATTCTTCATGTTTATTCAAATACCAACTTTCAAGCATTTTGAGATTCACTTATTAAAAGCTCTTGTAGAAATATATGGTTATACACTTGCAATCTCATACCATATTGTGCAATACACAGAATAAATATGTTTTCAAAAAGCAGAAGAAATCAAATGAAGAATTTTTCCCTCTAAAGTTAAATGCTGAAGACTAAGTTAGCCATGACAAAGTGCAGTCATTTAGCACTCGTATTGTGCAGGGACTATCTTAATGATTCAATCTAGAAATGCCTAAGTTCTTTAGTACAACTCACTTGAATGCTTGAGTGACACCAAGACTATAATATTGTCATGAGGGTACACATTTCACTGTTGTGTACCTTTCAGCATTTACAGCAATAGGAATTCACCTGGGTGCATTGTGATAATTACTTATTGAAAATGAGTGAATATAAAGAGGCAATTGCCGTCACAATGACATAAATCTGGTCATATAATTTATGTATTAATGGTTGTTACCACCATTGGTGACACAACCCCTCTGAATGAGGAAACAGGAAGACATTCCTCTGAAGAAATCTTGCTTAACATGTAAACATTTTAACAGATGATGGAATTACTTAAGTTGCATCTTACCTTTAATAAAGGTCAGCTTCCTTAGTGTTGTCTTCCCCATCTGAACAAAGCAATTAATTTGTGCACATATTTAATGAGTTCTTCAGCTGTGTTGTCAATTTTACGTGTCCTAGAAACAACACAGGAAATTTTCATCCAAGAGTTCAAATCTAATTTTATTTTTGCTTATTAATTCACATTTCTGCCTTTTAAAAAAAATAGCCTGCTAGAATTTGCAGACTCTTTCAGGAATATCCCACCTCTACCTGCCCAATTGCAGAACTTAAAGTAATTTCTAATATTTACTGAGCACTAACAAATCAAGTAGACAAACTATCAAGGAAACGTGAGATGAGCTTCACAACAGCTAGAAAAAATTATTAAAATTTATTTTAGTATTTTATTTATTAAAATAAAAAATTATTTAAAATAAAAAAATTTATTGTTAAAAGTTAAAACTTTTAAATGTTAAAATTTTCTTAAAAGTATTTCCTAAAATATGCCTCTGAAACACAAATGCTTTGAATACGTAGAGGCTGATTTGCCAATGATTCAGTAGGCAGAAAGTCCTATAGAACTCAGTGGCAGCTGCTGCGGTGCAGCACTTGTAATGCAGCAGTACCTGCATGCATTACTTGCAGCAGTAATGCTTTCAAATATCTTGTGTCACCACGTGGCACAGGTCACCTTTCCTGAAAAATCAAAGCTAAACCAGAAAACACTCAAAGCAGAACTGAAAAGACTTCAGAGAACAGCAGTAACAACATTGCAGGAATGTAAAACAATTGCAGAAAAAGATTCCCAGAGGAGAATAAGGAATAAGAATAAAGAATAAGGTTATGGCGTTGTGAGTTTATTGACTATTTCAGAAAGAAAATTACTGTGAAGATGGTGATGAAGTGCTATAAAGTAATGAGAGGTTGAGAGAAGGTAACCTGATGCAACATTTTAAAATTCTTCATGTCAGAAAGAAACAGTAGGTCATCATAACACTCCTGTGCATTGTAAACTACTGGATTTTACCCACTTAGCCCTTTTAAACAGTTGCGAACCCTTTCCTAAAGCACCACTTGCACATGGTATCAAATAATACTTCCCTCAAAGTCATCTCAGTTTGAAGTCACCAAGGGAGGAAGTGGCTTGTTTCATATTTAAATGCATCTTGCTTATCCCCATTTGTTTTGATCTGGATTTTTTTTTTTCCTGTCAGATGAAGGAGACATCTAGTACCTACTAATTTCTCCACATCGAGCTACCTCTACACTGAAAGCCACTCACATTTCAATTTCCTTTTCAGCCTTTGTGTCATGGTCCTTTTTGCTGGAAGCACGTTAGCATTACAGAATAGCCAGAGAGAGGTAGCAGGAGGTTTTTGACAGCTCTACTGGGGACATCTGAGGCTTGTGCATCTAGGGAAATTGATGAAACTGTTTGGGATTTTGGGACAACCACAGTAACTGCTAAAGCAATCAGCAGTTAAATGCTCATATCAGCTTTGTTGACATTTAAATTAGCATCTGTGGAGACACACAAATAAATGCTGTAGTTTAAAGCTCATCAGAACTAGAGCTAGTGGGAACACCTGTGGAAAAGGTTTTTTTATTATTTTCTTTTACTGCTTCCTTTTGGGGGCAGAAAACATTTTTGATCATGGATTTTTATGTTTGATCAGCTCTAGATAAAAATACATTTTTTACTAACAAAGTGTTCATTATCAGTGCTACATCTTTTCTGCAAAAAGTAATACTGCGACCTTGATATTTAGAAAGTTCCTCAAGTCCTAGCAAGAACTGTAGACTCCAGCCCTCCCTGTCTAAGCTCCCAACACAGAAATGGTTTTGAGTTCTTAGAAAGATAACATGGGCAATGGGAAATGGAGTCTAGCTTTCCTTCTGTTCTGTACAAGGGCCAAAAAATACATTATTTCTAGAACCAATACTTTTGAGTATCCCTAGGAACTTGAAGTTTACTATATTTTTAAGGCTGTTATTTTTAATGCTCAAAAACTGTGCAGGTACTTAATAAGGGATTTAGTCAAAAAGGAGACCTGGCACAGGATTCCTTTCAGCTAATTTTAACTGTCTGAAGGTTCGCTGTTGTTGCAAGATTAGTCATACAGACAAGAGACACTGAGAAAATAATTCACCCCGCCCCATGTTAGAGCCTGCTCCTGTAGATGTCTGCTGCCTACCTCTGTTTCTGCACTCACTAAAGGTAGAGTTCCGACACTGAGTTCATACCAGACCTATAGGTTTCAGATAGGTAAGGACAGAGAAGACGATTTGTACCATTGGTGCACAGAAGGGAGTTGTTTAAGCAGCGTATGGAGAGCAGGAAGAGAAGATAGAGTCAAATACTGCCTAAAATCAACAACTGAAGATCTATCGCTACCCGTAATTTAAGCTTCCCATAGCTAACCCTGGCACAGTGCAGTTTCTGTACCCCTCTAATCAACACTTCGCACACTGCCTCTCATTGCATCTGGTTCTTGCTCTCTGTCCTTCATACCTCCAAAAGAGTTCGGAGCTGCCTTGGCCCCTGAGGGATACCTCTCATGCCCTCCTGAGCACCTCTTCCTCCCTCTGGCTCTGGCACCCTGCCTGATCATGCCTCCCTCATTGACCGCTCATTAAATTTGCAACCGGATTTTTCACTCGGATTGACGCATTGTTTCTGGAAGAGACCCCCTGTAAATAACCAGGACACCCACAAGTGTCCGTGACAGCATCTGAACCACCAGCGTGGCCCTGCTGTTTTGTTCCACCCATTCCTCCACCCTAGTCTACAGACAGCTCTATGTACCTGAAGTCTAAACTCTTTGGTGCTGGGACTGACTTTTTGTCCTGTATTTGTACAACACTTGGCACAAGAGCATCCTAGTTCACACCTAAAGGTCTTTAGAAACACAAACATCAGATGGGATTATTCCGCCAACGATTCCTAAAGCAAAATGAAAATACAGCACTGTCCTGCCTCACACTACAACAGTTTTCAACTTCTGGTCCGTGAAACCCCTCTGGTTCAGAGAGCTTAAGCTAGAAAGCACAACTGCTATCAGTAAGTTGGAATAAAATAAGGAGTTTTCAAACAAAAAGAGGCTAGAAAAATACTGTCCTAAACCAAGAGTGAAAAACCTCACAGTCTGCATACAGGCTCTGGGAACTTATTCCATCTTTTCAGTGAGAATGTGAATCAAGTTGCGAACACAAGCAAGCTGATGGCAGTGCATCAGTGTCTACTCCCAGGCAGGTACAGCTGCTGTTTCTGCGGCTGTACGCTTCCATCTATGACAACAATACTTTAAAGTGTATTTGCCATCACACTTGGTATCAAGCTAACTGCAGAAACTCTTATTATCTGCTGTTCCCATCCTATGAAAAACATACAACTTCGCTATACTGGGATTACAAACTGCTCCTAAAGCGATGCAGTAATTTAAATTCCATTTCCCAGATGGGCAAGGCAAACAAGCTCTAGATGGACCTTCCAGTTAGTCTTTTTTTTTTATTATTTAAATAAATGATGCGTGACAGTCATATGCTAAACTCATTTGTCAATCTTATATTTTTATCTGTTGCCTGGAAAATGCAGCAACCTAACTCTGGACTGATGGAAAGGAGACTTTGGGGCTGTGAATTAAAAACAGCCTGCTATGGGGAGTGAGGACAGGTGCAGGCTTTGGCTCCGCTAAGGAGGTGGAGGAGTTGATTGTGAGAAGGGTCTAGACAGGACCATTAATTAGGAAGGGGGGGAAGAACAGGGCACTTTGTCAAGCCAATTTTAAACCCCATGACTTTTCACCTGAAGCACCCTGGTCCAAGTCCAGCCATGACCAAGGGGACTCCAGCTTGTCCTGATAATGTGATGGTAAAATCCTCCGCAGACATGGTGGTTGGTGGTCTTGGACCTATTCCTGGAGAAGTAGAGTTCACAGCTCGGCTTAACTTTGGTCCAACTGGCAATCCTTGTTTTGTTATAACGAGGCCCAAGGTGGAAATGAGCTGGAGAGGCACATTCTTTCTTTGCTCCTGACAGGTGCCTCTCCAAGGAGCTGCTCACATGTTGGCGTGGCCACATGAGTTGGGCCATAGACATCAGCGCAAGCCCCACTGTGCTGAGCATGGTGACACTGCCTGGCCACCACAAGGGCCAAGAAGATGATTCTCCTTGGGAAAGGAAGAGGCTGTGTGCACCTGTGGTTTTATGAAAAACCCCAACGAGGCCGCCAGGAGCACAGTGCATCCCACATGGAAAGGCGGAGTGATTTCATTCATAGCCAAGGCAGCCCTCAAGGAGACATGATGGATAAGCTGAGTGGTGCAGTCCAGCAGAGCTGTTCATTTCTCCTGGGAGGAGAAGACCAAGCACCTGCCACATTTAGAAGAGGTCGTGGACGTCAGGCAAAGGGACAACTCTGACACTGACAGGTCCATATGGGTGGTGTTGGATTTGTTACCCGGTGTGTGATAGCCAATTCCACATGCCAGGACAGGGCATTGATTACTTACCTGAGAGTAGCGCAAGGCTGGGTGCTCGGTGGTTTCCCACGAATCAATCACACCAAACACGATTCTTCATACAGTTTACATACATATTTTACTAGAAAGTTACCATATTAGTACCTCCTATTAATATTTGATTGGTTAGTAATTTACATATGATTACACAATCGAGTTATAGCCTCTCTGCATGCTCATGGGAAGGGTCTTCACCTGGGATGGGGTCTTTTTGACCCATGGGCATGATTTTTAGTATTATAATGAAGGTAGTTCAGCTTAGGACACTTAGAATTTTCACTTTTCTGCCAAGTTCGCTGAACATGTAGGTTGGTAGCATTTTCAAGGTCCATATGCCCATCTTCCTCCAGAATGTTTCTCTTTAAGAATGATAACATTGCTTGCTTTATTACATTATGAGTTCTTTCTCATGTTCATCCTTGAGAGACTCAAAGGACAGAATTCTCCCCATCCATGAGAATATATCCATTGTTTCTCAACACAAATAATCGTTAACTATTTCAAGAGTGTGCTTTGGTAACAGTGAGATTCTGCACAGGCCCATGGATACTGGGCGCATCAGGCCCTGTGGACTGATGCCATGACACCTATTTGGTGCCTTGCATGCCAGGCTGATTCATGTGGTTATTAAGGGCCACTCATCTACCAACTCAGGAAAAGGAAATAAGTTAAAATAAGCTTTGTAATACAGGAACTTGTTGTATTATATGAAATACAATGAGATCGAAAGGAAACCAATTCTTGCCACCCACAAATTATGTGAACACTATATAGCTTTCGACCATAAAAGGACGCTGGCCTTCAAAAAGAAAAGTGGGACATGGGAACATCCTTTGTATATGACTGTCATGCTTTTTTTTTTCCCCCCTAAGTAGAAGAGCTCCCCTCCTTTCTTCCTAACGCTGTCAGTCTTTTCTTTACCAGTCAATACTAAACCATTGAAACCAGAGAAGTCTCACCAAACTATCACATCACTCCTTCCCCTTAATGGGCAAGATTTCTCCTTGGAGTAAGTTTATTGGATCTTTTTCCTTGAAAATCCTTCATTTTTAGTTTTTGGAAAGTTATTTTGCCTCAGGACAGTTTTTTTTCTCTGCTGTTTGGTTGATTTTGCCATAGAAAGGGAAGGGGTACTTAGACTCACAAACTGGGAAGGTTGATGCTGAGGTGGAAGGGCCTTTCAGGTATTTTCTAGGAAGCTGGACTGCATCTGCCCACTGGCTTTTGTTTCCTGGTATTTACTGAGTCTGGAGCTCTGGGACAAACACTGGATCCAGTTATGCTTGGGCGGTAAAAGGAGACTGAGCTTTTACATGTTATCCTTTACCTGCTCCCGAGGTTACAAAACTTTCCCTTTAAGGGCACTTAGCAGAAGTCTATAAGAGGAATGCAAGGTAAATGACTCAGAATTTATCTGGAAGCATCCCTTACTCTTTGCAGCCAAGCTGTATGTCTATTACCTTCACCATCTTCAAAACAATCCTAAAAGCCTTGGAGACATACAGAGGGTCAAAATCTACAGTTCATTTCAAAGCCTAAGGTACTTCACCAAGTTCTCGAGACAAAAATATCATGTAAGAAATAATTTTTTTCTTTTTTTTAATCAGCTGTGCCATCATATGTCTGTTTATACCACTCTTTCACGTTTTTATTTGCTTTTGTTAACAGGCCCACTTCCCTCAAAAAAAAAAAAAGCTCTTAAGGACCACACTTCAATGTAATTTAAACAATTTTCAACAGCTTTTGAAAATTTTCAAACATTGAGATCATATTTCTAACAAAAAAGTATAGTTACGCTTGCATTAGTTTTGTCCCTAGAGCCCTGTTCATTGTTTTACAAATGCATCTAAGCTAGGAAAGCCAAGAGCAAATTTCAAAAATTTGTATTTAGTGACACAAATTGTGAAACAATACTTTGGAATTGGTTTTGATTGGTTAAGGGAGGGAAGGAAAAGATAGCCACTTTTACATAATGTATAAAATATATTAAAAAGTTTTTGGAATATACTAGACAATGACAGGATGAAGAAAGATCTTTATGCTACTTAGCTGTCCTCAAGCGAGGTATGTTCTTAGTCAGAGCCTAGAAATAAAGATCCATCAATCTAACATCCATATTTTGAACCTAATAAAACAAAAATCTTAAGGAGAGTTTAACCTTATGCATCAAATGTCAAGGGCTAGATATTTACTGTATTTTTTCCTGTATATGCAGTAAATTGAACTAATCTTCTTGCCTCTGAAAAGATCACATTAAAGTGAGCTTTCTGAGTGATTAAGGCAACCCACTTACTCCAGGTAGCATCAATTATCTTTAAACAAAGTTCTTTAAAGACAAGATACAACACTCGATTTAAGAACGACATGATGTAAGCTGTCTGTTAAATCTTTGAGCAAGCAGGAATTCAAACTATTCGGACAATCTCTCAGAGCTCTGGTCGAGCCCTGCTCGTACCCCATGTTGGGCACCAATAAATCTGTCATGGGTTTGGGCCAGATTGGCCCAAGCAAGCCGAGCGACAGATGTTCCCTCTCTCCTGCCGAGTAGGAGAGAGAGAAGAAGAGGGACTAGTTTAGTAAGAACTAAACTACTTTAATGAATATAAAGAATAAAATAATAAAAAGAAAATCATGAAATATATACAAAACCTTATCAAGCTCCCAGGATGACAATCACATCACCAGCAGGCACTGGGGAAGTCCCAGACTGGACTCAGCGATGGATGGAAACCGGATTCCGGACCTGGTTTCAGGAACGCACAGATCGGGATCAAAGGCAAATGAACAGACAGAGTCCTCCTCAGACACTGGCCATTGAAGAAAGAGGGCTGACCCTTTGATCGCTCAGCTTTTATAATGAGCATGAGGCAGATGGGATGGAACACCCTGTTGGTCAGTTTTGGGTCACCTGTCCTGTCCGCTCCTCCCCACAGGTGGGACCCCTCTACGCTTTTCTGCTTCCAGCCCTGCAACGGGGCAAATAACAAAGTTGTCTGGCCTTGGTCGTTATAGTAATAAGCGTAAGCAAGGGCCTCTCTGCACATGGTGCCTCGGCATCAGCTATAAACATGGGTCTTATCGCCTTGAGAAAGAGTGGTTTTCTGCACAATATACTGCCAATTTCAGCAGTTAGAAGAGGCCTAGTTAGAAAGCAGAGTTACTGAACAAAATTGGTCATGTTTTACTTCAAACCAGGACAAGTAGCTATAATGATTTAACTAAATTTACAATGCTAGGAAAAAACCCAAACTTCCCATTATTCTTTTTTACATGCTAAGTGCTTGACAGAGACAAAACACTTAATTTAGGAATATGTATTCAGAAGCCCTAGGCTGCCAGTTCTGAAAAGGAGAGCACTTTTGATTTGTCATTTGACTGAGATGCCTAATGAGAACAAATCAAGCGAAATTTTCAGAGGCGCTGACTTTTTAGCAATTTTCCTGGCTTTTGAGTTGAACTTTTCAACAATTTTCATTAAATAAATTATTCTTATGACTGCTGTAATTGCTACATTGCTGTTGCAACACTTGCACTTGTCATATCATTAGCAGACAGGGAGTGCAATTCACAATTGCAATTTGAATTTAAATCCTATCAACAGTGTACCCCTATACACTGGGGTATAAAAAGAGTCCATTTACTTTTGTAATACTTAAAAAACCTGCATACTGTGCCACACTTTTTACTCAAGAGCAAGTTACTTTCTGTACACTTATAAGCCCCGAGCTTTCTCACTCCAGCTGTGAGAAGAGCTGCTTGAGGTTCAGCCTGGAGGAAAGGAGAGGATGGGAGTCCCAGCTGCCGCAGCCTTTTCCCCTGCTCCGTAGCACACCATGCCAGGAGCTTCGACAACCCATCATTAAAGGCAATGTGTGTCCCACAGAGGTGGTCTCCCCTGACTCAAACCATACGAGCTTAGCGAAAGAAAATGCAAGGAGGCAGCAACCAGGCACTGAAGCCAGCAGAGCAGCTGTAGAAAAAGCCAAAGCAGGGACTGCTGATACTGAAAACACATTTTCTTAATTCTGACTGGACTTAAACTGCCCTTGACAACTCTCTGCTTGATCCAAGCTTGTTCCACTGTCATCTCAGTCCCTCCACCTCTCCTGGGCTCCCCAGCTGCCCTTCTTGTCTTCCTCTCC
The DNA here is from genome assembly GCA_013398295.1 of Chionis minor. Taxonomy (NCBI): domain Eukaryota; kingdom Metazoa; phylum Chordata; class Aves; order Charadriiformes; family Chionidae; genus Chionis; species Chionis minor. The sequence continues at coordinate 308,992 of VZSF01002487.1, forward strand.
TCTGCTATTGTTTCCCACAAATCTCCTCTCTTTTCCCTGTCTTTCTAATCCCCAAATAATATTCCCTTGCCAAAAAGGGAGAATTAATGTGTCATTTATAATCACAACATTGACAGCTATTTACTACCCCTCTCCCTTCCCTTCCCATTTTGTCTATTTACACGCTCTACAAGGCAGAGACATTGTCTCTTACCCTACCGTTTGTACAGTGTCCAGCAAACTGTGCCTGGCTTTGGTTGGTGTCCCATAAATAACACAATCAGAGAAACCTCCACAAGAAGAAAAGCAAGTAAACTTCCTTTCCAAGGACTTTTGACAGTGACGAAGTATTTTCTCAAGCTGAACTCTGACAGAAAGTACCATGGTCTCACAATGTAGAAAATTCATACCATTAGTCATTTGGCTTAAACACGAGAGCTGTCTATACTCCTAGCACAGGCTATAATTCTCCACTCACGGCCTGGTAAGATATTTCTGATGTTTACTACCTTTTCTCCTTGATTTTGTTCTTACTACTCAGATACTACAGCTACAATACCTGGTTTCTTACAAACCTAAAAAATATAGCCCTGCATGTTGTTGCTCATCACTGTTTTTAAACTGAATAATTACACCAAGATCCAGATAATCTTTGTAATGTAATTATAGCAACACCTCAGATGATCTCAGCTGTGAGAAGAATATGCTTATCGGCATATACTTTTACAACAGAAACATAAAATTAACCTAATTTTTAAGATACGTAGTGTAAAGTCAAAGATCACAAGAATGCTACAGAGCTTTTGCCCCGAAGTCACCAGAGTTGCCGGATTGTTGGAGAAATCTCTGGTTGATGTTCAGCTTTTATGTTACGAAAAGAAAGATGCATAATGAAAAATTAGACAGTATGAGAAGCGCACAGCATTCTGGAAACCTGGGAAAACTCCTTCATTAAAGCTATAAAACAAACTTCCAGCAGTGTTTGCTGGGTTTCGTAATGTTCTTACCCATTAGCTTTTTGAACAGGCACTTATGGCTTTTCAGGGCTTCCGTTTGCACCGACCATCATTCTTCTGCATGGTCCTATGCAGCAGCGACCGAGGCGCCTGCATCTGCCAGTCTCAGTGCAGATCCATTACTCAAGTCACCGTCCCTTCCCTACGCCATGACCGAAATGAGCAGCAAACCCTCTCATGCCAGAGCCCTCCATTTCCCTCCTCAGTCTTCTGGTTTCTTGACTTGCCCTTCCCTGAACCGTCTCTTTCACCCTCCTGTGGACACCGTCCCTTCATTATTACCTGCAATAGCCACAAGCCCTGTGGGTTTTATGCTCTTGGCCAGGTTTCAAGTTTCAGCGCTTCCCTTGCTTTTCACCCTCCACACACTAATCATGGGTTCCCTAGCGGGGTCCCGGATCTAAATGCCTGTTTAACTTCTGTCCTCAGCATTTCAAAACCATTAGTCAGGACCTGGACCGTGGCCATCAGAATACGAGTACTGTAAGGTAAACAGTAACTCCCATATTTTCTTCACCCCCTGCATCTGCAAGACAAATAATGAGTCCCGAAGTGTATTGTTTATTCTCATGCCATATTAATTTCAGTTGTAGTGATAAGCTAATAGCTGCTTCCTGGCTATTAGGTGGAGAGCAGTAAGGTATACCACAAAGCATGAGGATGAGTACCCTGAGATGGGAGGATGGCTAACCTGTGCCCTCATGCACTTTACCATATTCTGAACTTTCTCTCCAATTAGCAAGTCTGGTCATTGTCACTCTAATGAGTTACCCGTGGCAGTCTGTATCACCTGCAAGACAAATACTTGATCCAGACCAACCCATTGTCAGTGCAAACTTCTATGAGTAAAAACCCATTAAATCCCCAGGTGATCATGCCTGTAGCTGCATTGCTGTAAATACACATCTACGCTGTTAAGCAGCCCAACTGTTAAACTCATCTGCAAGTACCAAGCCTTCAGCTCTTCGCTGTGAATTCATTCAGGCTCCTCTCTTCTTCACTTTAGATAATCTCAGGTTGCTTCTCCCTTGAGTGAGATAATACTTCATTTACTAACTCCCAGTTTGTGGGAAGGACAGAAGACAACAAGAACTTGTAGAAGACAGAGATAGAGGAAACTTGAAAACAATCTGCAGCTCTCCTCTCAGTCTCAGGCTTGAGACACTGGGGTCTATTGGTTTGCTTAAATTTTCTCTTAGCTGCAGCAGTTTCTGAAGGTTTCTTGGATTATTGATCATATCACTTCACTTTTATATCTGCAAATCATCTTCCTTCATTTTAACTTGTCCCATTGCCTACCACCATTAAATTTTATTGCATATCTGCTTTTTGTGCTGTATTGTACTCACATTTAGACTACAAACATTACATATTCAAACTACATAAATTTTAATAAATATCCAACAATGTTTTAGGCTCTCTTGTATTTGTATCCGTTTACCTAGCAAACCCATCCACGTTCTTTATTGTAATATTGTAATATTGTAATAAGAAAACCTGGTCCTCAACAAGTGCCCGCAAGGCTCGGGTACGTGTAAATTGATTGTATTTCCTCAGTATGACACCTAACCAAGTTCTGATGCACATCAATTGTGAACTTCCTCATAAAAAACCAAACAACCAACCAACCAAAAAAAAACACCCAGTGAACATGTGAAAATGGAAACAGATGCTTTCCTAATAACCATAATTGAGAAGACCAGTTTACAGACTAGAAATATTTGTTTGCACGATCAACAACAATGTAACAGATCACGTATCTTCTGCCATATGTTTCAAATAAATACTTCCTTTTTTGCTTTATGATAAAGGATAAGTCACTAACCCAAATGGGTTGAGAAAAGACCTGTGAGGAAAGTACGCAGAGGCAGGAAAGAAGGTATAACAGCACAAAAAGAAAACTGACTGGAGACTAAGACAACAGTAATTTATGAGAAAAGACAAGACAGGTGTAAAGAAATCCTACCAGAAAGTACTTCTCTAAGGCAAAAAGGGGTGTACCCGCATCATCTTCATACACACAGTGCTGGGCAGTGTGGAAAGAAACAGAGACGAGAAAAACCTTGCAAGGGATGAAGGTAACAGTCTGGTTAAAATCAGATACCCAAGAGGCACTGTTGATTTTCACTACTTCAAGGTCGAATACGTATCCACAAAGGAAGCACACCTTTTCAAGAAGCCAAAGAAAATAATAGGATGCACTTAAGTATGATACAGAAGTACAGTAATTTCAGTGAACAAAATACCACAGAGTACCATACTTCTCTGACCTAAGCCTCCTAAGCAGCATAGCAAAACTATGTCTTATGTTCTGGTTATCCATTGAAAAGATGCTCTTCTTTTTTTCAGCATTATGCTTATATTTTTTCAATGGTATAATCTTTGTCATCCACTTGAAAAGAAAAACAAAAGCAAAATGTTATAGAGGATGAAAACCTAACCTGACTGAAGTAAGTGGGAGTTTTGCCAGATGAGAACAGCCAGGGTGTTTGTACTAAATGACCTCAAAATAAATGGACAGAAATTTTATGTGCTACTTTACATAGTGTTTGGTTGAAATGATTACAACAGTAGTACTGACTGCTGAAAGAAACACGCATTGTTCTGTTGGGATAGTTACATTATTTCAAGAAGTACTGAGAATAAGAGAAGAAAAATTTATACATAAATTGAAATTATATAAGCAAATGCTAACTCCATGGTCATTGACAATTTCCCCATTTTAAATAATTGGAGAATCAGTTTGCTGAAGCAAATTTATTGAGGAAGAAAGGAAATCCTAGTGATGCATTGCAATGACAAGACTAACTAGTAGCTTATGTTGCACAAGAACTAACCTAAAGAATCAACATTGGAAAAAAGACAATATTACATTATTGCTTATTTAAAGAAATAGGCAACCTGTAAGGACAATTCAATTTTGTGATAGTATTTTCTAAGTCAGCTAATCTCTCACCTGTTTCTATATTTTCTTCAGTATATATTTTAATAGGGTAGAGTGATTTTATCCTTTTCTACAATTGAATCAAAGAATTTTCCTGTAAGACAGTTTACTCAATATGCTTTGGTTTTTAGCTTTGCTTTCTTTTTCTTGTTTACACTTTTCTGTGGTACAACACCTCAAAATCTGTAGGCTATAGTCATATCATTCTTTCCTCATCACTGAATTCTTATGTATTTTAACCTCACCTCATTATTAGGGCCTAAATTTCTTCTTCTTTCCTCTCATGCTTTTTGGGTCTTTGTTCTTGAGCTTGTTTGGTTGGCCTAAAGTGTCTGAAAAAAGAACACAATGCAAAGGGAGCTGTTATACATAGGATTAGAACCTACCATATCAAGCAGTATTTTTGACACTATCTATGACTATTATGAAGGGTATAGATCATAAAAATCTTTGAATCTTGATTTGTGCCCATATGTCACACTAGAGATTTCCTTTGATGGCAATGGAAATCAATCCTTTCTTAGGATACCATTTCTCTCTAGACTATGTGTTCATTTTCACCATGATTCAACACTAGGGGACACTTTTTTGAAAAAGTAAACAAGGAATAAAAGAAGTAAAGAAATGTAACTACATCTAGTATTTCACCAAGATGTAAGATGATTCAAGACACTAAAATCTAAACTACTGTCGCATCTTACTCACTAAATGAATATGCAAAAACCCCAAAGAGGTAGCAGCATAATACAACAGATGAAAACATTTTTACTAAGTTTTGCACAGAATAAAGGTGTTTCAAGGACTGCTTTGAATGACACAAAAAGAGTTCCTTGGTGCTTTATAAATTGGAAGTGCTAGGTATCCTGTAGGACAGCACAGTAGAGATGTTAAGCTATGAAAGAGAGAAAACAAATCAGAAAAAAGTTACTGAGGAAGGTCAGCAGGGAAAAGCAAATAAATACTCTCTAGGAACGTGTTCCCCAAAAGCATTAATTGAAGTTAATAGGAGATGAAATTAATCTCTGTGTAACGGAAGCATAGACTGAAACCCAATAACGTTGCTCTTAGCTTCAGTGATGTCAGGATTTCTGCTTATGCCTATGCATCGTAAGCCCAACAATAAATCTAGACTTGGTGGTAAACTGCTTGCTCCACACTAGGAAACATCAATCAGAGTCAAACCTGATACGGAGCTACACTGATGTACAACACATGTAGATCCACCAGTTTCAGACACAAACCTTCAGCGCAGAAACATCAGAGGAATCCATGCTTCCTACAAAGCATCTAAACCAAGTGCTTACATTAGGAAGCTGGGCTTTCAACAGTCCTAGGGGGAAGCTAAGCCCTTAATTCAGGTGGTCTGAACCATCCACCACCCTGGCAGGTCCCCCTGCTCTGCAGGAAGCACCGGCACCAAGGCACAGCATCCCCTGCGCCCTGTCCTTGGAATACAGCCACAGAGGTATCGCAGCCTCACACGGATCTTCAGGTTTTACTGAATACCTTCACTTTCCCTCTGAAGGTTACTTTCTCACTCTTACACCATAAAATTAAAATGTGTTATTGAGGAAACCTATATGAACTAATTTTATATGGAAGAGAGGTGCAGTCAACTCTCAGTTATGTGGTTGAAGCGTTACGTAGCCTGTGCACTGAGCACAGAACAACTCTGGCACAAGCATTTCATTGGATTTCCTCCCCTAAGGAGCAGATTCACTCTCTCTCTACTCCCCCCAAACGGATGTAGTAATGAAATCAACTATCCCAGGCCAGAAAATGCAGATGTGCTGCTCTGCGTGCTATTGACACCCAAAACTGCGTCCACGGAGAGCGAAGCCAGAAACTTCCACCACACCCAAGTCATCTCTGAAGAATTAGACAACTATGCCCTTCCTCCATCAGACGAAGCATGTAAGCATTACTTACAGGTTTTATTAACTACTTTCTACATTTTCTTCTTTCTTCCCTATCAGCCTGTTTACCTGAATGAAGACCCCACCAAACATCATTTCTAATGAAAAATAGTTCTTCTCAGAGACACTTAGCATTTTTTTCAAGGATTACACTTGGGCTACTGCAAAGTCCATCTTCTGTTTCACACATGGCTTATCTTAGAGCAAACAAGAAAAGACAATGGTTGTGGAGAAAGGAATGCTAGAACAATAATAAGGGAAGAAGTGACTTCCAGAAAGAAAAAGAAACCATTTCTTGAAGTGCAAGTCCAGCTGCTCCTCTTTGCTCCCTCTCCCTCCTTGCCTGCTTCTATCTCTCACACACATACACTGTTCTCTGGGTAAATTGCAAAGCTTTGCACAGAGTAAAGAGCAGTTATTCTTACTGACAATACTATACAGAGCGAGTAACCAGGAGTAACTGGGGTCAGGCCCTTTGGGAAAAAGGCCAACAGGATTCCAGGGTATTTTTTCTTTCAGCACTAAGCAATCCATAGGGAGTCAAAATTTATCATTATACTGGACTCATGCTTGAACGTATCAACTTTTTCTTCCAGGAACTTTGGTCTGTAGATAAATATAGACTAAAGATATTCTTACATGCTGAAATGCTTGGCTTTTGTTTTTGCCACAGGCATTCAAATATGGCCAGAAGAGAACGAACATGAGTAAGTAATACATGGACATATGAGCAAGACTGTGTAAGACTAATCTCTGGCCTTAGTAAAGAAATTTTTTCTAACCGTGTGTAACAGAGCATGAACCTGATTTTACTGAGAAGTAATATTTATCCATTTGATACTTGCATGCACTATTATAAAATTAATCTAAGTTTCTTTATAAAATAAAAATAATTATTCAGCTACAGGATTCTATGAAAACAGATTTTATGGAGACACAGGGGCCAAAAATCAAAGCTCTGTCTATAACTGGGCACATGGTCAAAAAGCTAGAAATTACACACAGGGTGTCCCTGATAATAAAATAACGTAGTAATAATAATGTTAACTTGTTGCTTCCGTTTTCACAGAAGAACAGCAGAAGAGACGAAAGCTGAACATTCGCTGAAATACCCAGAAAACAACCGCAAAAACCCCAGAAACACACGCACTTTCGCATGCTATAAGGTGTCTAGTTCTGCTGTGTACAACTACCCCACAACTTCACACCCTAACTCTATTTTTCCCCCCAAATGATAAAACTTTCCTTCACGACTGAGTTGCTGGAAATGTGGAAACTTACAGATCGCTAATACATCCTCTCCCATTTTAAAACCAACATCAATAGCCACAAATTTTCTCAAGTTCTCAAATGCTCATTCTGAATCATGGGCCGGTCATTTACTTTTTGTTCGGCATCAGTCCAGCAAAGCACTTATGCGTGTAGTTAACTTTAAGCACATGAGCAGTCCCGTTGATTTCAGTGGGACTTCTCACAGGTTTGATGTTAAGCAAGGGCAAAAGTGCCTTGCTGGACCAGTGCCATAGACTGAAAAGCCCTTACCGCAGAGACTGAATACTTCCATGCATGGAGCGCCTGTCCCATTTCGTATGAAAGGATAATGATAATAATCACAAGGAACTCTGCTATTTCAGGTACGGTAGGGAATGGAAGATTTTGTTGGACAGAAGAGAAAACAATCATCCATCCAAACTGGTATGACAGCAGCTATCAGGTGTTGTTTCTGTGTTTCCTAGGACAACGAAAATAACATTACTGTGTTTCCACAGCAACACAAATGTATTATGTCATGATGCAAAATACATTCCCAGTATTCAAAGGAAAAAAAAAAAAAGTCTTATATATATAGTAACATAACAGATGAAAGATCCCTTTCCAGCTCAAGGACGATTTTTCCTCCCATTAACCTGCATAATATAAAAATCTATCTAGAATTTATATTTCTCTGTTCCCGCACTGTGCACTGCCACAGACCTACTTCACATCAGTGAAGCAGCCTGCAATTTGTTGGGTTTTGAACATTGGTTCTTTGCATTGTATTATTAATCAGGGGTATCAGCCAGAAACTGTCTTCTTCCTCTGCTTACACAGGTAGCTTGGAATTGCTTTTCTGACCCATTCATTACTTTTTATTTGAGAAATATGTAGTTCTACAGAATGGACAAAAAATTGAGCTTGAAACTGGAGGCACATTGGTGACTGACCAGGTATTGACTGTCAGACTTAGCCCTAAAGAAATCGCTACGGCTCACGTACAGGCCCCCATGCATGGATAACCTGCAACGTGCGAGGAGTGCAGCGTACACCGGGCGAGCTACGCTTCCTCGCTACACCAAAATCAACCCCGCAGAGTGTGCAATCGACTCGGTCCCAGGCTGGATTTGTTGGACTCTTTAGAACCATCTTGCAGGGATAATTTACGCGTACAAAGGCTGTGCCATGCATGTGCAGTAACTCTTATGTACATCAGAGACACAAAGGCTGCTCTTCGTGCCCCACGTACCACAAACACCCCCGTTCCTGTTCAGGATGTCTACGACAGAAATATAAAACGATTATACATCACAGAAAAAAACCCCACAACCAAAACTGTCACTCAGTCCTTAACAAAGGTGATGGTAACCAAAAGGGCTGGAGCTGGGAGAACTGATTTTTGCTACAACACCACTCAGCTGGCTGATGGCTCTTGGAGTTGAGCTGGCCACTGTTACTCTAAAATCCGTGAAGACCAGGAGAAATTGTGTTTGGCACTACCAAGTCCACCTGTGCTCCAACAGGATCCGATCAAGAATGAGTGGCACATAGCTGAACCAAATTTATCTCTGCTTTCATAAAGTCAGACCCAGCATCTTGCTAGCAGGAGTCAATTCTTCATAGCTGTGTTCTTGATTTTACTATAAAATGTCAGCTTCAGGTTACAAAAAAACCGAAATAGAACTGATGGGACAATGTAGGAAAGGTTGGCTGGCTGACCCGTTTGTGAAATATAATTATTTCATTGTTGATGAGAAAAGAGAGATCAGGGTCACAGATACAAGTATTTACAAGTGCAAGCTATTATCTTAAGAACTCTAGGATTTAGCTAGGGAAAAATACATTTACTGGAATGAACACTGACAAGTAAAATATTTAATCCCCAAAGTTTTATTTCCCCCAAACATAAAATAACATTACTTTGAATGGTCCATAAATAACGTTAATGGAGAGATTTTGAATGGGAAATCTCTAATGATATATGAGAGAGGACTTAAATAGGTTTAACTGGGCTCTTTCTCAAACTTGGCAACTGTGTTATAAATGGTTTTGTTTTTTTTAAGCAACATTATAATCTGTTATCTGTTTGGATCAAATCCTAAAGAAGCTTTTTGTTCCAAATTTGCAAACGCATCCAACGCAGAAGCAACTACAGGAAAAATATTTTTTACTGCCCTACCACATTTAGAGAAAAGATTATTTTAGTGCTCTGTGCTGTGATACGAGCTCTCTATATATGCAAACGGATGATTATGCAAAGCGTCATTTGTGCTTCAATATAATGTACATAAAGGAAGGCTTATAACAAAGTCCTGCCTGCAGAGCTGTTATCTGAGTCTACACATCCAGAAGCCAAACGGATTAAATGCTGCACTTGTTTATTTGTGTTCTAATACAGTGCTATTCAAAAAAAGTTTGAGATAGGTAAGTGCTGTTGATCACATTTTTGGAAGTTAAATAAGAGAAGCAGAAAGATGGTCAAACTCTTTGTCCAAATTAGCATAGGAAGTTTTTTTCCCCCCTCAGATGAGGTCTTTCTAGTCTTCAAGTCTACGCCTCAAGCAAAAGTAGTAATACTGGGACATAAATCACAGGTCAAAATTTAAGCTCATGTAAATTGACGATATTCCCCCAACATGATAATTTTAAGTATATTTAAATATATTAATATTTAATTAAATAAAAATTCCATCAATGGTGAGTCATCAACAGAGGGTCAGTTTAGGATTAGAAACAGGAAGAAAATTGTTGGTGGAGCGGGAAAAGACACCGAAGCACCATCTTAAAACACTTGCAATGGATTATGTGATAAAGACTTTAGCTGCTCATATTCCCAGTAAAATTATGCATGAAGGTAACATTTTCTGGTCTTCATGATGAACAATTTTGAACTCAATAAAATAACCGTTAACTTTACTGAACTGATTATATACGTATGCCATGGCTTACCCCATTGAATATATAAAACTACATCTAACATAATTTAGACAAACAATTCAGAAAAAGCATGTAGAGTATAAGTAACAAGTTTTAATCTACCTAACTAGCAAACATTTAAGCATATACAAGAAGGCAGTTGATCAAGAGTATAATTATGAGGGAAATTTTTAATTGTGTATAACAAAAATATTAAAATAGATGAAATTATTTAGATTCGTACTTAGCATGAATTATCCTGGTTCAAATGCCATATGCAGGATTTTACTAAGTAAACATAAAGAGGCCTTAATTTTAGCAGCAGTAAGAAACAGTATTTAAAAAAATAATCAATGAGATTACTACTTTGCTATAAAATTTCTAAATTTTATGCTAAATATTTCCACGTTGTGAATACAAATTAAGAAAAAATCCACAAGCAGCAATTCCTGTGCTCCCCCTTCGTATAACTTATACTTCCAGAGTAGCTTTCTTTAATCTTTAGCAAATTTTGTACTCATATTTTTTTTTCCAAAGGGACCTACATGTTTTGAACAGCTTCTACAGTATGACTCCCCAAATTGTGCATTATTCTTTTTCTATGTGTGTGTGCATGTGTAGCAGTTTTTATACATAAAAACCAAAAGTACACAAACAGTTCTAATATATCCATGGAAAATGTGCAGTAAGGAAGATGTCGATTTAAGAATGCCTAAGAATACAAACCTATCCATATTGACTCAAAAAAACAGGCACAAAAATATATATAAAAATAATCCTATTTTTTGTGTTTGTATTTAATGTATTTTGTAGCCAAAGATTTCTTTGATGAGATTTTGTCTAAGGAGCGCAAGGTCTGGAAGTTTTTTATATTTTAATCAGCATTCCTGTGAAATAAAGACAAAATGGTAATTGTGTGGATTTATAAACATAAAATCTCTACACTCATGACAATGATCATCTTTAAAGACTGGACTGCTTATTCTTTGTTATTTTTGTTAAGTTTCATAACAGCACGTTTTGGGTAATAAGTAACAGTTGCAACATAATGAACTTACAGAAACCATGTATGTAAACTAGTTAAAATCTTTTCCAGAAGATCACATTTTCAGTGAGATATTGAAATGAAGAATTTTTGAGCAATATTTCTGACTGCTCAAAATTATAGTCAACTGAAGTACATGGGTTTAGTGCAACTAAGCATGGGCATTACATTAAGCACATAATTATTCCTTTTGAAATACAAGGAACGAGATATATTTTTAGAATTTAATTGCCCGTTTGCACAATCAGGAAAACACAGAATTTCTGTACAAATCAAACTCCTGTGCAAGGTATTCTGTAACAGTTACCATAACAGTCAACTCAAATGAGATCAACTTGTACTTTTACTATATAGATGTTTTCTCCCCCTCAATCAATCTCCTCTCCTTTTTTTTCAGTGTAATTAATCATCTAGATAAGCTAAAATCTGCCACCAATATAACCAGTTCTAGGGAAGATGAAATATTATTCAGTGGATTGTTTCTCCAGACACATTCACAAAAAGATAGAATTATCTGGGTACACAATCAGCATGAAAAAAGAATCCAAAGCCAGTGGCTGAACAGACTTTTTGCAAACAGGCTATCACTGCCGTTTATTTTTCTCATGTCATGAAATAAAATTTCCAAGGTTCATTCCTCTCTAACAACCACCATAAAATAGAGTGCCTTCAGTATCATATTTTTTCTTTTTACATTTAACTGCAGAATGGAAATGAAAAAAAAAAACAAACCCAAGCCTTAATTACAACTGTTAGCTATCATACAATTTCATGCTTATATATAATCTTCACTACACAAGATTTCATCAGTTGCTGAGCTTCATATAACAAGGACAATAACTACTAAGAGTCTTAACACCTCTCCCAAACCCAAAAACACCTCTCAGAAGCTGTATTAGAGATATTGGAAGTAAAGTGTACTATAAATCCTCTTATTAAAAAGAAAGAACTTCTATGTAAGTTTTAAATACTCTTATAACTTCTCAATCTACTTTCCACTTTACTTTTCACAAAGTTTTCTATTTTCTGCGCTTTCACCAAAGTTCTTCCATCGACCTACCTGTGCGTAATGATTGCTTTGCTTTCAGATAAGGGAGAGCATTAAGCTTTTTCAGAAAATTTATGTTTCTAAATCAAATATGCAGGTGCATGTACCACTCCTCCAAAAAAGGTATCTGCAAGCCACTCAGGTAAACTGAGGGGGAGTTACATATGTTAACATTGAATAGAGTATTTGAGAAGGAATTAAAGAGAATGAGACTGTCCATCTTTTTGACAGGGTATGAAGAATGCAGACAAAAAAAGAGAGCAGGAAGCACAGTAGGTTGAATGAAAGAGCCGTAGAGCAAAGGGAAAAAGTCACCTGTTGTATTTCTCCTTCAATCGAGGAAACTATGCATTCTATACTTGTTGTAACTCATCAAAGTTGCTTCAAAAATCAATCTACTATATGAATATACTCTCCTATTTAGCAGAACTTGTAATTCCTCCTATTTTTTACTAACCGAAAAGAATTTATGTTTCTACAATTAATGTGTCCTAACGTATCTTGCTCACGTTCTGTCATTTTCATCTTCAGTCCCTTTGGTGGAAAATACTGATTGTTTAATCAGCTATTCGAGGCAGTGATCTTCCAGCTGAGTACAATAGACTTAATTTTGTTATTTCAATACAGATACTTAAACTGAAAGAAACTATGAAAAAATAGCTAGATCCAAGTGCTACCATTCAGGCCTTTTTGAAACATACTAAGTTATTATCCCACAAGTCCCCTGAATGATGTTTCCCTGCAATAACAAGTGATATGATTAAAGCAGTTTCAAAACCTTTTGTAAAAAAAATTACAGTCTTGGTTATAACTCCAAACCCCTTTGGTTTATGTCTAAGTTTTGATCAAATTTATGAGACTGTTATAATCCTGATGTTAATACCTCATTTTATGGAAAATCCCATTAAAGTTACTTTACATAAAGAAAACTGTTCTGCCTGAAGAAAGATATCAGCATATAGCTCTTATTTTTCTCCCAGTTCAAAGCCACTGTGAAGTGTTTGCTGAAGGTTCAAGTTTGCAACACCTTGAGCCTAATTCTGTTGAAGCTAAATTCAACACAATCATACTCCTTCCTTTGCTTAAGTGTTGGATCATATCCCGTCACAAGACAAATTATTCACTATGATTAACACTTGGGAAGCAGAGCTCTCTTAGTGCCACAAAAGAATTGTACAAATGACTGAAATACTTTCAGGATGTAAGAAGTAAAACAAAAAATTAAGCTTCAAATAGGACAGAGATGTTGTTTATCAAGTATATTGTACTGATAGAACCTAATTTTTAAGTATTTGTTTTGATTAATCAGAAATACTGATTGGGTATCCCAGAAGATTAAAGTTTCCTTATGTCTGACAATGGCAATAAATCATCCATACTTTTAACACAGAAATGGTTTTAAAAAGTGTTGAGTTCCCTGTGCCTCGGTCACAGAAGTTCAGAATTTTCCTGCGTTTAAATTGAGTTCTTTGTCATTTCCAGCTTTCTTCAGGAATCTTTTCTCATAGGTCAGATTAAGATGTTTCTAGTGTGCCAGAATCATCATGTCTTTTTTTTGTTGTTTGTTTAAATGAGCATTCCTGTAGGAATTCTGTAAAATGTCAGAGTATAAAAAAAGCTTATTTCTGTCCTTTGACTGGAGCAGGGCAGCTTGAAAATTCCTAAATTCAACAGCAACCAGCAATTCTTTTCCTGCAGGGATTCCTGCAGTTCCTGTATTCCTCGACTTCACTTCATTTTTAAGCTGTTACAGATACTGTTTTATGAACTGGTGTATCTTCACAAATATTTTATATGCATTTTGTGCTTCAGAATATTTTGCAGACTGAATTCCCCTCTTTCACTCAGTCTCAGAAGTTTCTCACATCTTCTTGCATAACTATTTGTTTAGCTTCCCACATATACTTTTGAAATATTTAACTGGAAAAAAACCTCCCAAACGCTACACCTCACAATGGACTAGAGTATGACCTCACTCACACCATATAAATCACGGATAACGATACAAAAATTACTGCAGTGAAACCAATATAAATTCATTTAGATAAAAATGGACTATCTTAATATACTTTGATTTATTTACTCTGTTTGCTTTTTTAAGGTTTGCCTGTTAGCTGATGATTCAAATCATACTTTGCTGCTGAATTGTCTTTCAAGAAATCAGCTTGTTTCCTTTACTTGATTTGGTTGTGCATTTTCTTTCCTCTGTCAGCGTATTAATGCACGCTGTATCTTCTGAGTGTACTTTCAGTGGTGACTAATGATGTACTGACGAAGCAGAACCTGCAGCCCACACTGAGTGCAAAACTGGGAGAAGCAGGGCTGGTAATCCCAACTGAGCGAGCTTCATTCATTGGCAGTGGTCTGCTCAGCCTGATGATTTTTGGTACCAGTCACAAAGCTACAACACAACTGGTGTGCTTGCTCCAAATGTGAACCATTTCTCCCCACTCAAAACCAAAGTCTTCACACATGGTCTGAAACAGTCAGCCCGCTAAGAAAGAAAAGAAAAAGGGAAAAAGAAAACCAGAAAACCAGAAAACCAGAAAACCAGAAAAAAAGTGGAAAAGAAACAAGAAAAAAGAAAAAGAAAAAAGGAAAAGGAGAAAAAGGAAAAAGAAAAAGATAAAAAGAAAAAAGGAAAAAAGGGGGAAAGGGAGAAAAAATAAAGAAAAAAGGAAAAAAGAGAGGGGTTCACAGAATCCACCTTTATACCCCAGTTTGAAGCAGCTCTGGGTTTGGACTCGGGGTCACAGTTGCTCCGGCAGTGTTTCTCTCTCTGCCTAATCACCATGCCTCAGACAACCACCCGTGTCTCAGGGGATGAATCCCCCTGAGCAAAGCAATAGGAATCATTCCAACAACACCAACAGGCACTGGATCAGCCCCTTAATGCAGAAAACTACTAGAATTGCTAAAAACATCGTAAGTTCTATCTCTAAATGAAAGCGCTCTAAATTAAGGTACATTTTCTGCCTTGCAAAGGACTTGCTCAAACTTGTGTAAATCAGCACAGTCCTTGGCTCACACTATTTTAATAAGACCCATGTGTATTAAACCAGATTATATGACACATGTTAAGGTTCATGTTTGATATCAAATTAAGTATTTGGATGATTTATGGAAAAGAGTTCACCTCCCTTTCCCCCACGTGAGGTTTAAGACTAATCTTCAACTAGATCTTCCAACACTTTCTGCATTTAGGCCTTCCCCACTTGAAACCTTCAATGTTGTTTTTATTATCACAAGAGACCGATACCCAGCCTAGCATATGTTATTATTCCCTTGCCTTCTCTCCCTGGGAGAACGTATGAACCTAGCATATATCACTGCGATTACTGGATGCTGCTAAATTCCTAGAAAAGAGAAGCATTGCTTTCCTCTGCCTTGTAGAAGGATTTGATTGCACTATTACTCTATGCACTAACGTGCTGCTTGGCTATAAAGGGAATTGTCGAGTAGTTTCTTTAAAAAAAACAACATAGCAATAAAACCCCCACAAGTTCCATAAAGAAAACGAACACCCACCATTAGCTCTTACCCACAAGGATCAGTGTGACAGCTGTATTGATAATGACAGACATTTGGCTGGAATCACTCGGGGAGTCAAAAGCGTGAGTTACGCCTCCCTCTATCCACCAAGATGCTGTGCATTAGCATCTGTTACCGAAAGCAAAGGCAGGTGATACTATAGGTCATTCACTCCCCTCTTGTCATTTCCACTGACAGAGAAGTGTCACAGGTCACCAGGGATCTTATCAGAAATTATCTCCTCAGGCTGAAACAGGAATTCACTACTTCACCACATAACCCTCGGCCTGCCTGTTTTACTCTTTCCAGGTAATTGATGCCATGCTTTGAAGTGCACTTACCTGTTGTGACCCTAAAGACTCATTCCCATTTGTCCTTCCTTTGGATGCTGCAATAACCTAATTCCTGATGCCTTTATTTAGGGCATCCCGCTGTAAATTTCAGCCCTGGCCCTTCTCCCACCCCCTTACTACTTCTTTTTCCAATGTTTGCCTCAGTGCTTTTTTTTTAAAAAAAGAAACGTCTGTAGGTATTTAGCTAATACCCTGGTGAAATCGGATTTTGTTTTAACAACATATACACATTTAGTTTTCCACTACATGACATTTTCCTTCAGCGTGGAAACCAGCCTGGTGAAGACCTTGATGCCTAACTTCCCTTCTTCTTTGGAACATGGTATAAATGGGTATAGACAGGTATGTTGCAAGCTCCCACAGGCAATGATCCTGGCCAGAGAAAGTAGTTTCAAAACAATAAATACATCTGAATATACATACAGCTACAGGCTTGTGTGATGAATTTGAATCAATGCACAGACCTGGCATTAATTAACCATGTGTCGTTAGTTTCAACAGACCCTATCCTCAGCAGCTGCCAGCAAACTCTAGTTCTATTCATTGTCTAAGCTATTATGGGCCAAAAAAAGGTGTTCCAGAAAGATTTATTGCCTGAATAGCCAGGCTGCACTGAAACCTTGGTATTTACACAGGATTTCAGTATAGGCATATCACAAGGCTCATATCCCTCTTTTACAGATGGCTCTTCCAAAATAATCTGACAAGGGTTAAGTTGCCTGCATGCTGAGACCACTTGCTGTCCTGTAGACAAATACTCTTTTATTACTCTCCTCTACTGTGTATGTACATTTTTCTGTGTCTTATACAAAGATGATAATTCTTAGGGTCACAGACTGTCCTTTTGTTCTGCATTTTGCTGTACTTCAAGCAGTGGGAACACACTGAGTAACTAGGGCGTACAGGCTAAACAGATTAGTAATAAATAGAAAATTCAAATTACTTGACTAAAAACACGTAGAGATAACCCAGTGAAAAGGTTTGACAGCAAAACACCTTTATCTGTATTGTATATATACATAAACCTCAAAGCACCCTCAGAGACTTGCCTCCTCTATCCAGTATCTTGGACTGAATTGGTCACAGACTGATTATGTGGAAAATTGTCTACTCCACAAGATATCAGTAGCTTTTCAACCTATGGAAGCACTTAAAGTGGAATCCTGAACCTTTGGGTTTATCTACCGTACAACTTCTATAAATATGTTCGCTTAAAAAAAGTTAGAAACAGCCCAACAAAATTTTAGGAACATTCATTATGTGAGTTTTGCTTGCATATCTCCATTAAAAGCAGCTGCACAGTTAAATACTATCTATTTCTGGTCCTGCCTTTCATTCAACAGACAAAGCCATTTTAGCACAATGTTCTGTTACTGATAACAATTTTATTCTATATGCTTTACTGATAAGACTTTAAACAGAGGATGACAGTGCATATTACAGGCAATATATCCAAAGAATTACAGATGACATTTTATCTGTTCACAGAATGCTATGCACATTTCTTTAAACTATCTTTGAGAATCTAATCGTCATCATCTAAGTATTTCTCAAAATCTTATTTTAATGAAACACATTTAGAAGCTTGTTTTAATGAAACACATTTTACCTTCGCATGGACTGAAATAAGGTAGGGGTTTGCCATACTGCATGCTCCCCTTAAAGGAATCAAAGGCAGAAGACAGTTTCATCACAAAAGCAGTAAAACCACCTGCACTTCCAGTTGTCTCTCTCATCCCTTTTTCATTTCCTCTGCCTGACAGCAGGCCACTTTATATGCCCCCCAGATGAAAAATAAAGGTAAACTGTTCTCATCCTTTGAGATCAGGACATAATTTTGTGTACGTTCCTACGCACTGGACTTTCAAAGCCCAGTTGACTAACAGAAGGTCGCCTTTTGCACCGATGCCCTTCTAGCCAACTGGGTAGCAATTAAGCTATATGAGTTAAATATTTTTAAAGCATAGTCATGGCTATGATGAAGCCAGCCATCTCCTTCCAAGCCCGTGAGCCACAGAAGAGCTGCTGACCTCATCTCCCCCATATGAGAGGTGCAATGGTAAGGAAGGCAACTGCCCTTGTCAGCTGGGGACCTTACTCTCAACCAACACACAAATGGAAGACAGACAAGTATAACAGCAGGCTTTAACTCTCCAAATGCTTTAGCACACGTCCAGCTAATCAACGGCAACTACTCAAGTTTCTGCAGGAGAAGAGCCTAGGTGGTTACAGCCAAAACGTGACTGCAATCTACCTATGGGCAGCACAGCAGCAAGCCTACCACAGTTTGAACAATACACAGCCACTTAATTTCTCCCAACTCACACCCCGAACGCGGACGTGAGTTAGAGGATACATATTTTTGCTCCTTATATAGGGCCTGATTAATCTGAAATAAAGTACAGGAATTTTATTTCAATAACACATTTGAAACTTTCTTGTTCCAGTAAAACTCCTTCATGTTCCATTTGCAATTTATTACAGTTGTGGATAGGAAAATTCTAAATAAAAGTAGCAAAAGGAGTTAAAAGATAAAAAAATGAAAATGTTTCCAAACAAGCCCAGTATCAGACAGAAGAATTTTGAAAATTTTACACTTTGTAAACCCACAGCATTGCCCTCACTTCCACTACTACACTGAAACGCCCCCAACAAATGGACCTCTGCTTCTTAAAAAGCTAATCACAAGTTATGAAGATCTACTAAAAGATAAAATTTAACCAAAGAATAAAAAGTGAGATGAGATAGAAGGATCACAAATAGGAACTTTAGAGGATGCAATAAAAAAGATACACATTGACATTGCTCAGACAGAACTTCCACAAAGAGTGCACGATGTTATCATGGATTTCAGTGGGAATAAGATCAGATCAACATATAGAATTTTTACAGATACCACCCTCTGCAGAAGTTTCCCAGAAAATTATTTCCTTCCTAGGCCAAAAAGCAATCTATGGTAAACTGTATACAGCACATCTCGATTTGGGACAGTTCCCTGGTATAATCTTTGTCTCCAGTCACCAAATATAAAAGATAAATAGATCTCATTTATGAAGGTTACTATATTCATTATACCCATACTTTATAATATGTACCCATTATTTTTTATAGCAAGAATATTATAACTCCACCCAACCTTCATTATAAAGTCTTCAGTTTCTCTTATCGTAGGTCCAGAGGACCTAATCAAACTCCAGGAAAGAAAGTTATCAAATGATTTCTGTAAAGAATTAAGAAAAACCCAAAACATCCAAAAGCTCACTGCTGAACACACCAAATGAACTAAATAATGGGAAACACATTTACAATGTCCTTTAATGGTAAGCCTATCCAATTTGTGATTTAAGAGGTCAAACTATTGGTTATTTTTGCATTCCTGGTAATTTAAGAAGAAGCAGACTGGGAAATGTGCACTCGCAGGCCTTATAAAACTGCCTTCCTTATTTTGAATAATAGACATCTATTGTAAAAAGCTTACTAGTGGAAAAGCCTCCCTCCATGTTTAGGCGCTTTGGCTGGAGACCCTGCTGCCCATGAGGCTCACAATGAAGAATGAGCATTTAAAGAGACAAAAGAAATCAGCCACAGAAAATCCCGCCACCCATGTGTCCGGAAAATACAAATTGCTCCAAGAGTTGGGATGACAAAAATTGCTGACACCAGATGGTAACGTTCCCTGCAAAAGTACCGCACCATGATCATGTGCTGAGAATGAGACGCTTTCTCAAGGGCCTGAGGCTAAGCCTAGTAATTGGGCAGGCAAGAGGAAGGAAAGGATGAGATGGGAACACAGCTACAGCTCTTGGCTGTGGCAGCCCCAAAGACTCCTGCCCCTGTTGCCCTAGCACAGGCTCCAGCCAGCCCACCCACGGAAACCACCAGCCTGGTTTTACCCAGGCTTAACACTGTTTTATAGGACTTGAGGACTGTTACATTGACTTCAGTGGATTACACCCTTCTATGTAAAAAAAAAAAAAAAAAAAAAAAAAAAAAAAAAAAAATGGGGAAANTTGAGGCAAATCACAACACGTCTATAAAATAAATGAAATTTTAAAAGCTGGAACATTTCTAATTAAATTTCATTTAGTCACAGCAAAATTGGACATTGCTCATTTGAGGTTTTATATTCCAGCATGAGTGGAATAAAATAGGCTGGTGGTTAGGACACTAACTTGAGGTGTGGAACAGCGAATTTCAGCTCCACACGCTGCCTACTTTGGGTTGATCCAGCTTCAGAAGAAGCAATCTGCCTGAAGTTAACCAGAAGAAGGAGCAGCAGGAAATGGAGCTATGTTCACCCTGTACCTACACAGCTACACATTTAAAGACATTCTTATTCTTCAAAGAATAAAGCCAATGGATTCTTTGTTCATCTTTAAGTCATTTCCAGGCCAAGTATCATGCTGATGTTAATTTAATGGTTGACAAAGGTAATTTTAACAAGCTCAAGACCTGAAATACAATAGCAATTCTGTCCATGAGAGCTAATCCAAAACATGGCCCATATTTTCTCCTGCTTGGGGCAAGAGGAGAGGCAAAGAACAGTACATCCTTAACTCAAGGAAACGCCAAGGCTGGTACTGCCTTCTGTGCATTTTAAATCAGGATCAAAAAAGCACTGCTCTTCAGTCAGTCCCTTTTCTGCTTTAACCTTGACCTCTATCATCAGCCTTCACCTCTGAGAACAAAGTGCGCACCCAGGAGAACTGTTTATTTCTTCCAACCTTATTAGCTCATCTAATGATACCTACGCCTAATAAAGTTAGACTTGCTAAAAGGCAAAAACTAAACCGAACCCAAACCTTAATGCTCTCTTAGGTGAACTCACACGGCTGTCTGCAGGGATCTGTGTCTGTGAATGGTGGGGAACACCTGCTTGGGTTGTGCTTCCTTTAATTTTGGTAGATTACATAGGGGCTGAGCCTGCCAGCAGAGAAAAACCTGTGATGATGTACCCATTACTTTTGCAAGGGGTGAATCAGGAATATCCTGATTAAGCCTAACCAGAAAGCCAAGCAAGGTGAGTTTCCAATTGCTGTGCTTATCAGGAAAATATTAATGAAGTACCTAAAGGCTTTTCATAGCTAAATAGAAGATATTTCATAAGTATTTCATGCTTTTTTACACAATACTTTTTTTTTGTGTGTGTGTGTGTAGACAGGTACGCTGGTCTCAGATCTAGTCAACTAAAAGACCTCCCAAAGTGGTTAAACAATCTGTCATGAGGTAAAGAGATGCTATAGTAATTTCACAGACACAAAATGACCTAAGCAGATTATGAGATTATAAATCCAACTGATATCTGAAGTCGATTCCTTTGTTATACAGAAAGTGTAGACAGACACTATGTGCGAATAATGGCAAAACTGTAATAAGGCAAGGAAAAAAACATTCTCCTGTTATTGCATGAGTAATGCGCAAGCTGTTCTTAGAGTAAAAGCCCACATCTAGGAGATGTGCTCTGGCATCAACTTTCTGTAGGCTAAACTGCACTGGTTCATTTCTGGGGCTCCTAAGCAAAAGGAGAATTAATTCTTTCTCTTCCATGGAGCACTGGCCAGGCTGTGTCAAGCATCAGTGGGAAAGAACCTGAGGTCATACCCATTACTTCCAATTGCAAGAACAGCGGGCAGGAAGCTGGGACATCCACCCTTTGTATCCGGTACTGATTCACCAGTAAAGCAGGGTTTAATGTCAATGCATCAGCTGCTCCAGGATAGGCAGAAAAAGAAATACACTCCATGGCTGCTCAGTGGAGAGCTGACCATCATTTTGTGCTCTCAGTACACCTGATCTGTTCCAGTTCCCCTGACCCCACAAAAATTTACAGTCAAACCCAGCACAACTTCAGTCAAGATAACTTTCTGCAAGCTGCATCTGCAGAAATTAAATTAGCAGCAATATATCCTTCCCCTCAAAGGACTGCGCTGAGTCTTCGTTAGTCGTGTTTGCAGAGGGTTAGAGATGGCTGGATAGCTCTGCACAAGTGCAAGGCGTTACGACATTACATGCTGCAAAACTTTGTTGAGCTACAATTTTTGTGGTAGCCTGGGGATTGTTGTGGTCAGAATCAATTATGTCACTCTGTACTTTTGGTTACTAAGTAAAATAAACAGATCAAACTATTTGGTTTTAGCAAGGTATGTAAGATTTACTAGTAATTTTGTTCACCCTTTACTCGCTGTCCATCTCTTCCACTATCCTCATTTAGGATCAGAGAACCTTTCAGGCTGGAAAGGACTTTGTGAGGTCATCCACCCAGCACATCCTTGCACACAAAGCGGTCACAAGTCTGAATTCACACCCCATAGCACCAAGGCTTTCTCCACCTTGATCTCCTCTGCAGATAGAGACCACATGGCATCTCCAGTCCAATGCTTGACTGTCATAGTAAAACCCATTTTTCTGTGTCAAATGGCAACCTGCCCTGTTTCAATTTATGCCCACTGTCTCTCTTCGTCCCGCCATGCACTTCCTTAAGGAGGCTGGTGGCATTTCCTCAGTAGCTTCCTCGTAGGCACTGGCTATGGGGTCTTCCAGGGCTGCTTCTTTTCCAGGCTGAACAAGCCCAGGTCCCTCTGCTGCCACGCCCAGGCCACCTGCCCCACTGGCACGATCATTCTGGTGGCCCTCAGCTGAACTTGCTCTAGTCTATTAACATCCTTCTTGTCCTGAAGCGCCAAAGCAGGACACAGTACTCCAGATGTGGTCTAAAGAGTGCTGAGTAAAGTTTTCTCTTTCAATCTTTGCCTCAAAAGCAATCTAACATTTCCAGCATTGACGGTCACTAGCTTCAAAGTGAGAATCATAGAGAACAACTGCAAAAAACTCCCAGTGAAACAGTTTAAAATATTTTAAACCTTTAATTAACTTACCCCTGGAGAACTTTTTCAAAATCAATAGGGTAAACTTCAGCAAGAGATTGTTTGGAGTTAATAATTTTTAACTAATTTTTAACTTTTTTTTTTTTTTTTAAAGAAGAAATCCAAACCTTGCTCTAACGCCTGCTTGTTTCTCTGTACATAAGTGCACACACACCCCGTGATGGTTATGCTGTGAGTGGTGGAGCCACTTCTACAGTGCGCCTTTGACCAACTCGCATGGACTTTGCCAAGTTTATAGCTAGAAGAACCTCTGCCTGTCCTGGTCCTTGAGCAATGTAGCAATGTTAGGCAGTTGCCATTTCTAATATCCTGTCTGATTTACGGTTTTCCTCCAGGGCAAAGACTTCAACAACTGACTTTGGGTTTGGGCCTACAATTCAACATATGTTAACCATTACCTAATTTTCAGGTGTTGTGGGGTATAGGAACTGTGCAAATAATTACTTTTTTGGATCCGTGACTGAAGTTATTTTTAATAAGACTTTGTTTGATTTCTCAGCATTTCGGACTATTTGTTTTCATTACGTTTGTAATACATTTCTGGCAACTGCACATGCCTTC
Organism: Chionis minor; assembly: GCA_013398295.1. Taxonomy (NCBI): domain Eukaryota; kingdom Metazoa; phylum Chordata; class Aves; order Charadriiformes; family Chionidae; genus Chionis; species Chionis minor. Next base: position 332,439 of record VZSF01002487.1, read on the forward strand.
CCGTATGTGACAGGAAAATTATGAATGGCTTGATCATACAGAATGATTTATAAATCTGTTAATTAGTATCATGGATCACTTATTTTAATCCTAAGGCTTAGCTGAGCTATATGTTGGCACAGTGAACAAAGGCGAAAAAACGTATCTGAAAATAGTAGTTACGTTATTTATTTAGTTTTAATATAAGCTGAAATTAAATCCTTGTCTGTTCCCTTGACTAATTTTAGGACTAATCAGGGTGGGAAAAAATTGTGAATTGGAAGAAATTGTAAATACCCATCTGTCATTGATTTCAAAAGGTATTAGATACCTTTTACAATTCAGCCTGAATCTTCTTGCTCAGTATCTCAGAGCATCTTTTTAATTACATTAGACTTATTTATAAAAGTCATTTATAACGGCAAGGATAGCAAAGGTTTGCAGTAACATGTTGTCACGCTGATACCTCTACACAGCAGCCCCTTTCCCTTGCTGAATTACAAATGCACATTAAAATTTCCTGCCATTTAAAAATAATCATTAGGAGGAATAGAGAGAATATTCTTACTATCAAGAGACACTGTCTCCGTCTGCCCCCTGACTTGTCTGGGCTTCAGTACAGCAGTTTCCGTCTTCTCTGCCAGACTGCCTGGGTGTCAGCAGAGAAAATGTTTGCTAGTTCTGCTTTCATTTTTTATGTCCATAGTTTCTCAAATGATGGCCCTCCTCATCAGCTTAATCAGCAGCTGAATCAGTCATTTTAACAAAGCAAATAATGTGTTTTACCTTAATTCAACCTTGAAAAGATTCAGTCTTGAAAATCTTGAATTAAGTTTTGGAACAGCTTATCCTGAAATTTTTTCTTGAGCAAGGAGGGTGGAAGGCAAGAAATGAGGAAAAGGCTGGGAACCTCAACTCAGAAGACTTAAGTTTAGCAAAGAATCTCTACTAAAAGGATCTTCTAACAGGAAGCATTAGGTAACATTAAGCAGGACAGGTTATTTCCTCTTTACCTATGCGAAATGAAATAGAGGAGCAGGAAATGGGCTACTTAGGCTATTTGTGTGTTTCATGGTGTTTTTTTTCCTTCAGATTCTGCATCTTTCCTTCCCCTGAATCCTCAATACCTGTAGGATCTGAAAAAATCAATTTTCTTTGACACAGTAAATTTCATATATGGCTGATACTGAAATGTCATTTTAAAAAATCATTTTCTCATATGGTTATTGTCTTGTGAGCAGAAACTGGCTACGAACAGCCTACTTGAAAGCTAGGCACACCTCCCTGCTGCTGTTAACATCACACTAGGAATGTCAGGAGCAGAATTCTTTTGTACCATTTGAAACTGCCTAATTTATTTCCTAAATGCTAGGAACTGGTGATGAATTTTGATCATCAAAAAGCAATTTAGCATACCGCATAGTGCATTCTATTGCTTGGATAGAGACACACCTGGAAAGCATATTTGCCTTAAGATTTAACTTTAAAAAAAATAGTGTGATGCATAGCTAATGCTTTATCTAGCACTAATTTCATAGACTGTTCAACACTTGAAATTATAATGACGCTTTCTAGAGCCACATGAAGGAACAATATATTGGGAATGCTTGGTATTACCCTCCAAATGAAACAACTTTATCCATTGGCATTGCAAGTTTTTCTTGAAGCTGTCACATCTAGCAAAGGGCTACAAACATTCAAAAAAAATAGGTATCTAATTTGGCAATTCTACAAATAGAGATTACAGTCAAGACAAAGAATGTGTCAGTCATAATACTGGAAATATAACAAGTTTACTTTTTAATTCACTGCACGCAAAATCTCTCTACAGTGTGTTTCGTATCGCTGCTTCTCATCCCAATTATCAAAAATCCTTTCTTTCTCTGTTCACTATAAGCATGAACACTATAAGCAAAACTGCAGGTGTTTGCCAAATAAGTTACTTCATTGTGGATATCAGTTCATAGTTTCAAAATTAATATTTACTTTGGCTTGCCCTAGGCTTTTGTTTTTTATTTTTTTCCCTGACCATTTAAGACAGACTTGTACAGTCACCTCAAGACAGCATGCAGTGCTGGTCTTAAACTACAATGGGAAAAAGAAAAGCCTATCAATGGCAATCAGGTTTGTCTTGTCAAGAGCTTTCAAGTTTTTCTTCCCTCTGCTCCCCCGCTCCTCCCAAATAAATTCTTGGGAGCTCTTATGGTACAGCTGGTTGCTAGCTTCAACTATTTTTTGAGAAGTTAAAGCTAAAGAAAACTCCTTGACTGACAATTACAAGGTGACTTTAGGATCAGTAGATTTTGGTTGTTTGCTTATATGGTGTTGGAAATGATAAACAGAATGAGTGTACAAAACCATAAAACATTCATTGCTGTCTCTCTAACTGAAAAGTGGTTTGATTTTTTACTTTCATTTTTTAATTCCACAGCCCATTTGACAGTCACAGCATTCAGAAATGATTAGCAACATCGACACGTTGCTAGTAACAACTTTGTGGCTTCTGGAAAATTGTGGATTTTCTTATTTTTAAAATACTTCAATCGCCAATTTATCAACTTTAAATGTGTCAGCTGCCTGATAAACCAACAATGTAGCATTAAAACTAATAAATTGCCTTTCACCCAAATTTCTGTTAAATAGGTCCATTCATTGGATACTATCAGTACATATAAATGTCGTCAGAGTAGATGAAACATTGGGTGAAAACACAGATGGAGTTGGAAAGAAGCAGGTATAGCTACATGTAGCACATGTCAGATACCTGACTAATTTGGATAAGGTCTTTTGGTCCTACTGCTGCTGCGTGATCACACAACAAAAGATCTCTTCCTGCATCATCACTGGAAAAATTTTATTTAGTCATTAACCCTTCACCTATTAGGAGGCATTTCCTGATGAGGGAGCGTTAATGGCTCTCACATTAACGCATGCGGTGAGCACCCATAAGTGATGGGTGAGGAGAGGGTTAAAATGAGTTCCTTTATGCATATGGTTCCTGTCTCAGCTGTGAGATCAGTTATAGGTCCCTGGCCAAAGATAACAGCTAAAATATAACAGATGCTGGTGCTTCCACAGCTGAGGTGAAGTATTTCCTTTCATCCTCACAAGTCACTGATAATGTCCCAATTCTCTATTCACTGGAAATGTTAAGGGCACGAGCAGGTTATTACAACGTGAAATGAATGGACTGTTTCAACTGAGCCCATGCCTGCGCGTGGTGTGATGTTTCTCCAGTCCCGTCCGGAGAGGTTAAAACTCAGCGCAAGGAAGACAATGCTGCGCTCGCAAAGGCAGTCACTGAACGATAGAAGCTGGGGTCCCTTCTAACAGGGTACCAGTGGGGAAGAGGGGGTCGGCTGTCATCATCCAGGTCTTCCTGGCAAAGCCATCAGCACCGGGCTGATGCGCAAATGCTTCCTCCCTGTGGCTATTGGCAGCGTGTCCTCGCCTGTCACTTTTTCAGCCCAGTCAAACCCAAGTCTTTGAGTAAGTAGTCACGCTGCAGGGACATAAATACTGTGGGAGGAAATAAACCTTTCCCAATTTCATAGAATTTGTACTTTCCTAAATATTTCCATCATTTTATAACACTGCCTAACATTCATACTTCGCATTTTCACAGCCCTTTGACTACATCTTAAACTGGAGGATTGTGTGTTTCTTCTGCACTTTAAACACGACGACAAATTGTTTACACATCTGAAAGCTGGTTGACATAAAATGTTTCCCAAGCAAAGTTAATGAGCTTAGGGATGTATTATGCTAGCAGTTGCTCTCGGTGTATGCCAGCAATCAAGTTGCTGTACTGGTATAGTTGAAATAACTTTATAGTGTACAGTGCTGTCGCCAGCAGCAAATGCTTGCTCCTGTGCAAAAAAAATCAAACACTCAGTATGCACGCATAAATACAGTCATACGTTAGGGAAGTTGGTATATACTAAGCTACACAAATTTGGAGAATGACTTTTTTGCTGCTTTCCTGCACAGATGTTGATAGAAGGCCAGATAGTCCTTCTTCCTTTCCCCTCCCATAAAAGGGACGAAATCAAAACTGGTAACATTGCTACACCATTAAGGGGAAAAAAAAAAAAAAGTAGTTAAATGCAAGATGCGCCACACTAAATGAGGAAGGAATGGATATTTCTGTAGTAACAATATCCTGGGAAAATGTAGTTTATGAGTACGTTCATGCATGCAGCTTTGAAGTGTGATCGTACAGAGCTGCTATGCCAGCAATCAAGACGACATGAGAACATCGACTGAAATGGTATTTCAGTAAAAGTCACTTAAAGAGGAAAAGGGGAGTATAAAGAAACAAGTATAAAATAACAGGTTGTGGTGTCTATTTTCCTCGTATCAATGAATGTGGATTTTTAGAAGAAATACACAGATTATAAAGCCTAGAGTGTTTTCCACTCTGAAATCATTTTGACAAATAGCCACAGAGATGCAATGGTGGCTGTGTACAATTCTGGGTTTCTCAACACCATTTGTCCACAGATTTTGTATGCACCTCAAATTCTATTTTTGTTAAACACGCATCTTGATTGCTAACCCAAACTAACAGAAAAACTGTATATCCATATAAATGAAACAAAATAAAAAGACCATGAAAAGTCACTTTAAAAAAATTAGGAAAGGCTAACATTCACTAAAACTAAGAAAATCTCCTATAAAATGTAATGTTTTGTTAGTTGGAGAGGGCTGTGTGAGCTATAGATCAAGATGGATCCGTATGAATATTCATCGTCCTTATGCTTTGCTTGGGACTAGCATTGTACAGAAGTTCCAGCCAGCATAAAATGTAGCTACCTGCTTTGCTAACGGTCTTCCAAAGACCAACATTTCCAATGGAAAAACAGTCATTTGGCCTTAAAACTCTCACTGACAGATGTTTATTTTTCCAACTAATGGACACATTTCTGCAAAAACTATCAGCTTTCCATGGGAAAATACTGATAGGTCACTAGAAAGCACAACAAATGAAAACCTAGAAGCAAATCTATATTGATAAAATATTTGCTCTTGTTCATATATATCTAACTGTGCATTGTGGAAGTCACCAACCACACTCCTCTCCCTGCTGGACTGCATCTCCTGTGATACATCTGTTCTCCTCACCAAGACGAGAGGCCGTGATTTACCATAAATATTGTAGTACGACCAAGAAACTTAATCCATAGAGGAGAAGGAGATCATAACACAGCCAAAGTACATTTTTCCACTTGCAAATTGGGCATTATTTCAGAAAAATCTATCAGTCAAAACATGAAATATTCTCAGTTTTTTTACTTTATTTTCTCTTTTGGCAATAAAATTACAAACTTCTTTTTTTTGGACAGTTTGAATTACTTTTTATAGTTCTAGATTGACTGCGTTGGAGGCCGTGATATGTGAGCCGAAGGAAATTTTAATTCAGAGAGTAAAATTTCACCTTTCTTTCAGGAAAAGATTACCTTTTAAGTTACTCATTAGAATTTAATCTGCAGGACAGGAAATCTGCTTCAAAACTTAGAATTTCTTAAAAGAATATCAGAATAAAAGCAGGAGGACAGGAAAGAAATACAAGCGAATATTAATGCAAAAGGCTAAATATAATATCAAAAGGAAATAAGGTCAAAAAGAGGTGGGGTTTTCCCTTCAATATTTAATTCAGCATCTAGAAAAGAAGTTGCAAGTCATTACATTTATAAAGAAGTACTTTAAAGGAAAATCTCTATTTGAACAGCTTCACTGAGGTTTACCTGAACCTGTAAGAGAAACTAAGCCCTGAAAAACAAACCTGAGCTACTTGTCTTGATGAATTTTAGCTTAGATGACAAAGAACATAGAAGTCAACATTTTTATTTAATCCTTTACTTGAGCAAGTCAAAATAACACTCTTGCAGCTGTAACAATGCTGTTGAGACATGAGACCATGCAAGCTGTTATATGCCATATATAACTCCTGTGCTACTATGGGATATTTTGTTGGTAGTATCCAGATATCAGAAATTGCTCAAAGGAGGTGACAACGACATGGCATTTTGCTTTCTGATGAACCAAGCAAAGCTGAAGAACTCAAACACCTGCAAGTCCAGAGCTGACACCAGAAGTGGGAGGTATTTCTGAATGAAAGGAACACTGAACCACCTTTTCAGCACTCTGTTAATGAGTATCATCTATTGATCAAATACTTGCCCCAAAATTGTACCAGAATATTGAATTGCGTTCCATCCTTGCAAACACCAAATGTAGCAATACCCAATGTTTATCAGTGGCGATCACTGACAGGCAAAATGCAAAGTCTTAAACGCAAAACATCCTTTCTGCATTCCTAGTGACAACTCCTCTTTGCCCTTTGAGTGCCAGCTTGTTAGAAGTCAGGTCTCAGTGTCATTAGGCTCGATGAACATACTCAAAAGTGCTCTTTGCTACCTTATGGAAACCTCAAGTAAAATTGTCTCTTTTCCACAACTGGGAGAACAACTGGAGCTCTTCTAAATCTATTTTTGATAGAAGTCTGTTGTGGCAGACAGAGATGAACTGTGTCCCGTCCGTCCCCCCCCNACATGTGTTAAAGGTATTATTTCATAAAATATATGTTTATTATGCAGTTATCTCAGCCTGAAGGCTTATGGCTTTCCAGCATGTATAAAACTGTACATAACTATAATCCATAGAGACTCTGGGTTTATTTAAGTCTCTTGACTCTCAGCAAAAATACCAAAATAGCATGAACTAAATAGAAGGCTGCCTGAATGTAATAATCTTAAAAATATACAAACACGCCTTGTAAGTAAGCACAGAACAGCACTGTTGTCTAATTTCAGTTCCAAAGCTTGCTATCTCTATCCAGATACTGGAAAGAGCTATCCACATAATTGTAAACTTACTAGTTTCAACCATGCTTTCCGAATAAATCATGTAACCATATAAAGATATTTTAATAGCCAGATGTACTTTGGTTCCTCAATCATCTGATGTACTAAGAAACATCTGGTAAGGAACCTGTCCAGAGAAGTACAATTTTCCTCCGCACAACAAACATACACACGCATACACACAAAAAGGTACCTTCCAGCCTCAAGTATGCAGGTTTACTTCTAAGTATTACATCTTCTCATGTTTAATGACCCTCTGCGGTTCAATATTTAACTATTTTAGCATTTAGTCACATGGACAAGTGCATATGCTTTTGTATTCAGCAAACTACCACTAGGAATAAATGATAAAGAATGATATTCTTTACTTATCATATCTCAACCAAACACTTGGTCAAGGAACCAAAACAGATGTCAGCTTCTGAATCTCAGGAGGTGGATGACAGGGGAACCTTCTGCAAAAGCCAAGTAGGTTTTCACACTTAACACTTGCACAAGGAGCTTTCAATGCTCCCATTGTTGAAGCCGATGCACATGGAGAGTTAAGCACTGTATTTGCAAGAATAATTCTATTGCATCCAATTTTAGTTCTCTGCACAAACCATTAGTGTTTTCCCATGAAAATGAGAATGTTATTCAAAAAAAATTGGACAGTTGTTGGAGAATCTGGCAGTCTTTTGAAAAGAGATTTGGTAGCTTGGAAAACGTGATACCACTTCATTGTGGATGAAAAAATGAGAGATGATCACTGAAACCTAATTTATCCAAACTTATTTTCACCAGTGTAACAACTGGCTCCATTCTTCTTTAGAGAAGCCATTGCTGAATCTTGAGTGTTAACACTATCACTAAGTCATTAACAAGCAACAGCATTCTTCTACTTGTCACTGTAAGTTATAAGGTTTATAGCAACAGAGGTGAGTTCAATTTGTGATTTTGTTGCTATAAGAGGTAATTTACCTAGTGGGGCCTTCTATTTACAGGAATTCTTATTTTGTTGATTTGAAGTGTAATAGGATGTTTTCCGGTTCTTTGTTTTATCAATCCCTAGAAGGAAGGATCAATATACTTGCAATATTTCCTTTATTTGCATGCATTACAATGACGCAACTCTGTTCAGACCTTTGTGAATAAACACTTATTTTTCAAAGAATATGAAGTATGATACTTGGTTACTGCCAAGCTGATAATTTTAGGCAATGTCCTGGTTTGAGCAACACTAATTTCTCTTTAGTAATAAGTAATTTAGTCCTCGAGAGAGGACTAATTTCTCTTTCAGTAATTTAATTTTTCGGTAAGGTCACTTCTAATCCTTGGGAAGACTGCATTTTTAGAAGACTCTAGGGTCTGAATCTATGAAAATATTTACTTTATAGACAACTAAGGTATGCAGATTTCAAGGTCTCAGTGGTTTTGAGCTCCCCAATGCGGGGACAAGGAGGAGCAAGACCTGGGTACTTGACCCAGGCTGGCCAACAGGATTATTTCATACCATAAGCATCACATTCAATACAAATTAGACAGTTTTCTGATAAATTTCTTCTATTCCTTGATGGTTGCAATCCTGAGAACTTCTTGCCCCAGTACCAGATCCCTGAGACCTTCCCTTCCTCCCAAAGCAGCAGCACTCGCAGCATCTGACATTTGCTGCCCACTGCTGGGAGTGCACAGCTTCCTACTGATAGAATTGACTGAGTATAATCCTTCTATATTTTATATTGGTATCAGGATCAATATTCATTTTTTAGTGTTATTAATGTTAATTATCTAGTCTTGTTGTATTAGAGCTGTTTGTATTTCAACCCTCAGACTTCCTTGTTTTTTCCTGATTCCCCTTCCCAGGTGGGGAGGGGTCATCAGGCAGTAGAATAATTGTCTAAACGACAATAAATTTTTGTGGGTTCCCCAAACCATAACAGGCAACTGCTAAAGAATCCCAGTCAGAGAGTGGAAATAGTTTCTCTTAATTTTTCAATAGAAGTTTGTCTCCGTTACTGAGACTTTAACAGGCTGATATTCCCTGTTAAAATTCTCTGTTAAAAGACTGAGAGCAAAGACTGTGCAGCCTTAGGACAAATAACTGTCCCATAATAAACACTTCAATAGTAAATTGGGAGTTATGATGACTAGACCAGATGATGCAAAAGCTACGATGCAGGTCTTATTTTTTTTTAGAAAGGGTATCAGAGAAATTAAACCAAGAGAATGGAGCCAAGTGGGGTTTAGTAGTTATTTTATAGTCCAAGTAATAATAATAGAGACTTTTTCCTACTGCACAGTAAACTAAAGGAAACTGTTCTAAACATTCTGCATATCTTTCTCCCACTCACCCAGTGGTTACTATCATATTGCCACTGGATACCCAAGTTTAATATGGAGTAGACAAAACTCCATGAACTTGAACTCAAGTGGTTAACCAATGTTAGGAGGGTAAAAAATTAACAATATAATAAAAGCAGATTACAGATAACGTTTAGGCAACAGCAACAACAAAAAAGCAAAGTATTCTATTTGAGGTGCTTATTAGCACAGTTCTTATCCAAAAATCAGTCGGAACACTTGGAAGTCAGTAAGTCATAATCTAACAGATGGTAGGGCCATCCCTTTGCCTCCTCAGACAAGCTCATAAACATGTTTCAGATAGCTAGCATACTTTATCTTATCTGATAAGGTAATTTCTTTTCTAGACAAAAGAAACACAGAAAATATAATCCACTGGACTTCATTGAAACATTTGATATGGTGCCATATGGGAAGTTATTAATTCATCTGGTAAAAGTGAAGATTAGCACCAGAACTGTAAAAGAGATAGTGGACATGACTGCTAATTGTGGGGAAGTATTGAAACTATGAGGCTAAAAGGAGGTTACTAGTGCAACTCCTCAAGTGTTCGATCTTTTAGACAAATATTTTCATATTGTGACATTTTCACAAACAGGAATAATTCACTAGTGAGTCTACCAGCAGCGTAAGTCCAGTGGAGGGCTGGAATATCCTACAGGGAAAAAAATAATCAGTGATTTTAGGGACAGACGTGATACAAAAAACAATGACACAAAAAAGCAGAAAAAGAGGAACAGGATTTCTACTGTGACAGCTCCACAGATGGAAACAGCAGATGACAGAAAGACCTGGCTACATTTTCCAAACACAGGGTGACTCTCATGTGCTTATGCCATCTAACCCTGGATGTACCCTAGGAATTTCCAGCAGTGACTAACATTTGTGCCCAGGTATAAGACACTAGCAAGGCCACCTGTGGAAGACTGCATATACTTATGGTCAGCCAAGCTCATAAAACACTTCTCTAAACCAGAACTGAGCTACCAGAAGAAATAAGAGAACGGAGGGCTGTAGCATGTTTAAAGACAGGGTAACTTATTCAGCCTATTTAAAAACAAAAACCCACAACAAACAACCAAAGGGACTTAAAGATTTCAGTTTTTTTCTGCAAGCAGTCAGAGTGATTAATGCTAGCAGGGGAGAAAAGCTTTTCAGGACCCATTGGCATGGGCATAAACAGGTGAAATCGATCCTCTCCAAGTTTATATTCCTCCCTCTCCCACGTGAATGCCTCTCCTCCAGTTCCCACAGGCCAGCACTGTGCAGGCACAGCCAGCCTCACCCAGTTGAAACAGCTAGTCCACATCCTTCATGGTCGGTCTCTTCTCCCAAGTAGCAAGTGATAGGACAAGAGGAAATGGCCTCAAGTTGTACCCGGGGAAGTTTAGATTGGACATTAGGAAACACTTCTTCACAGAAAGGGTTATCAAGCATTGGAACAGGCTGCCCAGGGAAGTGGCGGAATCACCACCCCTGAAGGCATTTAAAAGATGGGTAGATATGGTGTTTAGGGACATGGTTTAGTAGTGATTTTGGCACTGGTTGGACCCAATGATCTTAAAGGTCCCTTCCAACCTGAACAATTCTATGATTCTATGAGTGTAATGAGGCCCTCATCCACTGACATCACCTGTAAGCTGCTGAACGCTAAGAACAGCTTGCTAAAAAAAGACAGGGAAAAGATGTGCTTTCACAGGCCCTCTGCAGAACAGGCCCCCGAGGAACTGGTGGCCTTGTACCTGGTATTTAACTGTGTCCTTGTATTTACAGAGGCAACAAATGTGCCATGGGCAGGGACATCTTTCAGTAGTTCAGGTTGCTCGAAGCCCCATCCATCCTGACCTTGAATGCTTCCAATGATGGGGCATCCATGACTTTCCTGGGCAACCTGTTCCAGTGTCTCACCGTCCTCATTGTAAAAAAAAAAAAACTGACTATGTAGTCATAGTCCAGGTAGGAAAGTGGTCACGTTCCTGCTAAGAAGAAAACAGAGCATCTTCAGAAAGTCTTCTGGGATCTCCTCATGTGCTCTCAGTCCTTTTCACATCCAGCTAGCATGGTTAGGGACAAAACCACAAGTCAGTCCTACTTTCATCACTTTTCTATTATTCCACTTTTTCAAAGGCTCAAGAAAGGTTACGCTGTCAAGCCCTAAGAGAATGCAAGCTTTTTTTTTTTTTTTGACAGTTACAACCTATCCTCTTCCATTTCTTTTTATGTTCCCTGTATTTTATTCTTACTATGTCTACCTAGCCCAAATACATGGAATTTGATTTTTCAGTCCTTTGTCATACAGTACTTGGTTAATAGCAGGTTCAGATGCCTAAAGGATGCAGAAACAATTTAATAGTATATACTGGTTTTCTATGAGACATATGACCAAACTGTGATTCTTTTCCTCATTTTCAAAGCAGAACAACTACAACCAATTATTTTTTGAGCCTTTTCCTGAACGAATAAGTAAACAGTTTCAATATAAACACTGACACTTTAAGCATGCATGAGAACAGTGATTTAGTGGGCCAATGGGGACCTCCAAGATAACAGTTTCTAAAGGAAGTAATTGGGGGACACCAGTACAGGATGATGGAAAAAGCACAGTTAACTGACACACACTTTCAAGTCACGAGCATGTTCACATGTTTTCATAGTTATCTAAAACAAAGTGTGTTTTAACCCAGGTGATATATCTAAATGAATTTTAAAATAAAATCCCTTCAGATTGCAGTGCCACAGAGACTAAGAGATTTTTAAATACTGGAAGTAAACTTAAATTAAATTTAGAACTCTGACTAATTAACTATTCTAGATTAGTTGCTTAAAAAGCAAAATAAATCCTAGAGGACAGCAAACAAAGACTGAGTCATGGCACTTAAATGAAACTGAAAAGCCCTGTAATTAGAATCTATTCACCTTTTGTTTCACCTGCGTAGAACTGAGTTCAGATTTTTGATTTGCCTACCTAAGAATACCAATCTTACGCTACTATAGATGCTAATTCTACTATAACTTGTCAGATGAGAACAAACATCAACATGGTTATGTTTCACCAAAAAGAGTCCCCTCAAACCCCACAACAGAACAAAAGGGCTCTGATGGTCACTTTTAAAATTTTGGATTAGATTCACTGCTATGTTAATTCACCGTGTCTAATTTACAACACTTTAGGAGCCCAAGGCAGCCATCAGCCTCTTTCAGCACACCTGGCTAAGGCAACGCAAAGAGCTGGTGTCACAACAGTGAGCTGCAGCAGGTCAACCATACCACAAGTAAAGAATCCAGCCTGGCAGCCTCTTCTGTAGCATGATGATGCCGTGCTTGTGCACAATTTGTTCCTACAATAAGGGAAAAAGCTCTTGCAGGTCCAGGAATTTTTACATGGCTGTGCAGTAGGGAAGATCACCAAGGAATATATTCAGTCATGGGCTAGTTAAGATGGAAGAAATAATTGTATAATCATACTCAGATCACCCAATGATTTTGTGGAGCATCTGGGTGCCATTAGGTTGGCTTCTTTGGGTCTGATTATGTTGTCAGCCAAGCGGTTTCCACATAACCTGCGTTAATAAAGCTCTTTTGCCAGATAATTGTTACAAACCAGGCTCAAAGTATCAAAACATGGCAACTGGTCTACTTTTTTGCTCATTACACTGACCCTATTACTGACAACAACATAAAAGCAAATTATGATGAAGTATCATGCCTTTATTATTTTTATTACCACTGAGTCCTGGAGCCCCATCACTAGAGAGGACCCCACTGTGCAAGGCATCCTACTAAAAGAGTAAAAATGGCTCTGGACAGAAAACAGCAATCTGCAGAAAACCAGAGAGGGCAGTTAAACAATAATAATTTACATTAGGATGAAGCAGACCCAAAGAGAGAGGCAAACCAATGAAAATAAACAAAAAAGCAGCTGTAGAAAGAAAAAGAGATGCTCTACTGAAAGGAGAACAGAAGACATGGAGAAAGCAACTGAGGGAAGCCGAGAATTAGCACCTAGTAAGACTTCCATTTTTATTTTTCAGTATTAGGCCTGAATACTCTGCTGTTACTAGTTTAGTTCTACTGCTGTTTCTCTTAGACCAGTTCATTATATTTTGGGGTGAGCACCCCTGCTCTTTATGGGCGTAATTCCCTACAATGGCCTCTTCAGAGCAATATACCTTCCACGAGGACATAGTGATCAGTGTGACTAATACCAGTCATATGCAGTTCACTCCCCCTCTCATCTTGCTGCCAGGGGAACAAGTGAGTGTGCAGGGCATGTTTTGTGTTAGCAGGATTTGGGTTTTCCCACCCTTGCACACAATGCAGAAGACAAAGCCAGTTGAAGAAACGCATTTTACATTTGCAGCAGAAAATGCAGAGGCTTATGAAAGTTTAACGTTGCTGTGAAAGTATATTTGAACTGTATGGTCCATCCTAAGTATAAATCACTAAAAAATCTGAGTTTGAAAACAGCTTAATTATTTAATTAGGAGTCCCTAGATTATCTCACACTCTATATCTCTGAGACACTTAGACCTACAGGAACATAACTATGGCAGATATGAAGTAAAACAATGAGAAGACAATATATTTTCTGTGTGTGCACAAGCGCAAGTGATCTAACAAGACAAAAAAAAGATCTGAACACTGTTTCTCACGCAGCCAGTAAAGGAAAGGTGTCATAGAAATGAAACCAGGGCTACAGACAGACCCTCAAAGCCAGCAGAAACACTGCTAGTTGCTTTCAGCAGATGAATAACCCTGCTGCATCAATAGGCCAATGCCCCCACTCTCAGCAACCCCTGCAGCAGCACAGATCAGACGGTGATGGCCCACAGTCCCTTTCCCTGTGCCTGTAGTGCCTCCCCCCTCAATTCCGTAACGAGCACTTGTGCAGAAGTAAAAACAACACCTGGGCATAACAGCACAGCAGGCAACCATGGGCTGTGGTGTTTCTGCCAGGTTCAGTAGGTTAGGATGCTTGCTCAGGTAACATTTCCTTCACTGTGCCACCATCTCCCCCTAAATCCACCTCTCAACGTGCTTTGTAGTCACCATGTTGTTCTAGCTGTGATGAGCCAAGGATATAAGAAAAGGCCAAGCATATATGGAGAGAGGTACAGCAACATTTTTATTAAACCAGTTGATGCAGCTGAATACCTTATCTTAGCCATTCTTTCATTTCCTGTTGTTCCCCTCTCACAGCCTGTTTTGATTTAACGCTATTCATCCAGGCAGGAGTACTTCACATAGGTAATGCAAAGTTTATAAGACACAAAATGTGTGTGTGTGTGCACATGCACACTTGCCCATTATTCTCGTACCATCCATATCTGTAGTCTAGACAAAGCTACAAGAGCCAGAAGTGGAGAACAGGAAAGGAAAATAAAAGGTGAGGATTGCATCAGTGTCACCAGAGCCTAAACTGGGAAAAAAACAAAGTAAAAACTTGCATGTTTCTCACTGAGCTGGGATATGACCTTCCATCAACCCTGGTCCACATAGACTCAAAAGATATTAAATCACCTCTGTGGCAGGAGCCCCATAATCAAGAGCCACAATCCCGTAAGAATTAAGTTGATGGACTAAATTGCCTTTGGGCTGCAGAAGGGCATGCTTTCAACTACAGTGTCTGAGCAGCAGCTGATGCTGTGCCACAAACAGCTGTAATGAATCTACACAAGAAAGAGGGGGTGCTAGCAGTAGTAAAAAGGCTTCCAGAGAACAGTTTAAAGTCCACAAAAATCATCAAGCCCCCATTTTTCTGCTCCTTAAAAATGGGACAGAGCAGCAAACCACACAGAGGGTGGGGTGGAGGGCACGGTGCTAAGGAATGCTCATAAATTACTCCGAGTACGACCTTGGTTATGGAAAATGAAATTTAAAAAAAAACACACTTATTTTCTATTTATTTCTTTGATTTACACTGCTGGAAAAATATAATAGGCACTACAATTTCCTAAACCACAAGACTTCACCACAGACCATCTCATCTTTGTGCTGGTATCCAAACACAACAGGCATAGGATACACCCCTTCATCTCTTTGGGTGGTAAATTGTTACTCAGCCCACGGAAAATAAAAAGAACAGATGCATGAAACAAAATCGTGGTCCTTGGTTTTGCAGGTTGGACGAGGCAGTCCCATCCCCACAGCACCCCTGCTTACCCTATGGAGCAAATCCTTGCCATGAGGATGTTGGTGTGAATGACTGACAAGGGCACTGCGGTAAGTACACATTAACACTTGTGGGTTGAAAGCAGCCAGGTTGACAAGAGCCCCATAGTAACAGATGAGTCAGCTTCGAATGCATCCTAATTGAAGACAGAAGCGTGGCTGGACATTTTGCACCAATGTGCTGGCCACCTGCTCGCCGGGTAGGAGAAGCGCTAGGCATGGTTCCGCGCATCCTGAGAGGGGAATATTTTTCAGGCGCTAAGCAAGTCCACGGACTGAATGACTTCAGCTAAGCACGGCCATAAGATCTCAGGTGCGTTTTAACAGAGTATCACCAGAGTATAAACGCTGCTGTTATTACAGAATACGTAATCTTTTATGTATGGGCTTAAGCGCAAGGGATAAGGCTCTCTTGAAACCAATTTAAAATCGAGCCAACCCATACATAGCTAGAAACTAGCCATTATTCTGAATTTGGTTGCTTTGTTTTTTAAATAGGACTTTAGGAACATTAACGATTTTGGGGTTTTGGTGGTTGTTGATTTAACGGCAAAAGGAATTGGACTACATTTGACACAGTGCCTTACTGTCTTGTTCAGCCATTTGTAGTTGGGACGTTATTGGCGATAATTTAGACATGTTCCAGATGTGAGAGAAATGTTTGCTCATTTCTAAGATTCCTGTGTTATGCCAAATACACGCAAATAGAAATTCATACCAGAGGATGCATTATTTATCATTTTCCAGTCCAAGAGGCAAGAAAAATGAAAGGCATCCAGCACAGACATCACCATATACATGGCTAAGAGAAAACAGATAGACTTAGTCATTTATTAGACCTCCCAGTCCAATACAAAGACAAATTTAATGCTGGTGATTGCACCTAGTGTTAGATTTTATTTTTGATATATAATTTAATTATTATATATACTGTAAGCAGTCTGTTAAGGCCTTGTCTTTTAAATTGCCTTGCCTGTTTGATTTCATGACCGATTTGAGTTCTGAGGTCTTTTATTCATCAGCAAACTCACTTGTGCACCCAGGCAACTAGTCTCATGTCTTCCTCTTGCTGTGTACAGAAAGAGTAACATTATGAGCAAATAAAAATACAATAGCACACATTTATCCTCAATTACACAGTCTTATTTAACAAAAGATCCAATAAGCATGCTCAGTAAAACAGTAGCAAAAACGATTCCTGTTTTCATTAGCTGAAACATTTCAAAAAAATATTACAACTATTAATTTTCATTTTTCACCTCACTCCCCATGCTGATTGAAACAAAGTGCTTGAAAATGACATCTCAGAGGTTTTTTAGAGCTTTGTAAATGTCTTCCTCTACAAGTTATATTTGACATATGTTTCAGTGATGCAGTTTCTACAGACAAAATTGACTTGTAGATTGTTCTCCCTAATTCTTCCCTCTGCATTTCATCTGAATGCTTTTACATTCATCATTGTCACCCACAGGCAAACAGCTTCAGATCTGGGATGTCTCTGAGACAATGATAATTTGAAATATCTAAGGAAGATAAACCCAATGATAATTCATTTCAGAACTATGCATTTGCTGTGCACAGATTTTCCAAAATACAGTATTCAAAACTGATCTGAAAAAGAAGAGATAGAGTAGGGAGGGAGAGGAAGACAAGGAGTAAGCCATGGATTTTCACCTAAGGGCAGGGAGTGGAGTTTTAGCTTTAATTTATCTTAATTAAAGCTGGTAACTTTAATTAACCAGATATGGTTTGAATATATAGATAATTCATTAGACTAAAGCCATAGTTGCATAACAGATGGTCATTTTCTGTGCTAATACAGAAAGATCTCCTAATGTACTAAGATTAAGTCCACACGAAATTCAATTTTCTGCTAAGATTTCCAGGTAGCAACCCTCCTCCCTCTTTCTTTCCCCCTATCCCTTGACAATTACTGCAAGAAACAAGATGTTGCCCGATGAAAGTAGCATCCTTTGGTTTTTGAAATGCAAGAGAAATCCTTGGAAAGATTATTAGAATAGTTATCATTACCACAGATCCACCCAAGGTAAATTCTCCTACCAAACATATCTGGAAAATTTCTAGCCTTCAAGAATGAAAATATAACCAAGTGCTGTTGATCCCACATTCTCATCCATACCCCTGAAGCAACAGACTGCCACCTGCAAGTATAAGATAAGGAATATGCAGTGCTGCACTCTCTCCCTAAATTCTAAGATGTAAGTGGGAGTTGCTGTGGGAAGGTATCTGCTGTTCCAAATACCTCAGGCATACTAATTATCAAAAGGTATTGTGAAAAAAACCCCTCAGTTAATCACAGATGAATTTGAGGCTTATGACCGATTTCCTTGAGCTCATCCAATTTTGTTTAAATTGACAAAGACAAATTGTCTAACTTTTACATTGAAAATATAATTCTGAAATACCTCCAGAACTTATTGACCAAGACTTCAAGTACTATGGGACAACCGTTCTAAACAGGTGTAATTCAGAACAGCAACACTAACTCTATTGTCAAGGGATTTATCACAAAGATTAAGCTGCTTATTTTAACAATTCGTAGGCAGTGAAAGCCCCGAGAGAGCTTGCAGCAGACAGCCTTCACTCCATCCTCCTCCACAGACATTCAGCAAAGTATAAGGAAAACATACCATGGGCGAAGGTCTCTAGAACACTGGTTCAAACATGTTGGCACCTGGTGGGTTCCCACTTACCGTACCTGAATTATAACTAAGTTTAGGGTTTTTCTCCAGATCTCCATCTGCTGACCCCTGAAGAGCTGAAGTTGCCTTTCACAACAAAGTGATGGCTGCCGACAGTGTTTCACAGTGAGGACATCTACCTCCCAGGTATTTTGTTGCTGTTCTAAGGTAGCTCACCCAGGGGAGACATTTATTGTCCCTTCCCTGCCTTCGTAAAGCTTCTGTAGAAGAGAATCTGGTATAATACTCCGTGCTCCTTTCCACCTGATCACAGTGGGTATAAGGCTACTTCGGTTTCGTATCTGCCACTGTCTTTCCCGGTCTCCAAAATGTTTTTTTCTCCTTCCACAACTTACTAAGCCTAGTCCACACTTTCCAATTTATATCCTACTTGAAGTCTTGTTACATGCGAGTCTGACAGAGAAATCTGAAATTGTAAGTGCCTCTAAATTCAAGATCTTGTTTTAAAACTGCTTACAGCTTCACTAAATGGTAAACATTCAGATTGAAATGATACATAATTGATTTTAAAACACTAAAGCCCTTATTCACATTTGCAATGCACTGATGTGATCCCAGAGTAGCAATACTTACACCCGCCCAAAACCAACATACATCCTATCAGAATCCGCTTTCACAGACTGTATTCTTTAAAGTATTCATTTTCCCCACCCCAGACACACTGAACTTATTGTTTCAATAATTAGCATTAAAAAGCCTGAACTTTAAAAAATACAATAAGCATACAAGCAACACAATCCACATAAAAGACAAAAAGCATTTGTTCTTTCATTAGATTGACTTTTCCTTAGATGCATTTAAAATACCACATCATAAAATGTATGTGAGGAGACCTTTTACTGCATGAACAATTAACAGTTTTCTCTTTCTTCCTTTATTTGTGTAGGCAACTGGCTACCCCACAAACCATTTGGCCAAACAACCTGTTGGACTACTTCCAGGAAGCATTGAGACATCCACCAAAATATCAAAGGCTGTAACTACACTTTCATCATATGTTCCAACTCATCCAAGAATAGTCAAGAAACATTAAAGACAACAATCTCATCTGAAGTTAATTACTGACAACTAGCTCAATACTGCCTATAGAACACATCATCTTTGATTTTCTTCATTAAAGAACAGTCTCATCAGTTCCCATGTTTCTCAAAGTATTTCTTGAAAGGGTTATAATTTAGTGGCAATGAATTCCAGGGCCTGGATTTCTTAATTTTTTTTAACTCCACTGTCCTACTAGGTTCTTCATAAGCGGGTCCAAGTTTGGTCATAACTCTACTGACATAATGACTGGTTGAGGGGGAGAAAAAAAATCTAAAAAAAAAAAAAGAATCACTGCTAAGTTCATAAAGAGTTGTGGGTTTGGGGTTTTTTTCCCAGAAAATAAAGGAAATATTTTCCAATCAAATATGTGTTATGGTTTCTTTTCCCATCCAAATTTTCGGAATATTTAATAATTTTATTTTTCCTCACAAAACATTGGTTGCAAAAAAGTACTGTTGCTCAGATTTACAGATAGGGGACTGAGGCACTTTTTAAGTCTGTGGCAGAACAGGGAGATTTAGCTTGGTCTCCAAAATACCAAGCTGGTCTTCAAAATACTGACAATCCTTTCCTCTTGCTGTTCTCAAACAGCAGCTGCAATTATGCCAGGCTAACCACATTCTGGTTGAAGCTGTGCTGGAAACCACACTCATTAAATTGGTAGAAACATCACTGAAGAGATTTCCCTAACCAAGAGAGTCAGCTAGATTTCAGATTTTTCCCCCCCAAGAGAGATGGTGGACAAGCTACAGAAAATGCCCATGATACACGGCTTATCTTTAGCAGTTTGTGAGTGCGGCCAGCAGAAAAAGAGCATTCAGAATGCTATGCAACATGCACTGATATTTATGAGCCCTTTCCGGGCATTTGTTTCTCCAAGTTAACTGAGGGATGCACTTGCAGTGTTCAGAAAAGATTTCTGAGAGAGCTTTTCTCTAGAATCAATCCCAAAGCCTTAACAATGTCTAGCATCTTTTGTGTTGGTATCAATGCCTCTTCATGTTCTGGTCAGTCTTTTAGCTGAGTTAGAGGAGATTCTGGCAGACCAAAGGAGACTCTTTAGTCTGAAAGGTTTTCCTACAAGAGCTACTTGGGATATTCCCAGTTTGACTGAGTAGGCACACATTCAAGCCATTTCCCAAAGGGCATTTTCAGGAGAAGCTGCGTCACACCCCACTCAGTTTGACACTTGTCTTTAGCTCTGCTCCAAAACCAGCTTCTAAAACTAACACTTTTAGTTATTTTATCTGTACAAGTTCATCAGTAGGGAACAGGAATCAGTACTTCCATTTAATGGACTGCATCTTAGTGCTATCATTCAGCATGAATGGCTGCTAAACAGAATGAGATACCATCACCTGCCAGAAGGTCTACTCAGTTAATATCCTCTGTGCGCATGGCTGTGCATGTGTTTTAAGAAGTATTTCCATTTGCTACAAATATTAATCAAGTTTTCAATGGACTTAGTATTTGTTCAAATTGTAATAAAATGAAAAAATAGATAAAGAGCAATAGTACTCAGAGGTCATACAAACCTGCAGTGCTTTGAAAGTCTCACTTGTCTGCTTGCTGATTGCTTCAGTTAAAGTATTTTGTGTAAGCAAAGCACACTTTTTTGGTGTAACTGGTGGGACTAGGACCTATGGGGATCACTGTCCCCACCCAGATGGCAGGAACTCTCAGCAGACCACAGACCTGCTGTTGTCTACTACAGAATACACAAAGTGGAGGCACTCCAAGAAGCACTGGGTTGCAGCAGGGTGTGCAGAAGACAGTCTTAAAAAACTTCTGCAACTTTCTGTTCTTTAGTATTTGGTCTATATCCTGCTAACCCACAGTCCTATAACTGAAACATATCAAACACCCTGTTTTCTAAGGTCATACCAGAAAACTCTCTCTAGTAAGATAACGCTCTCTTACATCCTTACACTTTCACATCTGAAAATACACAAAAGCTAATTGAAGTCAACGCCTTATTTCTTTCTTCATGCCATGCTCACCCTTCATGTGTCGAATCAGCCACACACTTCTTCCTCACCCGCCCCAGCTTTCGCTCTCGATAACCACAAACAGCGCAGTTTCTACCATTTCCCAACTCTATCGTAGCCCCATTGCCCAGTAAATATGGTGTTGCCATTGCTTGTAACAGGACAAGCATTATCTCGGTTTTGTGTTATGCTAGCAGAGGTCTCAGGACATGTCAGTCTGGGCCTGCCTGGAGCTGTGTTTGAGCTTGTTTAGTTGTAAGAGCAATTATCTAACAACTATTAGGTGACTATTACCTACTCCACTTTACCGTTAGATTAGCTTTGTAAAGTGTGTAGTGCGAGGCTTACTCTTAGGTAGCAGATGGCAATAACAAGTACTACTTGGGCTCCTAAACCAAAAAGCAACATGGAGGGCATAGGACAGCAGCATAGCTTTGTCCGTATGGACACAGGATGATCCCACAGGTCCCAGGTCTCTAAGCCGCTGGCAACCAGCGGTCAGTGACTAGCCAGGAGAGTCCTTGGAAGCAGGGTAAAAACAGCTGTAGGGGTAAGCAAAAGAGCAAAGAAAAAAGTTCCAAATATATGTCAAAACCACCGTATGTAGTAAATTTAAATGTAATGTGGAATTACAGACCAATGAAGAATGAGATAGGTGCAGATCATGTCAGAAAACACAAAATAGCCTGCAAGAGGATCCTAAAGAGAGGAGAAAGACTTCTACCAAGAGTGGACTCAGGATGCAGACAACTCACCAGAAACTTCCCCTTCCAGCAAGACTGAAAACATTGATCTTGAGAACCAGTGGAAGGGTAAGTATAACATTAGAGAAAGGGGTAGGTACTAGAAAATGTGTGTATGCATCATTTTAGCTGTATTTCCTTTGAAGTTTAAGTGTCGGTATTATCGTAACTAGAATAATATCAATCATTTGATTAGACAATTAAGATTTTAATTATACTAAATGGTAAATTCCTCACTTTGCTTATAAGGTGTGTTCTTTTTGCCTGTAACAAGATCTTGAGCGTGACAAATTGGTGGGAATTCAAAGAAACTATTGTTCAACTGGGATGCAACAATTTCCTAACAGTTAGATGCTCACTGGTTCATCAAATTCAGATTAATTCTTCCTTGGAGAAGGGGAAGAAGAGTGTTTTTGAAGAGTGAGAGTATTTAACAGGCAACAGTACAAAGAACATGATACTTAGAAGAGTGAAGCTGTTGACACCAACTTTTTTGCAGCTTTACAGCCCCAAAAACGATATTTCAAAAATGATGGATTTCAAATCAATACAAAGCACCAACTCAAACAGCACTCAAACCCCAGGCAGATGACGCATATCACAGAGCACCAGTAACATATGGTGCTCATAAACTATACTACTACCAGCTCGTATTTGGAGAGGTTTATGGTTATGTTCTACATGGAGTTATCTTGTCTTTAGGTATCATACACATGGATCACAGTAACAAGATTCACACCTAAGAGAAACCAGCAGTATCCTGGCCAGCTTCGATTGTGAGCAGTGGCAAAGAAATAATGCTGTTTCCAACACATTTAAGCTATAACAGAAAGGACCGCGTTAATTCCTCAAGGCTATGCATCTGAACAAATGTCACAGCAAGAGGTTAGCTTCATCCCCTGCCCATGGCTTTTTTTGCATCATTTTTGCTTTGTTTAGGGCTGAACATCGTAAGATTTTCCATCCTCCAGTCTCCTTCAAACAGGGTGGGCAGTCATCCCGCACAGCACCTGTGAAGTTATTTCAGGAAGAGAACGTGGCCAGACCTAGCACCTCAAAATGGAGACCCTTCCCAGCAAGTCAAAGAAGGCTTGCCATTTTGCCAGGATTTTATACCACACATCAGGTGCTGCCAATTAAAAAGTGTCAAAACAGTGGAATTCCTACACTTATATGATTGGCAGAAAGAATAAAGAAGCTGAATCCATAAGGAAGTTTGTTGGAAAAAGAGAGAATAATGGGTCTATAATCCCCAGAAACAATAAAACCTGACTTCACTGGAAATGGATATCTATCTAACATGAGTTTTAGTACTGATTTAAGAGCGGGAGTTCTAAACTTTGGAGGGTTTTTTTAGAATAAGACTTTATTAATCGCGGAATCAAATTCTCTAGAAATCACTCATTTTGTTTTTACCCTTTGTTTTATTGTTAGACTAAGGCATGGCAAATTTTGCCAAGAAAGGGCAAGATCCTGCACAGTATAGCTGCTCTAGGGATGCTAAGAGGCTATATAAATCCTCCCAAAGGGAGGGATTTGTATTTTTTGTGAAACTATAAATATAAAGCAAATGGAATCACTTAAGAATCACTCTTTGCCCTGTTGGTTCTTGTTCGTCTTGTAAACTAAATGCAATAAAAGAACAAAGACTATTTTCCATTTTTAAGGATTGTTTCTCCATCAGAGCTGCTCAGACGCAGTTTATTTTCCAATTGGTAAATTCATTTTGAAGACGTTTCTGTCCCTCATCCCTGTACTTGGCGCAACATCTAATAATTTTTCAAAAATACATTATCACTTCAATGCTTTATGCTATAACTTTAACGCAGGGTAAAGCCCTGAACTCTGCCTGCTGAGGAAAATAAACAAAGTGTTCTTAGAAAATTGCTAGGGAAAAATTTGAAATAATTTATATACCCCTATATGGGGGCTCTTAAGGAAATATTTTAAAAGAGCAAATACAGAAAAGAACTTTAGTATATGTTCACCAGCTCATTCTTAATTTACCTGAGCCAGCCTATATTTTTAAAGGAAACCAGAAATCTACATGACAAATAATTTAGGAGGAGCTGCTAAGTGCTTTCTATCAGGAAAAAAAAGAAGTTCCTTATTTGCCTACTGATTTGCAGATCAGGATGGGTTTCTGTCTTTCAGATTTTGATTAGGGTCCCTCACAATCACACTGTGATTATTTCAGACCATTGTAAAAATATCTGTACAAATGTATTGGACCCCCACTTACATTCTTTTTCTATGTATGGAGACAAAGTGAAAGTGAAACTGAATTAGTGAGATAACTTTAATGGTACTTCATCAGTAACCCATGTCAGCTCTGAAAAAAATAGCAAATATTAATCATGCAGTTCACTCTCCTGGGTTCTCCTGGTTTGTTTTTACTGAGTAAATTTACTGATGGCAATGGAGATTCTTTAGAGAAAGCAAGTACAAAATACGCAAGAGTAATCCATCATGCAGAACTGGGAGGAAAACAAAAAAACTGCTACCTATGAGAGTTTTACAGAAAACACATTTTCCACCCTACATGTTGGAACACACACAGTCCCTATGCTAGAGAAATGCCTGCATGAGAGAATCTGAAGCAAAATACCCCAATTTCATCCTTACTAGCACACACTACTTGTCCTTGATCTATTTTTTAAAAAAAATACTGGTGATGAAATTTAGCAACATGTAGTCTGTTGAACATGGCTCTACACATAACCACTCAAGAAGACTTTTGGCTGTTGTGAGTTCTACTTTATCCCTTTATGAAGCTCACGCATCTATCTGTATAACATCACGTACGTAGTTAAGCCATCCAAATCATGTATGCTGAATGAGGAGGAAGATTTTCACAATGCACACTACTGGACACAGAATATTCATATACCTTTTAAAGACAAAATGTGGCACACTTTTCCCAGATATACCTTGAGAATGGAAAATAATTTCTGATTCAATTAGCTGCAGAAACATCTTGCAACATCTTTGCAACAATTTGTTATGACCTTTCATAAATCAAAACAGTGTTGTTTAGCAGCCAATGAAAACATCTGTACAGAGGACAAAGAAATTAGTCCACACTCACATGCAAAGATGATTAAAATCAAATTCAGACGTCAATAATTGATCCCAGGTGTGCCTCTATTCTTTGACCCATAGCTGTCAGTTGTCACTGATGTAGTTAGCTGGTTAGAAAGCTTTGGGTTTTTTCCAAGGTGATTTGGAAAAATTCTAAAAGCTTTTAAGAGTCAAACCTAGGAATTCATGCAATAAATATCATTATTGTAGAAGCCACAACAATTAAAAACTTTTCTAAAGAACCTTAACTCATCTTAATCTGACCATGAAACAGAGACAGTTTGGGGATAAAAGTTACTGCACTTTTTCTCTGGGTACTTGCCATAAGAGCAAAGATTTTTGTGACAGTTTTGAAACAGACATTGGAGGTACATTGTAAAGTCAGCAACATGCTTTGATCATTCACATATTATGCAGATGTGCAAACACAAGACAAGCCTTTTCCTTTCCATAGAGCACAGGCTGTTTAACACTTAAAGGATAGTAATGACCAAGTTCATCAGCTGAGAAGCAGTGTGGATCCATAACAGACTTTCTTAATTCTTGTGCTTATTTGCTTGTTTATTTTTACCATTTCTCCTTATTTTTAAAGAAATAGATCAAATTGCTATACACAGGGGCTATTAATACCTGCAGATGAAATTTCAAAGAGTATTCCCCAAACAACATACAGGGAAGGGAGAAGAGTGGGAAAATCTATAAGGAGGCTCTGCATTTGAGTCAGCAATAAGTAAGCACTGCTCTTGGTTTGATGACTTGTATTAACAAACCGATCACTAAAACAGCAATAAAAATGTTACTGGACATTAAAGGAAAATGTACAGATTACCAGCCAATCAAAAGTTATCAGAATCTTTCTTTCATTATTCACACTTTAATGAAGATTGTTGATGTCTAGGTAGCAATGTTAACTCAGCAGCGTATTTATTCAGTTAAGCAAATAGAGCTTTTACACGTAAATAATGTACTTGCACTCTATTTGTCAGACAGAAACAAGATGGAGAAATATTATTTTAAATACTTATTTGCTAAGCCAACACAAAGATTCTACCACAATAGAAAGAAAACTGGTTACTGTCAAAGGCCATGTTACATTAAGATACCCTGTTTAAAAGGAATTTGCTCATAAGGTGTTTAATCTCCATCCTTTGTTCTGCTACCAAGTTCTAGGTCTGAATTCATGGAGAGTGCGTAGCTGTACACAATAATTTTGAGATAATGTATTTAATCACTGCATGTCTGTACACCCTGAGCTGGACATTTTTGTTTGGTTTTGGATTTGATTTTTTTCCCCCCCAAGGACTATGTTCTACTATTAGCTACAACCACTGTGAATCCATTCTTGGCAGAGGTTTTTTCAAGACTCCGCAGCTGAAGCAAGTGCACCCAAAGCAAGCGTAAGCAGTGATGGCCTGTTGTTGTGAAGACCTATAGTCTTGCTCTAATCACAAGCCTGAAATAAGTTTACAAGTCCAACATATGCAAATGTCTGATTTCTTATTTGCTTCAAAGTGGAGGCACAGAAACAACATTTCTCATTAGCTGTTTAATTAGCTGGAGAGTCCTTCTCAGCATGTCTCAACTAAAGAATAAAGGATTAGAGCTGAGCACTTCCCTTCACCTCTCCCAAATTCCTGGCTCTATTTTTTTTTTTCTTTTTCTTTGGCTCTAACCCTCACCCTAACACACAAAATATGCAAAACTTGAAAACTGAAAAACTAAAAGAACACAATTGTGGAGTTCCCGTGACTGTCAACATCCAATCAATCTGCTTTTGGCTTGTATCTCCCATCCCTCCCTTTGCCCTTTTGTCTCTCCCACTCAGGCTGTAAAACTCTTCAGAGAATAGAATGAATGCCTTCCTCCTAATTTTATTAAAAGCTTAGCAAAGTTCAGAACTCTGGCATGCCATGAGGCAGATCACCACCAGGATGCCACCACGCTCATTAAGAATCAACATAAAGATTCTTGATACAACAGAGAAAAAACTACAAGGGTCAGCACCTTTGCAGCTAACCCAGCGAAGAGACTGGGCCCACACAGTGATGCAGGTCTCCGTTTTGTTTCGCAATGCATCACCTATTCGTGTTCTCAGTTCATAACTTAAAAATAAGAGATTGTAGAAATGAGCCTTAAAAAGCTTATTCCCCTTTATAAGGAGGTCTGACGGTCTGTCCTGACACAAGAAAAGCACGCTTGTCGAAAAAGACATCCAGTGAGACCAAAATCACTGCTCTCAACACACAGTGGCACTGCAGTAAGACTTAACATCACATTATGGTTTCTCTTGTCACGTTGCCAGCTAAGGCAATTTGTAGTCTTTCCTATTTTTCCTAGAATCCTTGACAGGAAACCTGCAATCCACTATGCCTGGGAACAGCAGGCTGAACCCAGCCAAAATAAAAACCTAATAATACTGCAAATTAACAGGCAAATGCAAAAAGAACCAGAGTTTCTAAGCAAAAAAGTGTCATTTTTGTATCAAGTGTCCTCGAGATACTTAGTTAATGCAGAGAAGAAAAGAGATGTTCTGTTGATGGGTGAACATTAACACTTTTGAAATTTCCTTTTGCCCCAAAGGCCACATACCAGAACCTCACACAAGCACTCCAGAAAACCATAGCAGAAAATGCTTGCTATAGGAAGCATTCTGTCACACCAGAGGTCACTGTGGCTTATTTAGGAGAGGGACACATATCTCTTGATGGAAATACTCTGTTGCAGTAAAGGAATAAGCACAGGGTTACACGCAAATTTAAATTCACTGCCTCCTAACCTTGCAGTCGTGACTGTGCTGGCAGGTTCCAGGCTGTTTTGCTTTTCAATATCCAGCTGGAATTCCATACAAAGAGGCAGATTTTTCACAAAGTAATTAAAATCTTGCTGGAAACAAGATTTTTCACATATTTCATCAAGCTTAAAAGCAGAGGTATTCAAACAGACTGCATGTTTTTGACTCTTGGGTAACATACAATCTTTTCTTTTACCATCTCTCATCATTACCCATGCAGAAGTCCCCTACAATTATAATTAAATTAGATTAAGTCCACAATCTTTATGCTATGATCAAAGTAGGTACAGATATTGAGATCGTATAAGGCGCGGACTGCAAAAGATGGGATAGAGGCTGGAGGAAAATCACAAGAGCACTACCAAGTAAACCAGAGTATTAGTAACCAAACCTAACATAAAGGTGTTATCTGCTCTCAAGACACTATCATTTCTATCTAATTTAATCTACTCTTGATTAATATTACAAAAGAGAATAACCTAGGTCTCTTAAAAACATTTCTCATGATTTTTTGCCTTTGGAAAAAATCACTCAAACAAATATTTCTTTTTTAAGGTCATAGTCTTCTGGGTAGTATCATCTAAACCAGATCATTTACAGCCCTCTATGTTATTATCTAGCAGGCTCTCATCCTGCTTTTCTAGTAACTAATGACTGGATTTTTCCAGAAGCACCACTAGAGTTCACGTTAGCCATTGTTAAAATTGTTTTTTCAGTCCAGAATGTGCCTGCAGTGCAGCATGGAAGTATTTAACATGCACAGGACAGTTAGGTAAGACTATTTTACCCTTTTTCCTTTTTAGTGCCTAATTGTTTTCAAAATCCTGACAGAGTTAATTAGACAGAAAGAAAATTAAGAAAAAAGATTGTACTGGCATTTGGTATTCTGAAGGCCCTGTTCTTAATTTCCTCCATTCTTTCATGTAATAATGGTTTTGGTTAAGCCTCCGGATACATGGTAAATTGGACTGTTTGAGTCCTTCCTCTTAATAGCTTTTCTCGTAAAAATGTCCAATGTGAATAAATACAATAGGTCCCATTAGTGCATAAGGTATTTGGAAGGGAAAATACAGAGTAGAAATTGATTAAAACTTTGCAAAAGATTCGTAGCTTTAAAGAAAGGAAAAGGTTCATGCAGTTCCCTGCTCATCTCCCCTGTGATCCACTATAATGATTCAAATCCACCAAGGTGTGCACGTGGAGCAAAGCAGTGCTGGTTCTCCTTTCTTTTGGCTCATTATACTCAAGAGGTGATTAACCCTTGAGCAGCCATGACTAGATAGGCAACTGATGACATTACACACCTTTTTAGAACAGGGGGTGGCTTTGCAGGACAGGCTAAGAATGAGAATCAGCTTCCCACAACTAGCCAAGGGAGCAGGTAGGCACTAATGTAGCTCCTAACCACTGTCAAACGCTGAGAAGTTGATCTGAAATTTGACTTTTCAGATGATGACAGGAGCCAAATCTTATTGCATTTCCAAATAACTCTCTAAGTGTTTTTATTGGTCACACTAATACAGACGTTAACACATCAAGTTTTTTAAAAAAAAAGTATTTTATACGCATGTCTGCAATAAGTCACAAGAACATCCTAATTCTCACAGGCTCAGGAGCTACCACTGCAGAGGACACATCAAAATCCCACACTGATAGAAAACGAGCTACTTTCCCACTTCTAACTTCTGTCTTCCTCCTCTAATGACTCTCTTCTTAGCTCAATCCAAAAGTTTCTTTAGCTCTCCTGCCTGCCCTAACTTCCTTACTCATCTCTTTTGCTTTGTCTATAAACACCCATGCAGCTGCTGATCCATTTAGTTGCTTGGGTTTTTTTAGTAGCACTGCACCTGAAGAGGTTACTGTCTCCTACGCTACAGCCTGCTGCTGCTAGAAGTTATCCTCCCACTGATCAGCCTGTAGGAGCATTCTCCAGCTACTTTCAATCAACATGAGACAGGTTACCAAAGACATACAATTTAAACTAATTAACCTAGCCTAGATCCTTTTTGCTTCACCAGGTGTGGGGTCATCCACGTGACCAATTCAGCTGGCAGCTGCCAGAGGACGAAAACCTCTGGGAGGAAGGATGTGATGAGCAGCCGGTAACCATCACACTTCCTCTTCCAGCTGCATCCACAGCTCTCCCTCTCAAAAAACGGTCTTGATCCCACTTGCAGAGGGTCACGCTTTCCTCTGCAGATTAACCGAACACACAGTCATTACTAGCAGGCTGAAATCCAAGAAGAGCAACTCCAGTATAACTCTTCCTTTGCTTTTCTGTCCCAACTGCTCTTACGAGTCTCTGAGGACCTCCTCTGGCGTTTGTAGGGCATCCGTTTTCTCTCTCGTTTGTGTACCATCAACACCATTTGCTTGTTCCTCTTCTTAATGCTGTGTCCTCCCCAAGTTTCCATAACTCTGCTCTCATCCTCTTTCTCCCTAGGTGCTCTGGTTCTGTCCCAGTTAAACTGCATTGGGTAAATGAGATCATTTGGGTGTCTTCACACAGCAGTGCGTGGCCACTCACTGGGACAACCTCCTCCATTTGTTCAATTAGACTGAGAATATTTTGAAATGAAAACTTACTTTGAAGGTGCTTGTAAAATACCGGCTGCTCCATGGTCCATAATTACTAGGCATCCCTGAAGCATTACCATGCCTGTGTTGGCTGAAATACCCTTTGCAAATAGACTCCCTGCTGTCCTCTTCTGTACCTTTGCAACATCGTATTTTATCCTTAAGTGCCTAGTACTCAAATATATCATGCTTCAAAAAAATAGCCAAGCCAAATTTTTAATTAAAAACCTTTTTTCCAAATTCCAATTAGATAGGAGAGCAAAAGTATCTTTTTACCATTTATAGAACCCCCTATTTTTGCCTCCATTTTCACAAAAATACAGAAACATCGCAAAGTGTGCCCCAGATGTGTCATCATCCAATAAAGTTCCATATGTGCAAAAACCAGCCCTAAAATAGAGATTCTATACTGACAAAATTATAGCCAGCAAGAGGGGGAAAAAGGTAGTTATGTACAACTTATGAATACTCTTACTAGCCACTGAAGGAGAGTCCAGGGTATATTTCAGAAGTTAGAGAATGAAATCTCCTGGCCAACATTATAATAGCATTCCCAAACACACACAAATGAGTTTTTACTTCGTCTTGAGGAAGCACTGTAACTGTGCCTCTTCAGGTCCCACTGCAGGACTTTCAACAACATGTTGTCTATGAAAACACCCTTTGTTCTGCAAACCTGAGGAGGAAAGACCTGGAGTGCATCTACACAACGTGAGGGCTGGGAGCAAACACAAGCAGGGCGAGCTGCGCAGGAAGAGAAAGCGGTCTTTGGTGTGTTTTGAACTAGCACAGGTGTGGTGGCATCAATTCCTAGTAGGATTTCTGCATGTGTAGCTAGGAATACTCAAGGAACCAAATTTAATTATCAAATAGTGTAAAGGAAGACTGTTCAGCAAAACACATAATTACATAACCAGATATGCTTTACAGATGGTGAAGAAGTACAGCACCTTGTCATGGACTTTGCTAAGCCAGAGCCAAAATAAGGTTATCCTTCATAATATGTTTCTGATGCACCTTTTTTTCTTCTAGGTCCACTATCAGAAATTAGGTCTAATGCTTCTACAGGAAAACAGTCTTAAGGCATTAAGGCAGGTTATTTTACCAGCTGAGGAGAAATCAAGTGCCCTCTAATTAGTTCTGCTGATGGAAAAATCAGGTAAGGCATGCTGAAAAAACGCGCTCCAAAGATTATAGTGCTTTAAAGCTAAATGAATTTAGCTAAAGATTCTTCACAGAATCATAGAATGTTAGCTGGTATCAATATGAATTATTTCAGCTAGATGAGCTACAGGGGAGTTAAATATTTTTTTCTATGTTTTTTTTTTTTTTTTTTACAATGTGCAAAGCAACACAGAAGTGTCTTCAGTAGGTGGGAAATAGTAGGAAAGAGTATATAGATTAAACATACATTAGCAAGGGGTGCAGCACGGTAGAAATGTACCCATAGAATGAAGCAGCTGGTATCCCCACTGTCGGGCAGTCAGCAGCTTTTACTTCCAGCTCCCAGCAGTCTGGTCCCATGGGCTGAATGCCCACCAGCAAGTTGGAGTGTAGTTTTTGGTTGAGCTGCAGCTGAAGGAAATCCAGTTTCACATGCCACCAGACTGCTCCACAAAGCGCACCGCTACGTTTTAAGGGCAGACGAGTGGGCGATGCATTTCAAAGCTCGCTAACACATCAATGCAAACATTAAACACGGAGGAGCATCAACCTAAGCCTCTTCAGGGCTTAAGACATCCAGGCCACAAGACACGCAGCTTTCTTCTTCATTGATAACTGACCATCCTGGCAGGTTTATAGACTTCAGTGACAACTTCAGGAGTGCCTTCACTCTGAAAACTAAGCCATTTTTATTGGGTATCTAATTTTAGGGTTCTATAGCTGATAATTTTTATTTACGTGTTTTAAGAAACGGAAACGTGTAGCTGAGGTGAAGACATGCAGCAAGACTGTTCCAGATGGCCAGAGTTGCAGGGGAAAGAAATGGGATAACGCTGGTGTGTTACAGACCCCACTGGGAAGAAATTAAAATGAATAAGTTAATGATAAATTATGAATGAAGTATGTGCTGTGAATATTAACCACACACACTATGTACTTTGTGAAACTATCTGTCTCTAAAAGAATAGCTTTGTAGCCACAAGACAGCATCAGTTTATTTAGGGGAGATGGGAACACTGTAGGGAGTAGGGATCCTACAGAGCTAAAGAAATTGTCCAGTGTTGTGAAAAACAGAAAATTATTCCTGACTTATACAGCACACTAAATAACAAAGACATTAAAATTTTATGGCACTCCTAGGGATGGATGGAAGCCCATTTCAATAGCAGATTTAATTCTCCCCAGTTATAAAACATCAAGATTTACACGAACTTGGGGAGGAGGGAAAGCCAGGAAGATACACAAGAAGCATCACGTCCCGGTACAACATTAATTAATAAATAATGGAAGTATCCTGAGACTCCAGAAATGCGGGTAGAAATATTAATGTCAGTAAGAGATGTTTTTGGAAGAGATACCTATGTGACTTCAGAATGATGTGTTTTTAAGCTTTGGAATGAAACTTCCACATGTCAACAGTAAAAATGAAAAATAAGTTGTCACTTTAATAGGCAAGCATCTTATTTGAAACCCTGTTGGGGGGTGGGGGGGGAAGGCGCTGGGGAGGGGAAAATCCTCTTTTTGAACTTTTTGGGGATGCACAATAGTAAGCACGGGCAGTTCTTTAGCCTGTAGATCCCTATCCCTTGATAAAGTTTATACAGCAGTATCAGATACGAAGACTGTGCTGGCGCGGGACTCTGAAAGCACAACGCGCCCGACAGCCTTTCTGAATGCTCAAGGGTTTGTGGTCAAACACTTCCTGACACAAACATGTAACTTTCCACCGTTCTGGCACGTGTACACAGTAAACAAGAGGACACAGCCTTGGAGGTCCCCGCTGGCCAAGGGAGAGCAAAGAAATCACCCAGAAACATCTGCTGGTGCCTGGCTCAGAAACAGCGTTATTAGCTGCTTTTCCTCTTTGTTTTTTACAGCAACAAGGAGTCCGAACCAACAGCAGTAAGAGCACAAGGTGCCCACATTAACTGTTGGGAGGAAGTATAATGAGCCAGGCAAGCAAGGGCTCAACCAACACCACGCGTTTTCTATTAGGAGTTGGGCTGAGCTGCTGATGGTGTGCACGTGCAACAGGTAAGAAGTGGCTGAGACGCAACACAGGGTGCAGACCTGGGAGTAGCGGCCGACGTGCTCCAGCAGCTGCAGAAGTGAACCGCCCGCAACAGCGCTGAGAGCCGCTGTGGCAAGAGTAAAAACTTTCCGGCTTTTACTTTTAGAAGATTAGCTTGCTTTGCTCTGAATTACATCCTTCTTCAACGCATCCAGAAGACGCTGTGGTCTGGCCCTGTGCCTCAAAACGCCACACACACAACCCCACTACAAACTTTTGTTCTGCTCCAAAAGTGCAAGCAATGTCACTTTTAAGGCAGTAAATGAAGCAGAATGTGTTTCCAAATACATGGAACGTTATACAAGTTCTCCCATGGGCATAAAGGGATGTAAATATAAAACATTAATATTTACCTTA
Source organism: Chionis minor (assembly GCA_013398295.1). Taxonomy (NCBI): domain Eukaryota; kingdom Metazoa; phylum Chordata; class Aves; order Charadriiformes; family Chionidae; genus Chionis; species Chionis minor. Next base: position 366,331 of record VZSF01002487.1, read on the forward strand.
AGAAAGAAAAGCCTGAAGAAGTCAGGGTATGCATAGTTTACAAGGTCATCAGTCATACAAGAAAAGTCCACATACCGTAGGAATATATTGGCAATAAAATCACAAGCAGCATTAAAGAAGTTACTTCCTCCTAACTTTTCTTTAAAAAGAAAATGTTATCTCGGTACACAGAACAAAAGACAGGTTAATTGAACATAAGCTGTGAATTTTACTCCATTTTGCTAACATCCAAAGATTTTTTTGTTTGGGTTTTTTTCCTCGTAACTTCCTTTTGGAAATGGCTTGGCTATTGTGGCACCAATTCATTCAAAATATCTGCTTCAGCATGGGAAGATAATCTTTTTGTCTGCTTTCTGTTATTGTCTATGCAAAAGAAACCTTCTACAGATATTTTATGGATTTGCTAAGACTATTGCAACTCTTTGAAGAAGGACCTCAAATTTGGATATGAAACTGTACTGGTAGGAAGGAAGTAATGTCATAACCACAGCATAGCATGCTGTGTATCTCTTTCCACTCCATATACAGACAAACAGAAGGATGATCATGGAATTTGCTGTTGTAATAACCTAGTGAGCAGCAGCACTGGGTACTTCAGCATGGGCTTCAGTGCATGTCTCTCATAGCTTGGGAACTAGTGGAGCTGCACACGTGCTTGGATGGTCAGCAAGACCTGGAGCCTCTGTCACGGCATCCTGAAGTCCTGTCACCCTTGTCAGCTTGCTCTAGAGACATAGGAGCACTGGAAGAGACGCACTGAAATATGTCAGCATGACATGCTTTCTGAGCATCTGCTGTGTGGAGCTATTGTTATAGCATGGGGAATAAAAAAAAAAAGAGGCAAAAAAAAAAAAAAAGACTGAAAGCAAACAAGAAAAATGGATTACTAGGCTGGCAATGTTTTAAAACCACGTGCTCCCTATCAGCCTGAAGCTGTGAAAGCGAAAGCCGGCACAAATTCAGGCAGCTCTAAGTGAGGCAGCAAAGCCCGGGCAAGCGGTGGGGGCGGCTCGGCTGCGTGGCAGCCTGACCTCGCTGCGCGGTGTCTGGCTGGGGAACCCCCATCTGCCGCCTCTGGGGATGCAAGTAGCTCAGAAGACCACGCACAGCTTTTACTGGATAAAATTTACAGTGAGCTGTGCTCACTACCCTCTTTTCCAGGGACATCAGCGCTCATTAACTATTTAACTTTTCACCTGTCCACTTGTCACCTTTCAAAAGAAGTCCTAATGTTATCTAACGCGTGTCAGGTAGCAGATGCACAGAGTACATGTATCCTGGCAAGGATAAGTTAAGTGAGTTGAAACAAATGAGGTGTTGCAGTCTATGACACAGGAAAGCAAGTAAATGATTAACAGTCCAGTGAAAGATTATCCTCATCTGATATTTCCACACTTGTGAGAAATCCATCCCAGCTGCAATCTAACGTAACTGTTGTCTATTTGGAGTTTCTACCAACTCTGCCTCAAGTACTTTTATAACTGTTTGCATTTTTTTCCATTCATCTTTAAAAACTAGTACACAAATACCTCAGAGACCTAAAGATTTTACGCCGAAGTGTTCAAAGTACTTTGTTTTCTAAGTCTAGATACCACAGAATGGGACAGCAAAATCCTCTAGCCTGCAAGACTACAAAGTAGCCTGCCGAACGATAGCAAAAAGAAAGGTTGCTGCTCAAGTAGCCTGAAGATGTACTTCAAGGCTAAATCCCTTTCTGTAGTTTATGATAGTCGCCAAAGGCAACAGGAGCGTGAGCATCAGTCAGACTGGGGAGGGGAGGAAAATGCCTTTTTTATTCTCTGCACTCTACTTGCACAAGGGAGGAAAAACACAACTGACAGATTCATACCACTACAAGGTTTTCTACAGTAGACTGATCCTCCTGACAGGGTTTTAACTGCACAGGCGTATTCTACTGGAGACACTGATATGCACCCATGCAGGAAAATAGTACATTGCATCCAAGGAATTTTTCTTAAAGATACAAGTAAACATACCACGCAGAACAAGTTACTGCCTATGAAATCACAGACAGCTTCCAAAATGTTGCCCATTATGTCTCATGCTTTCTGAATGAGGCTTTCCTGAATCCTTCTCTCAAAATATTGCTACTGCTTCACTTATGGATAGATTAAGGAGACATTCAGGATTTCAACTAACTTGATATTGAGGACTACATTCATGTGCAAGAACCCAGGATATTATCCATTCAAAACAGAGGTTAACCAATAACATTTTTAAAAGGGGTCTAAAGATTGATAAAACTGGAAGAGATTAAACGTGCAAGTGGACAGTGAAATAATTTCTATTTTACTGAGAGATAAAGAAACCAGATGAAAGGTATGAAGTCTATTCCTAGGAGGCAGCAGTAAATAGCTAGTTCACAGACATGAGGGATTAATGCCCCATGGCAGACTTCCCAGTGATCTAATCTCATCATGAAACATCAGAACTTTTGTAAAGATGGACAACATCCAGTGTGAAACTGGTGATTTAGTGGATTAAGGCTCTTTTTCTCTTCTCATGTCTGCAGTGAGCAAAGGTTACTGGAAATCTTCTGACCTAACTTATCTTTATCAGCTTTCCAGCATCTGAAAGGGGCCAACAAGAAATCTGAAGAGGGACTTTTTACAAAGGCACGTAGTGATAGGACAAGGGGTAATGGCTTCCACCTGGAAGAGGATAGATTTAGATTAGATATTAGGAAGAAATTTTTCACTATGAGGGCGCTGAGGCACTGGAACAGGTTCCCCAGGAAGTTGTGGAGGCCACATCCCTGGAAGTATTCAGGTTGCATGGGGCTTTGAACAACCTGGTCTAGTGGGAGATGTCCTTGCCCATGGCAGGAGGGTTGGAATTATATGATCTTTAATGTCCCTTCCAACCTAAGCCATTCTATGATTCATTTCTCACACTGCAAGCCTCTGCAAACAGATCAGGAACTCTTACTAAAACAAGAGAAATTCTGTCTGCATTTCTGTATTATTATTATTATTAAGGGGGGAAAAGGCATAAAGATTCACTGTAAAAATCCTCTCACAGAGTGGGTACCATTATGGTAATACAAGGAATAATCAAGGGGAGAAAAAGTCATTAACAAGGCATCATAAGAACTCAGGATTCTTATAAGATATATTACTCCTTTTCAGAAGTACTTCCATGTCCATCTCCTTTCCTACAGTAAGAAGAGTTCTGTGACTTTCTGGTACTAAAGGCAGGGGAGGAAGAAAAAAAAAAAAAAGAGGAGATCCACAGAAGAGTGCCAAGAACTGGTGAAGTTCATCTAGTACAGGAAGTTTAGAAGGTCGGAGTTTATAGGGACAAATGGTCCCTCTCCTGCAGAAAGCCCTGTTTCGAGAGCGCGAAATCAACTGACTGCTCCATCAGTTATCCAGGATGACAGATCAAATCTTCCTTCATTTCCGTCCTCTTTCCATTACACTTTGTGTACCTTCTGATATATTGCTATTCTACGTAATAACAGGTGTCCTACCTTACAGTAAACTTGCTAAGGAAGAGCTCAAGGAAAACATCTGACAAACTTGAAGACACAACATTTTTGGTACCTTGGGGGGGAATCTTAGGGGAAAACACTCAATCTGTGCCTCCCACCTCTCACTTGAGTGGAAAGACTCAAGGAGAAAAGACTTAAAGACAAGCTTCTCCGGGGAGCAGGAATACTGCACCTGCAGTGAGTGCAGAGAGAATGCTTTATGTCAGTGCGGTTATTAAGACCTTTGCAAACATTCTCGTAACCACAAGTCCTGGTAGGATTTTCATTCTTTTTTTCTGTTGGGTTTTTTTTTTTCCCCCACTTTCCCTTTGCCCTTTAGACTGAGGGGGCCACAGATGCAGTAAAATAATTAGCTTGGTATTCACTGGATTTAAAGATAGGCTATTAATAGATAATGGGGAGGAGGCTTGGACAAAATACTATACAGGAGGTACTGAAGAGGTGTGTGTTGTTACAGACACAAAGAAGGGGAGGCTTCTTTGAAAAGTGTTCCATGCTATTCAATTCTCTTATAGTAAAGGAAATGGTATAATCCTGCAAATTAACCTCTGACCAGCAATCATTTATTCCTCTAATTTCTTCGTCTGACCTTTCAGAAAGCTGACTGTATCATAAGGACAGTGATGACGCACACTGTCAGAGCTGGGAGCAAGGAATAGCCCCCAGGATCACTACTATTCTATTGACATGCTCTTTAGTAAACTGGACTCTTGCGGGGGGGAGAAAAATAATCTTACAATATCACAGTATTTTCTCAGAAGTTTTGTAACATTTTCTTTTCCAAGGTTTTGTGTTGACTATCAACAAAGTCAAATGCAGCAAAGTTAGTAAGTAAACACACAAATAGTAAATTTGACCAATATTCCTAAATTCTGTCTTACGACTGGGTCGGTCTTCAGTCATTATTTTTGCAGTACGTTTTTAAAACTCCTCTTTCTACTAATGCTTCTGGCTTCCTGTAAGTAAACCAAGTTTGCTCTTCACTGTGGAAAACTAATTTTCCTTAAGCAAGTCAATATGATCCTCCATTTTCCTCAAGTCCTTAAAGCTTTTCCCCCTCCAAGTCAGATAGAATTACCAGGTCTCCAGGTCGCATTTCAGCAAATCATGGGTTAGATATTTTCTGAACAGGGACTTTAACAGGTTGAACACAGCTGAGAAAAGGAAGTTCTATAGACTAATATTTCAGCTAATGCCTTCTTCATAAGGCATTCAGCCAAAACATTCATCTGCAGAATTTCCTTCCTAGTTATAGTGAGATTTACCCTTGAGTGTTTGTAGTGATAGATATAGCTTTCAGGAGACCAGCTCTCACTATCAGTCTCAAAGGTAGGCAACAAGAACTACAAACAATATATAACCCACATCGTGAACATCTGTACCCAGTGTCTTTGCAAGTTTTCATCATTTTGTCTGACTGCTCATCTTTCTGAATCATTTTTCGAGAACCGGCCACGTTCCGCTGGGGAATTCCCTCTCTACTCTTAAGGCCTCAGATACAGATGGCAATGACATTTCAGTTCACCTGGGATTTTGATAGCGAGCGTTCACTGTCTTATCAAGCTTGAGGAAAACTTATTTAAGGCTACATTTCATCATCTTTTGGTGTTTATTTTGAGAATAATGACAAAAGAGAAAGTGTGTTTAGCTCAGCTGACATTTATGACACAGAACAGTTTTCACTTCAAAAAAAAGAAGGCACTTGAGCTTCACTTCACCCCACATGACAAATAAATGACTTCTAAATAGTATCTTCTGGTTTTGGATGAAACATCTGAATTTTAACAGTTAATGTCCAGTTTAAGTCTTGCACCAAGCTTACACTGCGGCAGTTCTACTCATTTTGGTGGAATTATTCTATCTTTCAGTAAATACGGGAACAGTATCAGAACATGGAGGAAAAAAAAACCCTTTTCTTCATGAATATGGACAAATATCTAGATATTTTGTTTTATAAAATTAAAATCCATGTTAATAAACTAATTGCTTATTTTACAAGTTACTCCATCTAGATTAGACCACAGATGGTGTCTCTGTCTTAAACAGAGTATGTGTTTTGTAAGCAAAACATCTAATACTGCGAGTAAGGCAGGATTATATTGGAGACACTGTTAATTTAAGTGTCGAATGCTTTTAAGAGTTGAAAGTGTTCACTCATAACTGTTATGAATCCAGCATATGTTATAAATTACATGCATATAATGTAAAAAACATGAGTTCTGTCTAATGCCTTTTTTCAATTAAGAGATTAATTGGCCAACATGTTAAAATAAAAAGTCAAGATTAGGATAGGTGAGGCTGCTCTCTGGTTAAAAATAAAAAATGACTTAAAGGAATCAACCAAAGAGTTCCCTGGTAAAATCAATAACTGTGTTGTGAGAGCTGGGGGGGCGGGGGTGTGTGTCTCTGTTTGATGCTTCAAAGTAATTTATAAATTACACTTCCGCTGAATTTTTTTTTTTTTCAGGTTTTTTGTTTTTGTTTTTACAAACACATAAGTGTTGACATTCTTGATTCTCTATAGTAGTGGAAAATGTCATGTTCAGGTGGAAAGCCATTATATTTCCTTCATGGAAGGGCCGGACAACAACTGGGTATTTTGTCTTAACACTTTTTACTGTCCCAATATCTTAACGCTTTTTACTATACAATGTGGACTGTAAAGCATTCAAAGCCCATATAAAAGGGCAATGAATTTATAAGGTCTCCATTCTGTACTCATTTCTTACTGGAAAAAAGCCAACTAGCTAAAAATACGACTTGTATCAATTTTGAATATTTCTAGTTCCCAGGCAAAACAAACAAAACAACAACCAAAAAACCCCACCCAAAATTATACCAGAGAACCCTGCAATTGACCCAAGCAGATCCTCTGCAGCTACCAGGGTTTGGCAAAGACCATTCAGCAATGATGTTTCCTGGCAAAAGAAAAATCTGTCAAGAAGAACTGAAGAATGATGCATAGTACTTTATGATTCAGACTCAGATAAATTGAATTACAAGTCTGGAACACCAAATAACAAGGAGCTGTAAATAAAGGTCATAAATGTTTCACATCAAGATACACACAAAGGAGCTATAAAGCATTGCCATGTATGCTCTCTATTCAAGCATACATCGAATGAGCCTTGTGTCAGTGCTAAGGTGTTAAAAATAATTAAAAATAAAAAAATATAGACCCTTCAGCCAAAACAAGAAAGTACGATAAAGACTCTTCATCTAGGGACCAAACAAAATCCCAGATATCTCCTCCTCTGTTCTCCAAACCCCTCAAACACCAAAGTAACTTGTTCATCTTTTCCGACTGTTTTCAAGTGTTCATGGATTACTGTTTCCCCCCAGAAGCTGAAGTATAAATAAGTCACAAGAAAGACTCTCCCTTGTGTTATTGTTGACTTTATGGAAAGCAGGAAATGTTGAAATATTCACAGGGGGGCTCAAGTCTCTTAAGATTTGGAAGCCCATAAAGGACCTAAAATTATTACCACCTTCTCTGGTCTGAATCTCCTCATGAATGCACACTTCAACAACCATTAGCAATGAAATATCTTCTGGGAGTTGAGATTAGGCTTTCAGGTCTTGTTAAATGCTTTATAAGTGTTTGAACTTGAAAAAAAGCTAAGTGCCCTTTCCTACTGAGAAGATCACAACAAAAGTAAATCATCAGGGAGAAAGGAAATGTCATCAAAACATCACTTGGTGTAATACAAGATTAACACTCACCTTAGAGTGTTCACAAACAAACTGAAGCTAACTTCTCTATAGGTCTAAAACAAGCAGCAAAACCTAAAACCAAAGCCCAGGTCTTCCAATTCTCCCTCCCCTATCCAAGCCACTAGCTCTGAGTTACCTTAATTAGATGCCTCAAGGAAAAGTCAAAGTACAGACTGCTTTTCAATTTAATATGCACTAGAAAAGAGCTGAAGCAAATGTCAACCTTAGCACAAACAGCATAAACAATTGATGAATGAACTGAGGTTTTTGGACCCACATTTAACTGAACAGACCAAAGATCTCTTTCAATGGGCTTCAAATGAAATCTTGAGGGAGAAATCCTGGTTCTGCTGGAGAGGGTAGGAGCTTTGAGTTCCTTAAGCGATGAAGTCAACATTTAAGCAATGAAGCGAACAGTCCAGAGTTTACCGCAGAAAATATTCAGGGCTTCTCACCTCCAAGTTCAGCTTTCACATTTAAATTCTACTGAGGATAACTAGAGTAGTCTGCCAATTTCAATCTGCAAAAGCGGAGCCAGCCAGACTCCTTCTGTGCAATCTACTGGAGACAGCATCACAAACCGTCTGTGCCTCACTTCACATCCTCTGAAGTGGCAGACCACCACATCTGACTCACAGTCGCAGCACAGGAATCACTTCAGTCACATTGATGGAGGTGTTCAGACTGCTATGGTAAGGACCACAAAGAAACCCTATAAAAAGTGAGGAGACAAAAAGCTCCACGCTTCACATAAACAGAAGATGCTATCCCGCTCCCAGGGAAGCCTATGATAAAAGAGTCACTGACGTCAATGGGAGCACATTCAAGCCTCAACTTAGGTTAAACTTGAGGAGAAGTGTCCAAGCAGTAGTTTTTGCCTTCCCCTTTACCCTCTCTATAAAAGTGAAAAACTCCATCCTCACTAAATCATTCTAGTGTTTGTCAGCTTCCTGCCTCTCCCTGCCTGGTGGGATCCAAGCAGCGAAGCTGTTTATAGATACACACAGACTTGTGCATGATTTTAATTTTATTCAACTCTAGAGAAGAGTAAGACTTGCCAGGGGTGGTTTCTGACACTACAGGATTCACTCATTTTTCATTCTCTTCATTCCCCTCATATTTGCAAAAGCCGTGGTAACGCATTCAAACTGTAAGCCTCCTGTGGGTGTGGCAGGAGATGCAGTCCATAAATATTTGTGAGAGCTCCTATAGGCACTCCTTACAGTTTTAACAACTTGATTCAAAGACACTAAGATACCCATAGATACAGGAAGGGATCTTGTCAGATCCTCAGAAAGCATTAAAGGACACAGATACGTAATTTGCCATTGATATCAGAGGTAATTAAGTACCTAACCTCCTTGGGCAGAATTACAGAACTCTCTAACTCCTGCATTCATTTGCATTCAATACCTAGTAATTGCCCCGAAAACGTGGATTGAGGATCTTTGCTCCCATTGACTTTTGCTGAAGCCTAGGCAGGCTCAAAAGGGATGGTATGGAATAGGATTAATGCTGTTGAGATACTGAACGCCGACAGCAGAGTTAAGCGTGAGTGCTCACCTTCAACATTTAATTTCAGTTCAACAGTCACGGCTTCAAAAATTTGTTTCCCAAGTGCCTCTGTCCCACATGCATTCACCTAGAGATTTCCAACTACTCAGCAAGGTACCACTGAGCATCTTGTTTCCTTTGATTTATGAGTCTCTCCAATAGGCAAGAGTTGAGGCAAAGCCTGAACATCTTGGAGAAAGTCAGAGGGATATCATACATATGCTTGCATTTGTTTCAGTATGTGGCATTTGCTGCTTGTTCAGTGAGTCAAAGTCTCAAGGACTACAGTAACTGGAAAATGAACAAAGGAAGCATACAGGGGATGAGTAAACTACAAGCATATTGGCTAAATATCCCTTCTTCTTTCCTCACACATATGCATGCTTGAGAATAATCAAAGGAAAAGATAGGTTTTATGCATTAAAGGGAACTGAGTCTCTCTACCCAGTTTGTCTTTGTTGTATAGTCATCTTTCTGCTCAGGGTGATACGGCTCTTTCAGAAGTCACTTATTGACAATTTCAGTATTGTTTAAGCTTTATATTGAGACCAAGTTATCTAAAATATATGACTTCCTGAATAGCTGCACATAGTTCTTTGACAGCATTTTTGCCTCACAGAGATGTTACAGGGGTGAGCTCTTCCCCCCTGCCCTCCCCTTCCCAAATATTTCCTTTATTGTGATCTGAACTTCAGAGAAGGATCCAGGAGAGTAGCTGCGCATCAGTCAGGCCCCACGCTGGCTCTCCTCAGGGGTGGGGAGCAGGCACTCCAAAGCTATCCTGCATGGCAAGTGGGGTCTGTCCTAATTACTAACAGGCTAACAGAGCAGTCACCAAGCTATGTGGGGATCTGAAGATGATTAAGTCTCCCCTGACATCACTCCAAAAGACAGTTCCTCACCCTCCTCCAGCTTTCCCCTTCTTTTGTAGGTGAAGAAAGGCCACAGCTAACATCACTGCTTCTGCAGTAAGGCCAAAAACTAGAGGAGAAAGTGATGGCTAACCACACAAGCTTCACGCTATAAACTTTGTTCATGAACATAAAGCATTCCTGAAGTACCATTAACAGCCACTGCTCCTGAAACTGACAACATCCGATGATTTATCGCTTAGTTTACTTACCACCATTTCAAAGCCTTCAAGAAAACAGGGCAGATGAGCACGTTGTTTGATGTCTCAGTTTAGTACTTAGCTTTGGATGCCTTTAGCTTATTCTTTATCAAAATATAATGTGCCACGTAAAATAACACCGAATTCAGTTTACACTTTGTGTGAGCTGGCTTGGTTTGCCAAGGTTCCCTGTGCAGACAATACTGCGGAAAAAGAGCAAGCTGGAAGCCTCCAAGCATTGGAGCCGTCTCAGATACACTAGTACAGCTTTGCTCATAGTTCAATAAAATGGACCTGTCTGATACGGGCAGACCATCAGCAAGACGTCTAGGAGAAGACACCTGTTCAGCAGAGAAAACTAGCAGAAGTTGAGTACGGAGGCGGCTTTGGCACGCTGAATAAATTCTGTACAGTCATATCAAAGAATATTCACAGGCAACCCAAAGGAAGTCAGCAGAAACTCCAGTAACTTAAAGAGCGGGAGACCACAATATAAGCTGTTGGCATTTACGGAAATTGCAAATATAAATCAAATACAGAAAATAGCACTTTTAAAAAGAATTTTATTTATTTATTAATAAACCATACTTCTATAATCTAGACCATATACTGGCACAGCCAGAAACCTATCAATTTTCACCTTCTCATTCAGGGCAATTTATGGTGTCATATTAAAAGAACGTGAAATTAAGCTAAGTGTTTAGCGACCGGAGCATTTTATTTAAAGAAATAAATACCAATAGATAAGTCTTTATAAAAATAGTTAAGCAGAAGGCAATGCAGAGAGGTTTCTCAGAGGCCCATAACACTGTCAGTGGATTGCTGGTTCTCAAACTTTACTGAACATTTTCCAGCCATGTACTTAGCATGTGACCTTTCTGTGGCTCCACAGTTTCCCCAACTGTTTTCATAGCTCATAAAATGTTTAGGAAGTGTTTATAAAAACTGCTTGAGGAAACCGTGCCACAAAGAACTTGAGCTTCACGTCTCAGCAGTCCAGCTTTGATTTAGTTCTCTTCGATGGGATTTCATTTTGCAAATGCCCCACTAACATCTGCATGCAGGTCCTCTTGGGATAGCACTGAGACACAGTCCAGTTTCATGTATATTACTTGGCCAAGTTCCTCCAGCATGTGATGGTTGACTTGCCTCTCTCATGAAATCACACATGCAAGCATTCCCCACGCATACGCTTACTGATGGCCACTTTCAGTGATCTGACTGTGTTGGGAAGAAATATTATGTCATAAACACCATTGCAACATCTGCGACGGATCCTTTTGGAACCCGACACATGAACCGCCAAACCCAGAGCGTACTCTTGCATCAGAAGTCCATGACTGCCGGTGCTTGACCTACTGCCCTGCAAGCTCACCCCAGCTTTTTTATGCGTGCTCAAGCAGCCTGTTTGGAAACACACAGCCAGAGAAGTGTCACAGACGAGCTCTCAGTATATAGCGCTCTGGAGAATGTTTGGAGAGTGCAACAATGAAACACGATCATGCAAGAACAATGAAGTTTAAAACCAACATTTTACTATGCTTAATTAACCAAAACCAACATTCACAGCATTCTGGTGGAACTCTAGTCTTCAGCCACAAACTCATGACTTCCTGATTCTTGGATATTAATTAGCAACTATCAGTAGCTTCTGAATATGCTCGGGATAAAAGAGCCTTGCCCCCACAGAAAGACCCTCCATTGATTTCCTATACTGTAGCTTTCAAGTTCACCACCACCAAAACATTCTACCAAATAAAATAAGAAGTTCAGTCATAATGTATTTTACTTATAAACTAAAAAGGCATTTCTGCTGGTAAACAATAAATGCTCTAGTACACACATTTTTAAATACAGCCATCTTTAACATCTTGTAAATACAAAGGGAACCTTGTACTTACATCACCTTGCAAACTGATGGCCCTGTCTGCTTTCCTAAAGTGTCACATGCTTCACCAAGATCTTCTTACAAGAGTTAGTTAAACAGAAGGCACCTAAAATCTATTCACGTACCTACCTCCATGCACCTAAACTGGTTACTAAGACACCTGGTGAAAAAAGCAACAATACTATGCAATAAACTGCCACCCAAAACTATGACAAAAATTTTATTCTATTTGACTGGTAGAGATTCAATATCCTTCTTAACAGAGTAAGAGAAGCAGTATTTGTAATAAAAATAAATTACTGCACACACATAAAACTTTTAGCACATACTTTTGACAATAGAACTTTTCCAGTTCAAGGCTGGTTTATGACACTAAAAAAAATGTTATTCAATCCCAGGAATCACTTATGTGATTTTTGAGTGTCTAGTCAAGCGTGCACATTCTCACCCCTGTTAATTAATTATCCACTCCTAAGCAGTAAATAAGAAGCAGTCATTACCCTTGAGGCAAAAGCATGACATACATATCAGGTGTTAGACATAAAAACCAGCTTCCACTGGTTATTTGGTTCCCAGGCTTAGCTCGGGAATCCAAATGAAGCCATCAGTGGAAAACAGCTACCCCGTTCCTCGCTCTGAGGACTGTAGGACTCTTTAGGAGTTACCAGACAACAGAAAGGTGCATCTTTCTTCAGACTTCAAGTTAGCATTAAGCTCGAGCCATTTGGGTTTTGGCTCCAGCTAGACAGCTGTGGGAGGGACAGGGGAAAAATGAGTGCCCCTTCTACACGGTCTTGACATTACTTCAGAGTAATGAACAAACCATGCTTCTGACACTGAGAAGTTGTAGCATGCTCCTGCAAATCGTTTTTTAAAGTCAGTTCCACTGATTTTTTTCAGGAACTTGTTATTGGCTACCTTTTATCAACAAAGGCCTCTCTGTAGCGTACACACACTGCGTTATATCACTTGCTCTACCTCATTTTTCTTCCCCACTGAAAAAAGAAAGCATGCAATAGTGCTCTTACTTTCCTCCACTTTAACTGGATGACCCAATCCAAGTATTTATCATCATCTTCATGGCTAAACAGAGACACAAAAGGCACAAGGCACTGCAGATCTGAGAAATAAGGTCAAATGAAAGATATTTGAATTGCAGCAAAGAGTGACTTTTATTATTTATGATGTTTTGTCACTTCTTTCTCTGAGCAATTAGCCACATACTGTGCTACAGGTGGTTACAGTCTATATATGTGAGTACATCCCACAAACAACCTATTTAACTTCACAGCTATAGTTTTTTTACTTGAAAGAGTGTACAGCACACCCTGTAACAGCTGCAATCCTCGAGTTATGGGTTTTAAAAATCAGGTTTTGTATGTGCTTTGTTGCTGATACGGTTAACCATAAAAGCATAACTGAGAAGGCTTATTTTGCAAGCATAGAGGAAAAGAAAAAAATATTCTACAATGATGAAAGAAGGCTTCAGGATATTATCAAATCCCTACTTATGGAAACCATAGAGGGAATATAAGAGCTGACACATTAGTATGTAAAAATGTACATAGGTCATGCTCTCCATGCTTAAAATCTCTACTTCACCACAACCCAGTCTCAAGAGCCTTATTTCCTAATGGACAAAAACCAGGCAAGAATCACATCTGCCTTGTTCAATGGGATAGACTGGAAAGATCCAATATTTTCCAATAACTGAAAACCTCAGATGCAATTACTCTGGGGCAAAAGTCAACCTAGGAACTTTAAAAAAAAGCAGCACCCCAAGCCCCAAAACACCCCCTCCCCGCAATGTCCTATAACTTTAAACAGGTATGGATAAAACCATTCAGCAGACTCCTGTGTTTATAGTAACAGTACAAAACAGCACAAGCAATGTTTCCTACTAAAAAGAAAGTCAGTCTCCTTTGAGGTGGTTACCCAGTACGCCCAGGATCTGTTGCATAGCCATTTACTTTGCTGCCCTCATGCTTCCAGAGAATAGTATAGTCGAGATGTACACATGCCCATGCTCTGAAAGTCTGTGCTCACCACTTGTCTTGAGAATGAATGCATTTTTTGCTATTTAAAAGTCATATAATTAGATAATAGGTGAAAACAATACAATACTAACAGTAAAGAGGACTCTTATTAAATTCGCATAGCCATATTCCTCATTTCTTAATCAAGAAAACATCTATTGACATCACTACTCTCTTCATCCCTTTGTTCAGCCCTGTGCTTGGCAATCACAGAGGTAGACTGAACTTTAACAATTCTACAACACCGTCACATCATTGTTTGTTTGTCTTACTAAGGACTATAAAGCTATAATAATATAGAAATAAATTCCACCTTCAAGGACCTTCCATTCAAATATATGCTTGTTTGCAGTAGTTTCTCTAGATACTTGAAATTTATCTTTGTGCTTCCTCAAAATACAAGCCAACCTAAAGCTGATGGAAGGGATACGATACACGAAGTGCAAGATTTAAATTTACTGTGCTCAAGGGCGGTAGTTCCCTCTTTGCGGAGTTAAGCTGCAGTCCTTCAATCATCATTGTCAAGCAGGAATGAAAGAGGCACTCAGTAAGAAACACTGCTAGATCTAGGGAGCAATTCACAAGAGGAAATGCTCCAAGAAGGGTCTTTGATATCAGACACATCCCTTTATGGTCATAGTGAGATCTTTCATCATGCTGCTCAGAAAGTTCCTCATCACACAAGGACAGATTGCTGATATTTACTTCTTTTTTCTTGTATAAGAAAACTCAGGTCCATTTAAGAATCGCCCTTTAGCTAGCTTCCCAACATATTTGCTTTATTGCTGTACAGTTAATATTGTAGGCATACACTCACACATCTACAAAATTAAGTCACTGTCATGCTGTAGCTACACTGATGAGCTGTAGCTGAGCAGTTTTAGAGGTTAAACAGATGAAAGACTATTTATTCAAAGCAAATCAAGTATGTGGATTATAAGTAGAAGCTTCTAAGTGGATCTTTATCCAAGGAGTTAAAATAACATAGTTAACACAGATGGGAGACCGAATGCCTGGGGAGAACCAAGGGTGTCTAGGGTACCACCTGCCACAGAGCCAGCAAGATGACCATGAACTCTGCTCACAGGAGCACATCCAGTCCTGCAACCCTTCCAACTCCTCCCTAGTGGGGGATCTGCATCACCCCTTAACAACTCCTCCAGAGCACGTACCATTTCCTCTACCTAATTGAACTGGCAAGTAGAGCCATCTGTGCTATTTGTTTGTAATGTGCCCAATCCATGAGCCTATGGCAGTGATTCCAAGAAAGGTGTTTGGTGTCTTAACAAGATCAAAATCAAAACGCCCTCCTAGCAACTGAGCTGACAAAAGGACTGATGTTGTGTGCTTGAGCAAAGAACTTTTTTTTTTTTTAAACATGTCATTTCTCAGCTATGATGCATTTCTGTCATTAACTTGAGAATTGCCTTACAATTTTCTATCCCATAAAAGTATGACATTTCAATTGATGTAGAACAGAGTTACGTCTTTAACTGGATGGCAGCCCACTACTTAAAAGGCACCTTGCTTGGTTGACGCAGTTATGTTTCTGCCAGCCTTGGAGCACAGACAGCCTCGTCTCATGTGGTTTTAGTTGTGCGTTTGTTTCCCCCTTTATTGCAGATTCCACACCTGAATATGTAATCTTTAATGGTGTTGTGCGTGCTTGGCCAGAACTAAAAACTTTTATGCTCCAGCCTTGCATTTCCCAATATATAGATGAATATGAAGGATTTACACACACAGAGTACTTCTGACCTCCTGCTGCGAATGGTATTTCAGCAAGACGTTCTTTTTTTGGCAGGAGTGAGGAAGAAGGGAAAGAGGGAATTCCTACCTTTTTGCCATGGGTCCAGAACCTCATTAATTTAAGATAAGGTGATCAAATGATCAACAGAAGTGTCCCATGTCTAACACTTTTGCAAGGCTAGATCATTTTATCTCAAACTCTTCTTGCTACAGCTTCCACACTTTTCATTGTATAATGATATTGTGAAAGGATATCCAATTTTTAAAGAGTGACCGTGTTTGTTTCCTAGGCTTAGAAAACACCTATCTAGTGTTGAAGAAAAACAACCTGAAGTGTCCGTGAAACCAGATGTGCTCTGTACTTTATCAAATCTAATACAGCATCTAGCATCTCATTGGCTGTTTTCACCAGAACGCATCTTTTCCCAAATAATTATTGGCCTGACAACTTTATATTTATTAAAAAGATAATTATAAGGCAAGTCCAGTTCCCGTTCTTGATTACAATAGTATCAAGAGATCAAACCTAACTTCAGTAAGTACTCAGTAATTACACTAACAAAAGCAAAATGCCACTTATATATCCTCTTCCTACATTCCTCTGACCTCCTAAAACATCTGATCTTTTGAGTACACCACCACGTAATCAAAGAAACATAATGAAACCAATTTCATTATTGTCAGCACTAATTTATATATCGGTTATTTCCTTTCTGAGGCACTATAGGCCAAGATAACACTCTAATTACACTTATTTGTATCCCTATCTATGTGGCAACTCTAAAAGCAAAACTTGACAAAATTTTATGACCTGACTGTATGTTACACAAAGAAAACTTAAGTTACCTTTTGTAAGTCCTCTGCCTGTAGAGGAGAAATGCAGAGCAATACTGGCTTACCATTGCTGGAGTAAAAGTCATTAACTTAAACCAAAAGCCACAAAAAAAAGCTAGGACAAGTTACAAGACCTTTGAGAGAAGCTCCTCCCAAGTACAAAGAAGAGTTTTCTGATAAAATCCTCCTTTGTCCTGAATAACAGAATGATGCTACGCCCACAGTGATTTACAGCACAAGCTTTGGTGTGAATATGGATAAAAAGTCCCAGTCCTACAGTTACTAGTAAGCCTTCAAAAGCATGATCCCACAGAGCAAGCTTGTTCAGGTACAGCCAGAAATTTGAGTGGTACACAACAGCCAATGCTTTGAACACCTGATCTCAGCATATTTGTGCATTCCAAACGTAGCAAGTTATTGCTTCCTGGCTGATTGCTAATACAGCTGTATGTTTGCATTATGCCTGGGGGCAGTTATAGGTCTCCAGCAGCATTTTAATAAGATATTTCATACATACTTTCAGAATTCTATTAAGTAATTTACCATGCAAGGCACTCCCAGGAAATTACAGAGGAGAAAAAAAAAAAAAAACCAACAAAAAACCACACAACAAAAAACTAACACCAAACAAAACAAAATAAACCCACAGGTGCACCACAGCCTCCTACTGTCAATATAGCATGAAGATTACATCAGATTAGATCACACTCAGGAAGGCTGAAACCTGCACCCAGGTTAAAGATGCATACTAATGATGACTTGGTCACCTTACAGAGTTTTCCGTAAGGATAAAAGCCCCTTCAGGACTTCGAAGCCATGAAAAGCGGAGACAGTGAAGCAGTCACATTTATTTCCACAACTAGGGTTTGGCTGTTGTTCCAAATGGCCTGGTTCATCATTTTCTGGGATCAGATATATGATATGGCATCAATATACTCAGTATTGTTCCACTGCTCCTGAGTATTAGGCTTACTGGCTGAAAGGTACCTGTAGATTACAGTCAGGAGACCCTCATTTGCTGGGAAGAATTGTTCTTCTGCATTAACATGTGCTCACAGTGCCTATCCTGACTCAAGCACCTAAGGTGCCTCATGAAAGGAAAAGAGTAAACTATTACCAGGTATTTATGTATTAAAGACTGATTAGTTGTTTATTTGAATAACTCAAAAAAAAAAGACAACCCTACTACAAGAGATCAGAAACCCATTTGTTTCCAAAGAAGTGACAGTCCACCAAATGGTTAAAGATAAAAAGTTATGCAAAAAAGGGCTGTCACATCTGTCAGTGTTGATATTCAGGTATGGCTTTATTGCCTTGTGACAACTGTCTTTGGAGTCAAAAACCGCCTATATTTCACGTGAACCAATAGGAGGCCTTAAGTTGCAGGAAAACGCAAACTAGGAATTTCTAAGCTATTCTGCAAGACCATGGATATATCCTCACTTCTATCCCTACCCTGAGCTCACTTGCAACGTGCCAAACACATGGCCGCATCTGACATTTTAGACATGTCATGTCTGGCTCCACTATTACAGCCTCACCTGTAAGGCAGTAGGTGAGCACCAACTCGACGTTCAGAAACTGAACACAGCCCTTCTCACCTAAAGACACATTAATACCCATGTGGATGCAAGATGTGCCAGGGAAGCAGGAAAGCAATACACAACTGATGTTTGGGTTTTTTTGTTCTGGGTTGCTCCTCCCCTCCCCAATAGAAGTTTGGTGGTTGGAGTAAGGAATTAATCTGGGGCTTTAGCACAAAGATAACTGTCTTGTTTATTGACCAAAGCACAGGATGTTTTCTTCATGCACTCAGAACTGTTTGGTTGCAGTGACATGTATAGGAGTACACAGTAGTTAAATAAACGTGACTTGCCTGATGAGGAACAGTGCTCTCATTGAGGAGAGACAGCAGTCTTTCTAGATACACAATTTATTCACGTGTTTTAGAGCTAGGAAATTCTGTAAGTCACATACTTATGCAGAAAATAGCATGTTTGTTATTAGGGAGAGGCTTCAAATCCTTAAAGTAAATTCAGAGTTCCTTCTACTTATAAAAAAAAAAGTGTATTAAGTGAAGGAAGACCCAACAGCACAGTTTCATATTATTGAAGAGTGAGCTGTGAAAATTAGGAAAGAGACTAAAATTAATTCTAGGAACCTAACAATACATCTGAGAAGACTGCAGTATTTTGAATCTGGCAAGGTTTACTGATTCCAGGAACTAATGATTTATTTTTTTTAAAAAAAAAACCCACCTGTAAATGGTGATGAAATTATAATTCCCATAAGGAATTTCAGGATCCTGTTGAATGTACAACACTTCTGAAGAGCTTCCAGTTACTGAGCACCAGCCTTTAATATAAGCAATTTTAGCCCTTTCTTTTGCATGTGGACTACAAAACAGAAAACTCAACCTGTGATTCCTATTCCTTTTCTATCCTGCTCACCTTTTCTCTAGTCCTTATCCTTTCTAAGGTCTTTTGTTATAATATTTTATTAATTAAAAAAATCAAAGTAAAAATTAAGTTGGTAACTGGACAGTTTACTGGGTAAGTTCTTTTAAGTTATACAGTCTGGTTTCATGCCCAGCCAAGGGCCTACAGCAAAAGAAACCAGGTGGTCTAACCTAAGTCCCATGGCAGAGATATGCAGTATCGCCAAATATGTGATCCCACAGAATCTGAAGCATATCTGCTGCTTCTTTGCAGAGAAATGAAAGTTGACATGAATGGAAATTAAATTACCTCCTTCCCCCAGAGGCAGTCATCTTCCCAGGTCAGAGGTATGCAAAGGAAAAATGAAAGCATTCATATTTCATGGCTTGCACCATGGCTGTGACTAGGCAGACAATACCTTCTAATTTTTCTCCCCCTGTCCCCTTGCCTTCCTGATTTAGATTTTCCAAATATTCCTCATAATAGAGCTATTAGAATATGGGGTGGGGGGTAAATGCAGATTTAAGCAAAGCATTAGTTGTGGAAACGTGCTGAAATTGAAAATTGTGTGGTTTTGTATAAAGGAAGAGAATACTGCCACATAACCTCACTGAAACATATGGTTTGCATTGATTCTCAAAAACCATAAATAAACACACTAGGAAAATCATTATGAAATTTTTAAGAAATTGTTGGTGGGAATTGGAAAAGAAGAGACATGACAAAAGAAAACAGACTGTCAGATTTGCAACTGCAAGCTAACTGAGAATAGATACTTTTTAAAACAAGCTTATGTTTCACAAATATTTACAGTAGATGAAAAGCCTAAAGGCATTTAAGAAAAAAAGCAGGAAGACAGCACAGTTACATCATTAAGGCCACCATGAAAATTTCTGGCCCTTAATGAATTAGTGAGCCCTGCATAGGTCCCTTTTAGTGAGTTAATCAGAATTCAAGTTTGGTATTAACACAGATGAGTTCTACCACACGTGTAATCTGTTAACATATATATAAACCAACAAAAGTAACACAGAAACATTTTAATGCTTGAGCTATTTAAAGAAGTTGATTTTTTTTTTTTCAACTCTGGGAACAAATTATCTTCCAGATGACCAGCAATTTGTCTTCAAAAATTATCCTGTTTCATAATCATTCAGAGGCAAGAAAAGTTCCATGACGTACCATGCTACGGATTTAGAGTTGCACGTTTTTAGTTCACTGAAACTGCAGAATTAAATATGTTGGCCTAAGATACTATGAATCCATTAATTAACATAAATTTGTTTTCACAGTAGCCCAAGAATAGGTACACAGTCAATGAAAAAACTCTGCTGAGTAGTAGTTACTCACAAAGGGACAGTAATGTAATCACTTCTGATTGCCTATACATACCCTTCAACCCTCAGCCAGCTTGCACTATAATGAATTTTTTTTATCCATCAAGATGTGAACAGGTTCATTAAGTCATATATTTGTTTTGCTGACTTGACCAAGGCAGGTTATCCATTTAAAATAAGACACCAATAACACGGCAGTGTAAGGTAATTGAATTCCTCATATTTCAGAACAATTAAGAAACAGCCCTGTATTTAACCCATTCTTCAGCTACATTTCATATAGATGCAGCACTGACTGAAATACGTTTCCTTTCCTTTCTGTTGCTTTAAACCTTGCCACCAATCTTAAAAATACAGGAGTCTCTGAGGGTTTTATAGCAACTCTTACTGATCTTGCTAGGACTGCCACCAAGCAGGACTGCCAGCCTGCTCTCTAGCTCTGCTCTGTATGTTCATGTTTCCATCCTATTATTCAGGAGAGAAGTTTTGTTTATTCTTATCCATGATAATTTCCACTGTACATGCTGAAACTCTGCTACTGGTTAGTCCAACACTTGACCATACAGTTAGGAATATGTAAGCACATTTTTTCAGGAGCTGAGTATTAAAGACTTGTAAGTCAACAGGGAAACAAAAATGTGAATAAGGTAGAAGAAACACTTTCCAGGGAAAAGACACACATTTTTAAAATTGTTTCCCTGGATTCTTTATGAAGTGTTCCTGACAGAAGCAGCCAAACAGAATTTGATTTTCCTTTTCCTAAGGAGTGCTGGAGTGAGAAGACGGACACGCTGCCCATAACACTGAGCTCAGTTGCATGACAAGCTACAGTAGGTTTGTGATTGTATATGCAAACAGAGCCTGTCTAACCACATCTGTCTTGTCTTTGGGGTCTTCTACAGAGAGAAGCTGATGACAGCTCAGACAAATACATGCCATTTCACTATGGACAAATCCCTTTGTGGCACACATTTCTGCCATTATAAAAATAGCAATAACAATAACAGTCAATCCAACTGGAGCCTTCCTGGGAAAAATAAATAAGTAAACCTGTTCCTCTCTCCCCAGACAACCTCACAATACATCCAGGAATTATGTAGATCCTCCATTGCTGCAGCAATATGGCTGTTGGTCTTCATGATAGGTGGAGCTTATCCATCTTACCCTGAATTTACTCTCTGGCATGGGATTGTTGATCCCGTGAGACTAGTTTTATGTTCAAAGCATTCTCAAAGCTTTGTTTCCTTTGCGGCACATTCTGTATCCATCAACATCAAGCCACAAGGCTCCATTTTTTCCTTGTTAATTATGCCTATGCTGCTCTGCTCTGGCTTTGTTCATTGCAGAGCTTTGATAAATGAGCTTCCTGCCCTCATCATTCTGAGGACACAGAGAAGTTCCATCCAGTTCCAAATGAAATGAGGAAAATAAGGAAATGGTTTGGTTTTCGTATTAGAAATTGATGAAGTGGGGGGGGGGGGGGGGGGAAAAATAAAAAAAAAAAAAATTTAAAAAAAAAAATTCCAGAATTAACCAGACTGGACAAGCAGCTCTGACTTCCTGGAGCTGATGGGTCAGCCAGCTCTGGATACGTTTCCAACTATAAAACAATTTTTCACTTGATTTTTTGCACCAGTGCAGCTTTCCAGTTTGAAAAATAGTAAAGCTCCTCTTATTTGGGTAACTTCTCTTGTGAGTGCATCTTGCATCCTCTGTTTAGTAACTGCACAAGCGCTGCATTAGACCATTAGGACCACTAAGAGATGTCCTGGCTTTGTGACCAAGTGATCTCTTCACTTTTAAAATTAACTTNGAATTGGTAAAAACGATGGGAAGGGGGGGGGGGGGGAGAGGATAAATAAAAAGAAAAAAAATTTAAAAAAAGAAATTCCAGAATTAACCAGACTGGACCAGCAGCTCTGACTTCCTGGAGCTGATGGGTCAGCCAGCTCTGGATACGTTTCCAACTATAAAACAATTTTTCACTTGATTTTTTGCACCAGTGCAGCTTTCCAGTTTGAAAAATAGTAAAGCTCCTCTTATTTGGGTAACTTCTCTTGTGAGTGCATCTTGCATCCTCTGTTTAGTAACTGCACAAGCGCTGCATTAGACCATTAGGACCACTAAGAGATGTCCTGGCTTTGTGACCAAGTGATCTCTTCACTTTTAAAATTAACTTTCTGCTCAGTGCGGTACTTCAAATATTACAGCTAGCCTGTATCAGTTCCCTTCCTCTTCTATGGAGCTCAACAGAAAAAAGCAGCCGATAGCTTAGTTTTGCATGAACAATATGGTGCCCTCTCCCTCCAAACCCAATGAAAGAGTAATGCAGAAGCAGGACAGGTGGGGGGTGGTAGAAAAAGGAAAAAAACCCCAGTCCTAAGAGCACAAGCCCATGGCTGCTCAGTTATAAACTAAAGACAAGCTCTTTGTAAAGGTGTCAGCACCTGCTTCTCGTGGAAGAAGAAAACTGCATACTGTAGTGGTACTAACTAGTAAACTTACTGTGGCCTGCACAGACTGATTAGAGGACAGGCAAGCAAGAATACCATAAGGAAAAATGATTTCAAATTGCTCTGCATAACCAGCTAAGATTTTTGGCTTAAGCAGGTATAACATGATGACAAAACGTGTTTGAACAGTAGTAGTCACTTGGCCATTCTTCATACCCCATCCCCTGTCAGGCAGCATTTCCCACCAAAACTCCAGGCTCAAAGGTCAGTTGTAGGACAGCTCATTTCAAGGCAGTACAAAATAGCCTGTTCCAGCTCTCTGCTCCTCAGAAGCGGCATTTGTGAAGCAGTGGCTTTCTGTGCTCTTTGCCCAGGGCACGCTCAGAACTGGGAACATCATGTTCTGCAACAGTCACGTCCAGAGTGCAGTAGCCCAACACCATGGCAAAGAGGGAACACGTTTCTTTCACTTATGATGTTAATTCCCCTTTTTTGTCTGTTTTCTATCAAACAAAACATCCTTCACTTTCTAGTAGTAAATTGCACTGAAATGTATCCAATCATACCTAGAGGGATAACCAGCTGTATTTAAATTCACTTAATTTCTTTGTTCTCATGAAAACTTGCGAGTTTCAGGCATGGTATGAAGAAGGAAACAAGACAGACTTGACTCAGAACCAGAATGCCTCAGTGTTCCCATGATGTGGCTCTTTTGTCCTTCTGTTTTCTCTGTTTGTATATGATTTTTCTGAAGCTCCCAGCAGCAGGATGGCACAGCTTTTTTTTTTTCTTTGCCAACTGCAAGTTGTTGTTGCCCTGGATGAAACCAATTAAGTTTTCCTCTCTACTCCAGGTTGCCAAGCACTTTTACCTGCTGGCTTCAGACTTGGATATCAATTGCAAGCAAGGCAGTCATATCTTAAAAGTTAAGTCTGAAACAGATATTTTAGAAATAAACCTCATTGGACAAATTCTGCACTGAAATAAATATTGTGCAGTGTCCCAAAACTAAATGGGCTCACCTGCGGATGCCCAGAGCTTGAAATGCGATGCAATTTTTCTTGAAATAACTAAGAGGAAGGTGCAGATTTCTGGGAGAAGCAAAACCGGTACATTTACAAGCATCACTTCTGCCTGAGCAGGTCATACAGCCCGTCTCTGAACGCACCCTTTGGGCAGTGAGGCACAAACAGGCCTTGTCCCTCTCCTGCTGGTCCTCCAATACAGTCGGCAGTGGAGCGCTTCAGAGGGCAGGGGCTACGGCTATTCTCCCCCCCTTCAGCATGTGCATCGGTGTCCTCTGCATCCCTGGACTTCCCTGACCTTCTGCTTCACATGCCTCACATATGTTTCTCCTTTTCTCATAAAAAGACCTTATCACTATACATTTTAGTCATTTGGACCAGCCGCTGTTTTGGGATACCCTTGTTTCACAGTCGCTGGTCAGTTTTACTAAGCTGACACTTATTTTCATGTTGGTGCCACTTGGCTGCTCTCAGAACTTTTTAGCCACGATGAATGGGATATCTGAATGTCTAACTTCATCAAGAATTAGCTAAGTTAGTTAAATATGCACTTAAAAAAACCAACACAAGACAGGCAGTAACAGACTAATGTGATAATTGTGGCATTAGCTCAGCAATTACTCAGTTGCACAGCATATCACAGTCGATCTTGTCCCATCAGTTTTCTTCATTAGCTTATTAGATGGGCCTACAGGATGTCTATACCAGCTACATATGTATTTGCATGAACACTAAAATGATCTTTTCTTGGTGCTAAGTTCTCTCACTGGTAGGTAGGAATCAAGGAAGCAACGCTAGATAGCCCTATCAAGCCATTATCTGTGCTAATGTGAAGGCCTTCAAATTCTCTATTTTTAGAGGCAGTGGATAACTTTGATTAAATCTTATACTTATTTTTAAAGGCAAATAAATGTTGATTTTTCAAATACTTATTTGCAGATACAGCATTTCATGTGAGTTTTGGCTTTCCCATATTGGAGAGAACTTTAAGTCCCTTAAAGAAGTCCCATTCATATCTCTCCAGAGTATAAAATCAGCTAAGCAGTCAGTACACCTAATCCCAGAAACATGGGAAGCCCCAAGAAAAGTCAGGGTATTTAGGTGTCTTTCCTCATGCTTATGTCTTCTTTTCATGCAGTTACCTCAGGGAAAGCCCTAGATTCACCCAATGCCTAAGAAAAGAGAGTGGGAAAAGTTGAAGGGAGGGTAGTTCCAAAATAAAAATAGAGTTTGCAAAGTGTGGTGACTTGTGTAACATGCCTTGTTTCACTGACATGCAAACCAGGCACATCCGATATTCAGCTGGGGTGTTGGTTGGTTGTTTTTTGTTGGTTTTTTTTCCCCACACACAAGATAGTGGGATTATATCAAACACTGTGTGGCTTGCCACGGCAGAAATGGAGGTGTGCCACGTGACTTTCATTTGACCAACATAAACAAACATGTCACTAAAAGCTTTCTTAGGAAACAGAGTCTTCTTGAAGTAAAAAACATATTTTGAAAGAAAGCCCACAACAGAAGTCATGGAATCTTTGGCCTTTGCGTAACATGGAACATTTTCTGGGATAACCATCGCGGTACAACAGTTCTCAGGACTGCCAGTTGTTGTCCTTCACGTTACAACATACATGGGTTTCAGATACTCCACATTTGGCAGCTGGAATAAGGTACCTACAAATATCAAGGAAACTGAACTCCAGATACAGTGACTAGCTATTAGTTTTTGTGCTGGCAGTGGGCCAAATTGTGTTCATTTTACTCACAGGAGCCATCCAGCTGAGGTCAGTGTGATGACTCACGTGAGCAGAGTGCACAGGACTTGGCATAACGTGCTGCAGAAGTGCAGATGTGGAAACTACTCCACAGCCAGAGATAGACGACGAGATTCGCAATGCAACAAAGGATTTGAAGTTGTTTCTGCTGACCTGTTCATGCACTGAGACCCAACCAGACAATCACAACTCCCTAACGGTAGAGTTTATTACTAGTATGTTATTTATGGTTTCAATAACCTATGTTTCAAGAAGAACACACTAGTTCAACAGGACTCATTGACGTTTTTCTGAGCACCTACTGCAAGCTAGATCCAACTATTGGGCCTCGAACAGAGAATAAAATTAAAGATTCACCATTCCCACAAGAGCACCTTAAGATATTAGCATTTCCCTATACCCAGAATACAGGAAAATAATTTTCCCAAGACATAATATGGAATCTCAGACAGTTTTGTTACTCAAGACTGACCCTCCAATGGTACTCCTGGTATATCCCCCCATACTATGAATTTGATCTTAGATTATTTTTTTAAAAAAAGTTTTATTTATTTTAAGTCAAACTGTGGAGATATTGAGCAGTTGTAGTAGCTTCTGGTACTTTTTTTTTTTTTTCAAATTCATGAATCCACTCACTTTAAGTAGACACTCTCAAATGGCTCAGCTTCATCTGTAGTATGAAAGACCTAGAATAACTGTGTGTGAAAAAAAATCTGAACAACTGCAATCCTATATGAATTTGCATTCCATTTGGAATAACTCACAGACAGCAGGTTGGAAACTCCACCAGTTTTGACTTGTGGAGTGTTCCTGTGATTTTTCTCTCTCTGAGGGCATATTTGACTCTCCCCAACTGAGACCAGGAGTTCCATCCTACAATTTCAGATGGATCACTAGATGCAAAGGTCACCTGCACTATAGTGTGCTACATCTGCTACCTCCATGAGCATGCACTCTGTTTAAGTACTCTTTCCAGTTTCTTCCTTGACTGTGGTTTGTCCAGAACATCCCTTCAAAGGCAACTTCCAAACCACAGAAAGGGAAAACATTACAAGCTACTGCTGACTGTGGATTGCACTATCAGTCTGGGAGAGAGCATGGAAGAGAGACAAAGAGGAGAAAAAGAGAAAGAGAGGAAGATAATTTGGCAGAGGCCAAATTTCCACACCACTCTGGATATAAAATACAAAAAAAGAGCATGGGACTAGATGTGGGGAGACAGAATAGGGCATTTTTGGTGCAAGGGGAAAGTCTGTTAACAAAACAAGATGGCTCAGTTGTAAATTAGGTCAACCACATCAACATACTCTGACTTACCACAGAAGTAATATTTTATTCCATTTGGGTTGCCATTAAATTTCACCCTGCTTTAGCAGGGGTGTCATTATCAGTGTCAAGATAAACAAAAAGATTTTGGTAAATGTGTTAGAGTTTCCTTAAAACTAGACCAACTCAGTGCAAGTTCTGGGCTTTCTTCACAGGATTTATGTTCTAGACCGTTTTGGGAAAGAGATTGGTTGCTTTGCTGACTTTACACACGCATGCTCGAGTTCATGAGTTTGGCCATTATGTCTTTGTAGTCACAGCGACAACATTAGCTGGCTTATATCATTATGCACACCACAGTGATGGGCTTGATATCTGAGGCACTGACAGATGTTTCACTGTAGACCAGTAAACAGTGGTTCAACTAAGCGGAAGCAATAACATTTTCAGCAATCCAAGATACACATACAATATGAATACATACTGTCAAATACGTCTCCATTCTCATTTTCTCTTGCTCCCTGGTTCCCCTTTCAACTCTCTCTCTCAATGGCTGCTTTCTCCCAGTTTCAGCAGGAATAAAACAAGGTTTCCAGCCTTCCTGCATGACTCTTCAAACAAGCCAGTTCTCAGTCTGTCCCTATACATGGCAGCATCCACAACCAGCTTATACACAGCGCTCTTGTATACACAGGCACACGTAGCATCTTACCCTTTTGCTGGGGAGCCGGCTGCTGTTGTGCCAAACCCAGCTCATCCTGCCCGGACTCTCAGCGGACAGTTTGTCCCTGTATAAAGGCTGTTTGTCAGCTCAAGTTACATGCCCCAGAGTCTCCCCATTAGCACTAAGCAGTGCTGGCAGTTCTTTCACATCCTGTCCTACAGTGCTGCAGCCTTTCTGCCCCTGGCATTCACAGGTGGCACAGATGACATGATTCAACATACAGCAAGGGGCTTCTCTGAGTGCTAATCAAAGTCAAAAGGAGACAGGTGTTCATTAAGCATGGCTGGAAGTATTTCTAATTCACTATTTTATATGTGGATTGCAGGTTTCTCACCTTATCTCAGCTTAAGAATAGGCTCAGATATATAAAATCGGAGGGGTAAAATGCGTACAGCATGTTCCCAAAAAGAGGAAAATTAATAAAATACTCCCTGTCCACCAAAGAAATATCTATGCTTGTACACACACTTTTATTTTAAGTAAATATTAATCAAAATTCATTTTAGATAACTATTTTAAATAGCAGAATACAGACTCTACCCTGCCCACACATGGAGAAATGCAGCATCTCAACCAAGAAAAAGCTGGTAGAAATTGCTTGCATTTGGCCACATTACAAGTATCTGAGAAAATTCTTTGTGCTGCATTTTCAATGATGAGCTATCATCTTTTCCCATTATTTTACGTTACTTGGTACGGAAGTTGACTACTGTGAACTATTTGCAGAGTGCATTTGCATTAAATGGGTAACTCCGGGCAAACCTAGCAAGTCCATTTGCTCTTGAATTTAAGGGGACTTCTCAGATGCGCGTTGAATGAATTCTGCACTTGCTGAGTTATTCAGAGCTTCACATCAGTGGGTGTAGGCTGATTATAGGGTAACAGAGTATAACACTAGCATCAGACATCTTGCTTGTTTGATGGTTCAGCTCTCTTTTTGCAGCTGTAAAATAACTAAATCGCATCCTACTAGATTTGTTACAGGCCTCCTACTTGCCATGTGAAGTCTGAGGAAAAGCCTTGAGCTAATCCCAAAGAGCACTCTCATAACCTGGCCCTAAACAAAACTTACACTGATTCTTCACACTGCAATCAATCCTTGTTTAGTTTTGTAGTCTAAGAACACCATCATCTGCCTTCTGTCAGATCCAGAAAGCCATGTGACATTGGGCACTGGAAAGCAGACGAGTTTTGTGTTGTCATAAGAAGTTACCCCAAGAACTTCAGGGCATCACAACTAAAGAGACAGGTTTGCATAATGCTAATCAGGATCAGGGTTGCATTCAGATACATCAGAAGTTTAAAAGCTTGATTTAAGCCAGTCACTAAAACACTGTCTCTTAGCAACTGACAACTCCTGCAGCAACAGCGCTTTTATTCAAGTGCTAATGACAAGAAAGTGTATTTTGAATGTTCGCAAGAATCCACCAGAAGTGATTTAGGCTTTTACTATTCTGTTTTAGGCTTCTCTGTGAACACCGGCTTTCCTAAATCTTTCCTCTTGTGCATCTGTAAAAGGAGGCAGCAAACAATTCTGTTCCAACAGAGACATCATTAGCCATTCAATCACATCTGCAGAGGTGGCAAACAGTTCACAAAGAAATAAAGCATTTTGGAAGGTCTGTAGGACCGAAGTCCTGCCAGTGACCATGCTAATATTTAACACCATGAGTGCTCTCATGTCAGCACTCGGGTGATCTTGCTTAGCGTGGCTGTTGCCTCCATTTCTCCAGGAAAGTGCAATTTGGTAAGACAGCCCGTTAGCTTTTGCAAGCCCATTCAAAAGTAGTTTAGGGAGAGCATTTCCAGCTAAATTCAGTGGAATCAGATCGGTTCTGCTTCTTGACATAATTAGCTCACACAGACAACTCTCCCACTCCTGTGCAGCTTTAGCTGCCTTGTGCCCATATATTCTTGCACAGGTATTGGAAACAACACCTCCTTACATGACACTGCCCCTTCTAATGCAGCCACTCTTGTAACACTTTTTTTCCCCCCTGATCCAAAACATGACTATGCTTGCTATCTTTTATTTGCATGTAAAAAAGGCATCATTGCTTCTTCCACCAACTATTCTAGCAGCCTGGAAATCTTCTTGGTTTTGGCTTTTTGGGGTTGGTTTTGTTGTTTGTTTGTTTTCCTTTAAGGCATCTCCTTCCTCTAAGACAATTTACAAAAACAAACCCTTGTAAATCTTGCCTTTCATATTTATTGCGCTGTTCTAATTATCACAAACATTCTTCCTAGTATTTCAGACACTCTGTATACCTTGCCTAACAGCTACATTCTGTTGCTGACATCAGCATAAATTAAGTCTTCCTTGGTGGGAAAATGATGCTATTTTGAAATAGAAGGCAACAATAATAAATTCAAGGAAAAAAATGCAAAATTTCTCTATGACCTTCCTGACAACTGCTGTAATGGTCAGAAAACTGCAGATGTTTTTCCACTAAGTTTTTACAATGTTTATTTTGAAATGATTTTTTTTTTAAAAAAATTCATGTTGTTTTCCTGTTGTAATTTCTGTAAAGCAGATGTGACATCTTGGGCTTAAGAGCTTTAAGCTGATTTTGATGGCTCAGTCTTGATGCTATTCATGCAGCACAGAAAGGCCTCTTGCAGTGGAAAAGGATCCGCTGTGTAAAGAACAAAGAATCACCTGGGAGGAAAGGGGTTGTCCTCACGGTGTCAGTAACGGGACTTGGCCCTTGGATTTAGGAAAGGAGTCCATCTACTGCCTAGTCCCGTGTGGCTAATTCTCAGCAATTGGAAGAATGCAACAGGCCATATCAACTGGCCTCACACATCTCTATTTTGAGCAGCCTAAGGCCACTTACACACATGCACTAGTGTTACAGCAAAATTGGGTCTGACAACAGCAGGAACACGGATTCCATCCTTGAAAGCATTTAAGAGCTAATTCTTTCTCCTAAAATTAAGAAATCCGCAGATGAGTTGTGAACTGGGCAAATAGATTAACCTTTATATTGCCAAATTACAGTCAATGCAGAACTAAAGCTTTTCCCTATCATAGGTCCTCACAACAACAGGAGGAGAAAAGCTATTGTCTGAACATCCAGCTGGTGAGAGTGATCAACGATCTTAAATGGCTTGTCTGCCTGCCAGTTAAGCTGCAAATGGTTTCAGTGAGGTGCTGAACAAACTCTTGTATTTTTTTTTTCCATTCTGCATTCCCAGGTTTCACCAATGTCTACAAAACAAACATGTCACGCAAAACCAGGTGGATCTTATGCAGTACCACGAGAATAATAAAGTAGCTGATTTTTCTCCCTTCCTCATGGCCCTGCTCCCCTCCTCTTCCCCAAGACCCTCTCACTTACTCCCACTCTTCAGAGTAACTCTCCCTGGACAGGGAATTCTATTTGTGGCTGCTGTTCAAAAGCTTTTGTAATGAGGGTGGGTATTATTCTAAAGTTAGCCACAGAGGTTCTAGCTAAAAAGAAAATTAACCTTTACCCAAATCTTCCTGCCGTCTCACTTGCCTCATCCACAGCCCTTCAGATTGCACAACAGCACCATGCAAACCCACCCCAATGAGACCCTCACTCACATCAAGAGCATTCAACAGCTACACATGCTTGACTTGCTCAGGTGCTGGGAAATTCCTCATTTACCCATGATCAAGTCAGGAAACCTCTCTGTTTTCTCAGGAACCTGGATCCCTGGACAAATGATGATCAAATATTTTTCTCCTGACTCTCAATAATGTCAGACCTTTTTGAAAGTCACCTTCCATATTTAATGATTCCCTGCAAGCCTATACGTCCACAGAAAATTTGCATTCAGAAGTCCCAAGGGGGAACACGATGCCGTATGCTATGCACCTCAGTATTCAAGTTACTATGCTGCTAGAAGATAGATGGAAAAAACAAGGCAAATACTTCAGAACTCAGGAGTGAATGCTGTGAGATATTTTAACTGAAAGGTGACAGCCATTTAGTGCCAGTCAGATACTCATAAAGTGAAATACATTTAAAAACACTAATTAATCTTTCCCAGCATGCTGGGAATCTTGAAACAGATGCCCATCGCAGGACAGATCACGTGGTTCAGATGTCCCTCAAAGAATCATTTGCTTTGCCCTCTTAAAGGATAACGTGTTGTTTTATACCATTACCTCAGAGAGCTTGGGACAGTGGAGCAAACATTATCACATATTAAACACAGTTGCAGAAACAGAGCAACATACTTTAGGTAGACAAAATAAAAGACAAATAATGATGGGTATCTGTCGTGGGCAGTCGTCACTACAGCATCTTATCACAACTAAGATAATGAATAGTGCAGAAACACTAAGAATGGGGATTTCAGAGCTGCCTGGATGATTTTGATACCCATTAATTTTCAAATATGTTTCATGGATCAAATGCTGCCCCCTAAATTCCTAGTGATGGATCAAGGGCCACATAGCTAAGACCTACAGCACACTGTTGTCCTAAGCAGACAGCAGGAACTGAAATGGTAAGTTAACCTAGAGTGGCAGGCAGTAGACCCAGAATGAACATTTATTTGATTTTTTCAGTTATAAAACTAGCATTCAGTCTTTCACTCCTCTTCTTACACATGCCACACAATGTGAAACAGCGAGACCATGCCTTCTACTGTAGACATGGCTAGACACTACTCCTCAAATACATTGTTCAACAAAATATTCTTATTGGTATTTGGCTACTCTAACTCAAATCTTTATGTCAGTATTTTATTTCTTTTGCACCTTGAATCACACAGAGAAGCCAGCAAACAATGTAGTCCCATAAGGCATAAATAAGGCAGCTCTATAATCAAACTGAGCCCTCCACCTCCCTGAAGATTGTTCTTTCCAAGCTGTTCAAATATTGAATAACTCCAGAATATAATTACCCCTTGTATTCGACCATGTGCCAAAGTTAAACTAACCAAGCATTGTAATATAATATAGTTCCTTGAACCAGCTAAACTTTCACATTGTTTATCTCTCTGCCATATGTAAAAGGACCACCCAAACAGAGTATCAGGTAAAGGTTAACGTGCCTGCTTGGTGAAAAGGAAGGTGGCTAGAGAAGATGCTATAGATGACACAGTAGTAAGATGGTTTAGTGAGACCCAGAAGAGTGGTGAGATTTGTGCTTTATTCCTGATTTTAGCCTTTGAAAGCTGTGAGAAAAGCAGTCACATAACTTGTTTGGCCATGATTCCGTACTGTGTTTGTAAACTGGAGGCAACTCCACTGAAATGTATTGGTTGCCTAAAGGTTTTCCGAGCCAGAAAAGTAATACAACCCTTTATCAAAATAAAACTAGGTTTTACTTTCAGAATCTGGATTTCCACCACCACCCCCCCAGCATTGAGCATGACAAAAGGAGAACACACTATTTCCAAATAATCACAGAAACTTCATTTGTTCAAAATATAACATTATGGTTTATGTTTAAAGTTCGAAGAGGAAAATATTCCATTCACTAAATCTGACAGTAGTAAATATCCTTCTATTTTACATCGTTGAATAAAGTTTCAAATCAGGAGATGTTTTTTGAACCTGGGAATACCACCTGCTATTAAAGATTTTTTCCTTTCCAGATAAACATCCAGCTTTGAGACATGTAAGAGTAAAAAAAACACTAAATAATCTGTTCAAACAAAAAAAAAAGTTACATTCATAGATACCTTTTTGGAAAGTGTTTTAAGACCATGTGGGGAACAGCTGATGAATTTAACAGGATATTTTTTTAATATGGGTCATATTAAAGACTGAGGATCTCTTAAAAAAAAAAAATTGTTGGCGCCCACTAAGCTTAGAATATGGTATTTCCTGAGTTTTTCGGTTCAGATCAGTATCAGAGTCCAATTTTCCTGCATTTTCCACTCTGAAGTCTTTCCCCAGCCATTGTCCGGAATACAAGGTAAGACAAAGCATGAAATGGGTTTTCCATATGGAATGAAAAAGACACCACCACCATTCAGTTTAAGTGAGGGGAGAGAGATTATTATTTACTGTCAGCAGATAAGGGTGAACCAGAATCTCCCAACTTGTGATCCTCATGCTGTAACAAGACTATCTTCAGACAGGTCACTCACATCACCATCCTTAAACAGTGGCTAAGTACCAAACTTTCAATGGAGTTAAGGGTTCATGTCCACATCCAGAGAAGGACTTTATTAGTATTATGCGGTTTGCTGGACCAGGATTTTAACTTACCTGCTTTACTTGCAGTCTGTGAAACATGGACAGAAACATGTAATAAGAGGGCAAAAGAAAACCCTACAAGATTGGGAATAGGAGTTCCCAAAAATCTCTTTTAAGTATCTTAAGCAAGGTTCCTAAATACTTTCTGTGCAAGGCCACCCTTAGTTTCTTTTTAAGATGACGGAGATGGAGCTTCAAGTGTGGCTCTATCCTATTATTTACAATTATGAGGCTTTCTAGAGATACTTGAACTATTAAGAGTAGGACAGAGAATCAAATGATAAACCAAAATAACAGGTGAACCAGCAGCAAAAGTCACCTGTGGAAGATGTGGGTGATGGAATCTCTGCTCTTGGCTCAAAGTACAGTACACTTGGTACTTCTGTGCTATACATAGAATGGTTTAGATCAGAAGGGACATTAAAGATCATCTAGTTCCAATCCCCCTGCCGAGGACAGGGACACCTCCTCGAAGCCCCGTCCAACCTGGTCTTAAACACTTCCAGGGATGGGGCACCCACAACTTCCCTGGGCAACCTGTTCCAGTGTCTCACCCCCCTCACAGTAAAGAATTTCTTCCTAATATCTAATCTAAATCTACCCTCTTTCTGTTTAAAGCCATTGTCCCATCATTACACGTGCTTGTAAAAAGTCCCTCTCCAGCCTTGTAGGCCTCCTTTAGGTACTGGAAGGCTGATATAAGGTCTCATGTCAGCAGATCATGCGTTTGAAAAGCCTGGAAACTGGTATGACAAAATTGAGAGAGAAGTGAGGAAAATTCATGTACAGGTGTATAGACTCAAATGGATTTATAACATTGGTACTACCAGGTAAGCCTCAGAAAGATCCTACGAATTCTTATGATCTCAGCCTTATAGAGGGAAGAATAAGATGAAAAATGATACGTTTTTCAGAACAAGCTTCAACCTATCTACAAGCCTGAATTTATCCACAGTGGAAAAGACATATTACGACAATAAGGAGCCATCTCACTAGGACAGCTGATGAAGGGATACTGGACTGCGTTTAAGACAGGGAGAGATTATCCTACACTTTGCGGGCTTTAAAGTCACTAAAAGCACTTTATAAATTCCTCTGGCACCAGAAGCTACATAAGGAAAACATAAGTTGCTCTATATGAACATAAGGTTTTTTTAAAGCTTTCAAGGAAAGCTCAAACTCAGTGCTTATAATAAGTTTTCAAT
Organism: Chionis minor; assembly: GCA_013398295.1. Classification (NCBI taxonomy): domain Eukaryota; kingdom Metazoa; phylum Chordata; class Aves; order Charadriiformes; family Chionidae; genus Chionis; species Chionis minor. Next base: position 401,135 of record VZSF01002487.1, read on the forward strand.
AAAAGAAGAGATAAAAAGAGGAAAAGAGATTTTTGTATGCAACAGCCCATACCACAATTCTCTCTAACAGCTTAGTTCACGTCAGCTATACCCTCTGAAAGGATTTGTTATACTTACGCAGGCTATTTTTCACGTGCCACGTAACCAAGTTGCAGGTGATGGGATTGTCAGTTGGCAAAATTTCACATCAGTGCATTAAAAAACCCTCCAACAAATAAAAAAAACCCCCAACCAACTAAAAAGAAGATGACTCACACTCATCTTTGCCCACTTACTTTATGGTACTCAAGTATATGAAACAAAGAACCTCAGTTTTTGATTTTACTTTCTATACAGCCCCCTCAGTTGACTGCGTAACCTTGAATATCACATGCCATCAGACAGCTGACACACACATTTCTGAAGAGAAGAGTTTGAAAAGAGAAGTTACCAAGTAAAAACAAACTAGTTCTTTCGGTTTCTGCAGGACAGTTCTAATCTGACATTTAGTTTGCCTGCTTTTTGTCATACAAAAAACCCCTCAGCTGCCACCACTGACTGCATGTAACAAAGAGAGGCTGCATTTTGTTTTGTTTAAACACAGTTACACCAAACTGCTTTAAGGCACTGTAGGATTTAATGGCATTTATTCTCTCCGTGCCTCTTGGAAACATATTAAGGCCATAATTAGGGCTGGTAAATCACTTGCTACTCATTAGCTAAGAGAAACAGAAGCAAATTTGAATTGTATTTAAATTGACTGCTGGTTGTGCGTTGAAGGTAAGCCAGCTATTCTCACCAGTGGGAGACAATCAAAGTCTACAGACATAAATAAAAGTGCATAGAGATGTTTATTTATGAACAAACGCACAGACCTCAAAACAAAGATACCTCAGAAATGTTGCTGACAGGCACTATATATCCTTCTAACCCTGAAAGAATCAAATGCCATGGCCACAATGCTGGTTTTAATTCTTAAAATCTATCTTCAACATTGTGTGTCTAGAGATGTGATTAACCTTAAAATTTCAAAAAGAGGATTGGTATCCACCAGAGTGAAAGCCCAAAAGATTCTTAAGCGAGAATTTAAGGTGACCTGAGATAATAAGGCTCTTAACAGTGGAAAGTGTATATAAACAGCAGCAACAGAGTAGCAGTGCTGGACACTTCAGTCACGACTGTTTTAATGTAAACATATTCTGCTTAAAGAGTTATTTGATTTCTGCTTGGAAAAGATCTATTTGTGATACAAAGATCTTTTAGACAATGTGCAATTAAATTAAAATCAACTACAAAACTGGAACATCTTCACTAAGAACGCAGAAAAAAATTAAGATGCAAGTAGGTCACCCTTCACTCCTCTCACAAATTTCTCAAGCTGTCATCCAAACAGCACATAATCAAGAGTGCTCCATTTCAGAAAAATAGTCTCCAGGAGGGAGGACATTCTAGCATTTAGGAAACTGGCCAAGACTTACAAATATGGGTTTGATTTCTTCCTCTCACAAGGGTTTCCAGTGTATCTTGGATTACATTACCAAGGGGATTCCAAAAATCTAAAAATCAAACTTGGTAACAAATTTAGCATCAAATTTTCATCAGAGGAGTTGCTTCACTTGGAAGCACCTAAGCCCATCAGCATGTACAGTTTCTACCTTCCAGTTAATGAAATAAGAAACTTTCCGTTTTGGAGTACAATAGCACCTTAGCCTTACCACTGATGAACAACCCTCTTCTAGAGAGGTCCCCAAGGGACATCCTCAGGGAGCCTGGGCAGCACACTCCAGCTGCAGACTTCCATTACCCACTCCAAGCGATGCTCCAGTTCCTGATCTACTTCCATATGTTGGGGACAGGACAGAGAGAACAGACTTGCTGTAGACATGCAACGAAAGCAAACTGTATCTACGGGTAGATTGCAGTTGTCACACCACCTCTACAATTCCTGTCCCTCACTTTCACCCTATTGCCTTTGAGAGAGCAGAAACGGTCCAGGTGAGATGCTAAGGCACTGCAGTAATGGGGCCACACTACAGAGATGGAAAATATCCCCCTTTGGGACTGTATATAGGTACAAAAAGCAATGGAGAGAGGGATCTTGTGCAGCAAGTATTTAAAAACTTTTCTAGGTCACAGCCCAAGGGGAGAACAAGCTCTAGGGACTGCAGCATTTTCTAGCAAAGGAAAATCGATCAGTTGTATAAAAATGTCCTGACAGTTTGGCACACCTGTACTTAGGGTCTTTAGTGAATAACACCACCACACAGTACAATGTGTTTTCTATTGTGTTACACGAGGCCAATATTTAGATTAATTTTACTTGACATTTTCCACTTCATATCATTACTTTTTTCATCAAAACAGAAAAAAAAAGTAATAAGATAGATTCCCCTGAGAAACATTTTTCCAGTGTGAAGAATTTGTATCAGGGATTGCTGGCCAATGTACAAATTTAGTATAAAACAATCAAATGCAATTTTACCTGTAGCTTTCTACCCTCCCCACACTCAGTCTCGGTTTTCCATTTTCTCCTCCTCTGTCCTGTTTGGCATACTGCTGTGACCCACTGTGTTGTGAAAACAAACAAGCTCCTGGTTTGTTTGGTTTTCCTTTATCTGTCCTTCAACTCTTTTGAGGTTTTAACTGCAGCTCACATTAGCAGAGAACATAAATCCCTATCAATACCATATTCCTGTTTTACAGTTGAAGCACAAAATGAATGAACAAGACGCTGAAGAACTATAATGAAAAAAAGATTCTTATCTTCAACTTTTATCTTTTATTTTAGGACTCCCTAATTTTATTGTAGCCTCTCCCTGCTTCACTGCCAGACGTACTGTTGGAGCCTCTGTAAGACAACCAGTAGCCAACAGATTTCTCTTTAAAGGAAATGGCCCTTTCTAATCTTCCCCTGCTACCTAACAACCACACAAGAAAGAACCAATTTTGCTAGGGTATTTTGAAGGTCCTAGCATTGACAAGCAATAGTCATCAGGGGCTTTAACAAGCTAGCATCAGAAATACTGCTTAGAAACTGGCATTTATTTTCTGAATCACTAAAAATTCAATGCAACTTTTTATTATTATTATTTCATTACTGATGACAAAAATACCATTTCATAGAAAGGATATTGATTTTTCTTCCCCCCGACTTTGGCTAAATCTGGACGTACTTTGCATGTCTCGTCTGGCCCATGCTCCTGTACTCCTTCTGATGCAATGGAGGGAAGGGAGATGGTACCACGCTCCATTCTACCTCAAATGGACTTAAAATCAGACAACTACACACTATAGCATAGCATGGCATACCAGCTTGAAGGTACTCCAGATATCTGCAGTTTAAACATACTTTTAGCACTGTAGAAGGAAAATTTCATCAAGGAAGAAACAGCACAGCCATAACTAGATGCATTCAGGAGTGGCCATGGATGCTACAGGTACAGTTCTTCCTTAGCTGTTTATCCAAAGAGGTGAAAAAAACAAAGGTAAAAGCTGGTAAAATTATCCACTCATTGCTGTGACACTTCAACCGAAGTGCTGCCAGCAGTTCCTCGTTTACTTGTTGAATTCCTACTGTTTCATGTTGAATTCCTACTGGTTTTAACCTATGAAGTTTTGTTCCTTAAGACAAGTTGGTTTAATTTTTCCTTATAAAATGGTGACATATCTTTGTGCAAAATACCAGTATTGCATCTTGAAATAACATTATCTATTTAGAATAGGTTTTGAGAAATGGACTTAAAGTTATTACATGAATTGGAAACTGTCCTGCTTTAAAATACGCTAGAATTTTGTGCATCTCCCTCTCAGTCCATTATTAGTCACAAATGAAGACAGAATATCAGATTAAAGAGATACAGTGTCTATTTCTATGTCAAGTGGCCATTTCCAAGCACTTCCACGTAACAACTTTTGATAGCGGAAAAAGGCATTTGGTCATAGTTTTGTACATACACAAATCATTAAGACTTTTACTTACACTTTATACATACTAATCAGCCACAAACAGTCCCACACAAGCCATGATCAAGAACAGAATACTCACACTTTAAAAAAAAAAATTCTCCTTTGAGCTATCAGCAACTCAAGAACATACCAGGAAGTGGTTATTTAAAGAGTTTTCTGATCTTCCCCAAGAAGTTTGCTGCTAAATGAAAAAGAATGTACAAGCACAAAAGCAGCAGTGCTTTGTGTTGCATTTGCTGAGGAAGAACAGATTTTCCCATTCTTTCATTTTCAGTGAAGCATCGTCTACACTATGCAGTGTCCAGGAATGTTTCCGGCACTGACGTTTTAATGATCCTTTCCCACAAATGATTCCCTTACCTGATTAACCTTATTGTTATAACACTATTTATGCTAGTCTAATTTCATGTCTAATTTGGGGGAATTTTTCTGCCTGCCAAGAACACTCATGATTTGCAGCACTATTTGAAATTCAGCCTCAGCAATACAAAGATGTTCCTAAAATAGTCCATGAGCTGTTGCAAGTTAACGCCAGAATGAAATCAGATATTTGCCTGTGCTCTTCCAGCTACTCTATTTGATCTCTGCTGAGAAGAACTCAAGAACTGTATTTTTATTTACCATACTTCATATAATGCCTAGCTGCAGAGAGATGGGCTCGGAGTATGCATCTGTACTAATCTTACCTCTGAAATCACAGAGGACCAGATTATAAACCTTCATTCATTCAAGTGCTATACTTTTATGAATTGCTAATCAACAGATTAGCTCAGAGGAAAGAATACTACATAATGTGAGAAAGTAAATACACACTGCAATGAATATGAATTAAATAAAACCCAATGATTTAATGTACAGTGTCCACAGTCGCATGGAGAACATCTAGGAAGAGCAGTTCTTTTTGGAAAGAGGTGCTGGATCAGACTATGCTGTTAGGACTGTAGGCACATCAGCTGTCATCTCAGCAGGTAGCTAGCACAGGAGAATCCTTCCAGTTGTGCACCCCCACAGGGACCAAAAAGAATTTATTCCTTTTGAATGATATCAGAAGGGTTTGGTTTTGTTTTGGGTTTTTTGTTGTTGTTTTGTGTGTTTGTTTTCCTGTGAAGATCTTCTGAAGCAAAGGACTTGAGAAGCAATCGTAATTAGTTATGTATTCATTCACTTTTTACTCAAATAGTCTAAAGTTTGTGTTTCAAAGAAGTTTCGTGAACAAAGCCTTAGTAGGGTACATTTTCACAGTGTTACTAATATTTGGTAATACCGAATGATGAATAAATAAAATGTAAGTAAAGAAAGGCCTGATGAAGAAACTGTGATTTATTATCAGTAGGTATGATGCTAATCACAATGTTTTAAGTTACTCATGCAACCACAAAAGAAATTCAGAAAATAGGTGGGTTTGAAAGATGCAACACCTGGTATAGTTTTTTGAAGCCACAAGGCCCCCCAACCTCTAGAATAACGTGGGGAACAAATAAAGCCAAAAACATAAAAGCTGGGGCAAAGATTAGTAAAAAATAAAGCAACACCCCATGAAAAGATGAGTTCAGCTATTCCAAATCTTTGTTATTAGATGCTGTTCGGACAATTTTTATTTCTTCAAATAAAAACTCCTGGAATTCTTGCTAAAGATACATTTTAGTAAAATACTCTATCACCACATCATTACATTACTATGTGAAAATAAGCTGCATAATGTCAAGTCTCAGTTAACTGCTTTACCAAAAGTTTGTAAAGCTGCCTTTTAAAACTAAGGATGAATTCCTTTTAAGGTCTTCATTTGAACCCTTGCTCCTTGTTGTTTCTCAAAAGATTTAAGAAAGGGGGGCTGGGGGTGGAAGACAGAGGTAAAAAACTAACAGTGCAGTAATACATTTTCTTCCAGCCAGCAAGGCTGCCTGGTGAATCTTTCAGCAATATAGGAATATTGGCAAAAGCCCTTCCTATCCCCTGAGAGAGTCATCTGGATTACATCCTCTCTAGCAGTGGGATTAAACCACTTGTAAAGAAAGATATCCCTTTTCAGTAAGTTTTTATTTATTTATTTAAAGAAAACAACTTTAAAACTAGCCCCATTAAAAAAGAGGAACATTTGTAGGGGTTTCTCAAGACCCAGACTGAACATTATAAGTTCTTCAGAAAGGGTAACTGGTTTGGTTTATATTTGCAATGTGTTGCAAGAGCCTTACTTATCCATAAGCCTGACTGTGATATTCCTGTGGGGTGAAATTACTATAGGGTGACAGTACTGATAATTTTGCAAGTATGAGGATGGGAATAGGGGGCCTAACATCTAAGGACAGAAATCTGCAGTGTCCCAAAATTTCTTTAGGTGAATGCACTGAAAAAGGGTCTTAGCTGTAATCAATATTTCCCCAGCACAAGAATTTGGAAAAAAGATGCTAAACCAAGTAAGTAAATCACTACACTGTAGATTTCTTCAACACTGATCCATTAACAATACCAAGGGAAAGGGTTTTTTTCCACCTCTGCAACTCCAACTGAAAAGCGATGATTTTGGCTACAGTTTAAGCACACCTTTGAGTAGGCTTTGGGATGTCTACAACCATGGAAGACAGAAGTTTATTGCTCCTGCTCTGGTCTTAATGTTGGCTTTCGCAGGGCCTGTGGGAGATCCTCTGACAGCAAGCAGGTTTGAAAGCAGCTGTGATTACAGTCACTCTGAGGCTGCCAAATATTGCATATGGGGTGAGACAATGCCCCATTCAAATTTTCAGCATGTTTTCTGCCACCAGAGGTTTTACATTTTGATAAAGAACTAGCATAGGATTAAGATATCATACAGTAGGAGCATGGGGGCAGGGGGGATGTCAAGAAAAAAAACAACCCAAGGTTGTTTCATCAGCAGCACGGTATGAACCAAGGGCATATATACACAAACCAGTCATATGAAAGTGATACAAGATATTTCAGGTACCCAAAATGGTCCAGTTATGGTGATGGGTGGGAACATAAGACTACATAGGGATCCAAATTTGCAGAGTATTTTAACTCCGTGTTTTACAGCAAACTTCCCAGAGAGGTTTCAAACACCCACTTTTCCAAACTGACTTTTCCCATCACTGCCTTCTGCAGTAGATATGTCACTGCAGGCCCTCTCTGTCAGTATGCCATTCACAGCTGCTGGTGGTTTGAAGGAAGTATACCATCTCACACCAAGTCCCTCCATTCAACAGCCTCTCCAGATCCGACACGCATCACTTACAACGGAGCCATCAGGGTGCTCTGAAATCAGCTCAGCCCTTTGCTCTCCACAGAGACATTTGTAAACTACATTTGGCACAGTTCTCCGAGTACATGCAAACCATCTTCCCCACTGCTCTAGACATTTAATTAATTCATAACACAACTGTCTGTTTCATTAATCTCTTCTGTCATTATTTTACAGTCATCACATATCTGCATGTCAGATAATTCAACACTTACTTATGAGTTCCTCGTTGACTTTTCTCCAAAATTATTTCCTCTCATTTGAGCACATTCTGTTTACTCATATTGAGTGGGTCAGTGAAATATTTTACATCGGTGTCAATGAGTTAACAGAGGATGTTCGAATAGAAGGCTAGTTGTTTTGATCTGCTGCTCATTTATCAAGACTGCATTTTATTTGTCAAAGGACGTTGTGTCAATTTGGAAATCTTGAAGTAGTATCACACAGGCGAAATGTTACAGGAACAACAAATTGGCCCCTGCTTTTTAGTTTTCTTTTAGTTTTAGGAAGGAATTTGTGGTAATTTATAAGAAATTAGTTGCAAGAATGCACACTAACAAGACAAGGAACAAATCCAGAGATACTATAGTGAAAAATGAGTTGCTGAACCCAGTTTTAGATGTGCTCTAAGTCCATGTCAGATCCATTAAATCCTTTACTTTGTTTTCATATGTCAGTTACCCAGCAGTCGCTATTATCAAAACAATGGTATTTTAAGTCCTATAGAGGTACAGGCAAAAGCAGAAAGGAGGAAGACACGCCTCACTCAGTTCCAGCAAAGGCTGCTTTGGGTGACAAGTTCTTTTGTTACAAGTAACCACAAACTTTTATAATCACAATTTTTTCACTGAATTTGTGAAACGCACAAGAAAGAAATTCTGCATTCCCCACAGATGTCAAGCTTGCTGGCTTGACAAAGTAACCTGGGAAAAGAAGAGTAATAGCTTATAATACCACTGAATCACCTGATCTCCTCCATGAAAAAAACCTCAGCGCTGCTTGCTCATCATACACAGTTCACTAAATCTAACAGACTTCAAGGACTTTGTGCAGGTGAAGAATTAGTTATGACGTGTTTTGGAAGCAAGCAAAAAGCAGCTGTGTTCTGATGTTTTGGTGGAATAGTATAGCTACTATTCTCCACCAAAAGAGAGCTCACTACTTGTATTTGTCACAGTGCACAAAGCTGGAATTTCAATTGGCAAGTCAGTAGTCTTAAACCACAAGTTTAGTGTGTTCTTAACAAATAAGCAGAACATCTAAGTTCCAGGGAACAATGCCCCTTTCCTCTGAAAAAAGGAGAAATTCCTCTTTGGCCGAGGCCTAGTCTCTACCCTGTCTGCCCATGCTCACATATTAGGCTTCAGCGTTTATACAGCTGAATAAAATTTTACCTTAACACTATTCTACCTTACTTTTCCTGCAAATTTAGAAGTATGCATAAAATGGATAAGACTACTTAACTCTGAGAGAAAAGCTCTTCTCTCATCATTACATCTCTCAGTATCTCCCCCACTATCGGTACAAATACACTGGATCATAATGAATTAGAGTACCTTGAAGTAAGGGGACTGGAGGCTACATTCAAGGTGTTATATATACTTGTCTCAAATGATCCTACACACAGCAAATACAGTATGTGACCAGCTAATTAAAAAAGCTGTATTAAATACACTTTAAATAAAAAGAAAATAAAATACCAAGGTTAAGTTTAACCATGCTACCTAAACACGTCTCTAATATAATTTTTGTCTGGAACAACAATGAACATGGATAGACTTTCTTTTTTTACTATTTGTTTGGCAAAATCCTTCATTTTTTTACCTTAGTCACGAATGGTTTTGACAACAGATACTTCGCTAAGAAGCTGGAAATCAAACTGTAAGTCCTGCTCTAAGAGGTAACAGACAGCATCTTAATCTTTCAACAAAACAGGATTCCAGCTTTACAGTGCAATAGTGGACCTGCCTCTGAGATCACATCTCATCCTTTGTGCTGGTCACTGTATCGTACTGTTTCAGGACTGCACATTCCCTCCTGAAGCCAAATTGCCTACAGATGAAACAGAACTATAGTCTGTAAAGTAAAACCAGCAGAGATCTTTGTCCTTTATCTTTCAGTATAATAGAAGCATCCACTTAAGTCATCAGGACAGACCTTACTTTTCCTTTACCCTTAAAATGTTGCACTCTACTTGGTGGTTAGGTTGCAAACACCCATTTGAGCATGCACACACACACACACGTAGGAAAGTGAAAAAGAAGCTAGAGGAATCACAGATCAGATTTCTAACATTGCCAAATAAAGTTTTGTTTTCTACTGGTCAACTTGACATGAAAGCAGAAAGAGCAAAACAATTATCCACCTTAGATGCCATATAAGAATTCTGCAAGTCCAATTACTGCCTTTCTTCTAATTCCACCTCCAAATTTGTTCCCAGAACTTATCCTGTTGTGCAAAAGTGAGAGAGCAGATTTTGTAACAATTGCCACTGATAGGCAGTCAAGAAGCTGCTTCTTGATATCTTAGGAACATCAGTTCTCTAGTGTTTGTCAACATTTTTTAAAAAGTTGTTAAAACACCAACATTTTTGTCACTGAAACAACCAGATCTAAGCACAGATGAAAAACAAAATCTGCCAGGATTGCTATTAACACCCCTGAGTCTTAGAAACCCTCAACACTCAAAGATCTGCTGAACTTGGGGGCAGAAATAGTGAAGCGTTTGTCTGTGCTTCCCCCTTCAGGCAAGTTGCAAATGATCTCTCTGAGCACCTTTCCTGACTACTCCATGTTTACCAGTGACAGCAAATGGTCTCTGATGTTCAAGTGTCCACAGTCATCCTGAGATTAGGTGGCTACGTAATAAATTCCAAGTTCATTACTACTGCACACTGATGTTTAACTTTGTTAGCAGAACACTGGCTGAGGCACCCATCACAGCAATATGTGCCTGGAAGAAGCCTTGAAGTAGTAGCAAAGCATTTGTTTAACATTCATGTCATAGCAATTTCACTTTTTTTGCACAGCAAGATACATTACAGCTGGCTAATCTTCTCCCTGTAATATTTAGGGCATATAACAATCTCTGTTTATAGCATGTTTGTCTCAGGAGGTATCCAGTTAGTCTTAGATCTAATTACAAGTTGCATAAAGAGATACATACATGAAGGTAATTAATCACTCAAGTCTGACAGTAAGCAAAATGCATTATTTCAGAAGGCACAGGAACAGCCAGGCAGGTACACACACTATACACAAAAGCAACATAACCTTGACTTAATCTTTGCTATAATCTATAAGTGAAAGTGCTCTAATTATTTCTAGATATCACAGGGACTTAATACCTTCTTCAGCAATAAAAAACAAGTCAATTCATAACTATAGAGCCACGATCAGCACTTTCATAACAACTTTGCTTGAACTTTGCAGTTACTCCTGACATCTTTAGTTCACTTCTCTCTTGATACATAATACATACTTCTGTTTTAGGCTGTCAAGCTGTGTTGGCTCTCCGAGTCTTGTATATATTGTATACTGCCAGCTATGAAGTCATGCTAAGATTGTGAAATACATCAAAGCAAGGACATTCAAAGTTTCTTCAGGCATTCTCATCTCATTTCCTCCTTCTCTGCCCTAGCTGCAGTTTATGTTGCACTAAATTCAGGCATGAGCCTGAGATTCTGGTAATCCATCAAAAGAATAAGATGCAGACTTTAAAGACATTTTTCAGAAGTACTGTTAGTGGGTGAACCTCAAAGGCATTGCTGAAAACACCCAGTATATTCACTAAACCTCAAGTCTTTGTGACAGTCTTTTTGGAATCAGCTGGCATCTTGCTTTTTCTTCTCCCAAGTAATATGAAATATTTCATGCTTTTGGAAATAAATATGCAGTTTCAGTGGTGGTTTTGTTTGGCTGGGTCTTTTTAAACTCAGATGAAACTCCAAGTGGCTACATCTGCCTTAGTTAACATTACCGGTGACATACATTTCTCGTGAAACTTGGATATGAGTAGATATGCCAATGGAGCTAAGAGTGATTTTCAGAATTGGTAACACCTCACCATTTAGGTTACTACTTGTAAGTTTTTTCCACTTACAGGCCGTACACTGCGGAAGCAGATCTTTAGATCATACCAACGAACGTCCCAAGAAAGAGCTTTGGTTAAAGCTGTTCACCCACCACTGTTAAATTCTGTATTAATTTTTAAGCCTGTCTTGCTATCAGAATAAAGAAAAAAAATATTATTCCCAATGATGATGATAGTTGTTGGTTTGGTTTTTTTTTTTATAGCTAACATTTAAGCTCACATCAAATTGCTTTCAACTGCACTATATATTGCATTGATTTTCCTAACTAATCAGCTTGTTTTAGCATCAGAGGAAGATAAGAGGTCCCGGAGACCTGGTATTTACAGTAGAGTTCATCTATGCGTTTCTACTTGATCAGTTTGCATTGTTCATTGTCTCTATTTCTACAGTAATTCCAAACATCTCTCCCTCACAGGGCTGTTATCCTTTTCTTCTAGAAGGTACTAAATAGCAGCTTGGATACTTCAGAATCTGTTGCATTTCCTTTGTTTCTAACGAATACACTAATCCATCAAGAAAGCAAACCTGCGGCTAGGACACAGTCTATGCAAATTAACAGGGTTGATGAGCACTGAAGCTTTGACTATTCTGACTTTGATCTCACTATTGTCACAAACAAGCTTTTATCCAGCTCACATGCAATGACACGAAGAGTTTGCTAGTAGCAATGAGGAAGAATTTAGTGGAAGCTCGAGAATTATTCCTGTCATATAGCAACACAAAACTCCTCTGGGTTTTAAATGGATCGAGCAGTAACTCACTCTTCCACTGCAGCTCATAACGCTGCCATACAAGGCAATGATACTGGGAGATCTCATCCATTTGTTCTTTTGATGTTTTCAGATGAAAGAGATATTAAAATACTAAGCCATATCTGTACTTAAGCTGTGGGCAGGCAAACTGATTCCTATTTCAACCTAGCTGTAAAAAATACACTCTAAATAACCACTAGCTATACGAGATGCCGCTCTCTACTACCTGCAAGTTCCCTGATCAGCTTGCTCCACTAAATGTTGGCTCGTTGGCTGGTACTGCTTTCACTCCTTGCTGAACCAACAAACACCACTTAAAGCCATTTACTCAACAGAACAATTAAAATGAAACTGAAGAGTATTTTTGATTCTGATTAGAAAAATTCAATTAATTGTGTTCATGATTGTACACCAGAGTTACCAGAAATTTACAGACAAGTTTCCCCCAGAAGGGAAGACTTATAACACTCTTCCATTGCTTTCAAAAAATACATGCAGATATTTCAGATATTAAGATATTTCAGGCTAGCAGCCACTGGTAATACAATTATATACTGCATCTGGCATAATTTAAAGCCTCGTTTTATATTTAAAATTCAGTGACTTAAAAGAAAGAGTGCAACAGCGGCCAGGCTTTCATCGACCTCATTCCTCGCCAAATTTAAGAATGACAAGCCTCTTTTTCTTGCAATTACATTCAACTTTTCAGGAACACAGAGCTGGATGCATGTAGGTTATGGGGGGTGGGGTTTGGCTGGTTTAATGATTCCACAAATAAAATACAAAAGAAAGAACTGTGCATGGGGTTTGGGATTTTTCCCCCCCCTCTAAATTACTGTTAAACAAATATAATTTGCTGTCTTTATAAAGAGATTAAGTTGATGGAACCGTTACCCACACTCCCATTCAGATCGGCTAATGCTTCTGCTGATACATTTTTATCTGACAGGAATTTTCAAGAAAATAAGGCAAAACACAAGTACAGTTAACATTCCATTTTTCTCAATATTATCTTTTCTTCTCTGTCTTTCTGTTCCCCAAGGAATCAGATGGTCAGAAGTGTTTCCAGGACTCTGTACACAGCTCCAAGATACCCTCAATGCATTATGGCCAACACCAAGCTCCCTTCAAGGTTCACTGTTGGTCTCTACAACCCACTTAATTCAAGGATTCTTGTCACTGTCCTTCCAGGTGGTCAAAACGACTGGACAATTCTCTTTAAAAACATTAATCTACCACATATTGAAAACTGAAGTGCTCTGGAGCCAGTCTAGCCAGCAGCATATCACAGTCCCCCTCCTATGACTCTTGTGAACGGCAGTATCGGCTCTATAACGCTCAGTCTTAGGTCGCACTTGGGAGGTGGTCACAGTCCTACTCCGCTTCCCAGCTATATGAACTCCTGCTCTTTAGTGAAACCAGAATTTACAACAACCCTAGCTCTCCGTTGTTCAGCAACTGACTTCATTGGCTCCCTGTAACAAGCGGGGACAGACTTTTTGTTTGCTTTCCAAGAGTTAACATTGTACCTCGCCCATTCTTCGGGCACTTCTCAACATGTCCTAAAGCAATTTATCATATTATGCATTGATTGTTTTCCTAGTTTCCTATAAAAAGCCAACATACTGTTTTAATTATGCAATACAAACACAGGCATGGGCATTTCAGAAAGACAAAAGCGTGGTGGGGGGTGGGGGGGAGGTGTTTGATATTTTTTTACTTTCTTCTCTCCTACCAATTTTTTTTAATAAGATAACTAGACAGATTTCTTATGAGTTCTCCTGCATATAGTTATAAATGAGAAAAATCTAATAGAATTTATTACTGTAAAAGACAGAAGAACATAAGGAAAAGGCTATTGTACAGCCCACTGGAATGCAGAAGAGTCTTTGCAGAGTTGGGGCAAACGTTTAAACTGAATACTTTCTGAATACTAAAGTCATGCTAACTTTTCCAATTATTTTTTCCCCTCTCTAAACACCAACCTATCTATTTGGATAGCTACACAACAGCTCAAAAACAATGCAAAACAACGTCAAATAAATAACAAAGACAATCCTGTGAACACCAGATTTTGACATGTCTTTCCAGCATTCTTTAGGCCAATTTAAAGAGCCACTGAAGTTCTTTGAACTATTCACGGAGCAAGGAACCACATGAACCAAGCACTAGCATACATCTTACAGACAAGCATCCCTGATTTGAGCTATTCTATTACTGTATACCTAAGCTAGTAACAGCAACAACAATTTCCAACAACTACCCTGCCATACAAAGCACTTAGGACCAAAAAAGTGCAAGAAGAATTACATTCTCTACCATTTTAAAAAGGCTGTAAGTCACCCTATATGCAATTCATAAATAATGTCATTAAACAGTGACTGCCACAACTTGCCACACGCAAATACTTGTTTTGTAAGGGACAAAGGCAGCCAAAACTATAATCTAGCAGCACATTCTTTGTGGAAATTCAGGAGGAATATGTTCTCTACTGAGAAAGGTATCCTTCAGCTTGTATCCTAACTGTGAGGTATCAGTATACCTGTCTCATTCATGAAGAATCACATACATTTTTTGTTTTACTATGAAGAAGCCTCCAATACAAGCAAAATCACCTTCTATTGATAAGTGCTTGACCATTGAGCTAAACCGTCCCTTCTTCCACAAGTGCCAGCAGTAGGATTGTTTGATACGTCTCACCAAGTCAAAAGCATCTAGAGCAAAACTTAGCGTTGGAAAGAAGAGAGGAGGAACAGTTTTTGTTAGTACTAAGTCCATATGCAGAGAAGACTGGCAGTCAAGAATTACCTTTGATAAATACACTTTAATAAATACTCAAGAAACAGGAAATTACAGAGTCTATGATTTTATCATACCCGTGCCTTCTCTGAAGCCTTGAAAGCAGCTTTTTACTTTTCAATTGAAAAACTCCTTGAGGGTGTCAGTTTTGCATATGCATCATGTGTATTGCCTGATACTGTTATCTTTTTTTAAACAGCAGGTTGAATTACCCTGAAATGAATTCAAAAGCTGAAGGAGACACCGCTTCAGTGGCACAAACTGAAGACTAAAACTCATAAGCTGTCCTCAATGCTACAAAAAAAGAAGTGCCCAACAGAAAAGAATGTGGTTTTGCAACTTTGATTTTCATTTCAAAGAAACTGAACATGATCAAGCACCAATTCAAAGGCAGAAAGTTCCTGTAAACAACTATGAGCCCCTCTACCACCTCAGCTGTAAGACCACTTACTTGCAACCACCGTCTAAAATCAAAATGAAGACTGCAGAATATACCCAAGGGAAAAAAAACCCCAAAACCCACCAAACCAAAACTGTAGCAAGACAAGCCAGAAGACAACATGAAAAGTTTGAGATCTCATAGAAATTCTTGCATACAAAACCAAACGGCATCATAGTCTACTTGAAATTGAGAAATACTTCCACAAACTAAAGTTCCAAGAATGTGCCAATATATAAATATTTTAATGACATTTTGGGTGGAAGAATGCATAGATCACTCACTGCTACAGGTCTAGAAAATGGCTTCACCACCTGAAGGCTGACAATCCAAGACTTGTACTAAGAGTAAGGCCAGTCTCAGGCATGCACAAATAGTGAACTCACTTCCAAAAAAATGGAGTGAAAAAGTGGAGTTTTTTTTTAAAAGAGGAAAAACAAGTGAGCAACAAGACCCAAACAAGCAGGGATTCTCATTTGTCTTAAAGTTTGAGTTCAGGTTCATATTTTCAAAGGACTTCTTCCTCTGTTGGTTCTTTACCCCTTGCAGAATAACAAGCAACTTGTCATAATTGGGCCCTGTTGATCCATGGTAATTGTGAACACAGGCAGACTAAGCAAGAAAGAGTTGCTTAAATGTATCTTCCTTGACAGAAGGATGAGGAGAAACAGTCACATCAGTACAAACAAGGAACAAGTATGTTCTCAAAAGACAGCTGTTTTCCTAACTACGCACGAGTGGCTTGTCATTGCTGAGAACCAGAGAACAGTCCTTGATCTGCTCTACTGGCCCCACAGACAAAGCCTCCACGGACAGGCTCTGGCTGCAGGCTACCAGCAGTTCCATAAGGCACCAACAGCCCCAGCACAAGCGGGCTGCACTACCAGCAAAATGGGGTGATGGGGAGGCAGGAAACACATCAGGAACATGTGGGATACAGCTTTTAAGGACTGAATTTAGACGGCTAACAAGGGGAATACAGGGCAAAGATCCAACAGTCACATTGATATCAACCCTAGCAGGTAGATGAAGTAATGGAAATACATGTTAAACATGACTATTACCTAAAAACATTCTTTCACAGACTTCCAAAAAAAAGCCTTATGGCGTACCAAGTGGATGAAGAGGATCTCAAGAGGAGTAAAATTGCCCAATGACTCTGTGACCAACAAACAAGCTTTTGCCCAGGCACTTCTTCCTGAAGCCATATTGCAAGAGATCTACGGACTTTATGAAATCTTTCTTTGCAGTCATGCACAAAAGTAAAAGCCAGGAAGCCTCATGTTTCTTGACACTGAATTTCTTACATCATGTACAGGACTATTCATATGGATCTCCTGGATGAATTTGAATGTTTAATTACTTTTTCATTGGTGAGGGCTGTAGTTTCTCATGCTTCACATTTTTTCTCGTAGATCAGTACTGGCTTTTTTATTACCACTGCTCATTTGTTGCTTGAAAAAACAGACTAAGATGAAATTGATTTCTGGAAACTTGTCAGAGAAAGATATTTAAGTCTCACACTTCATTAAATTAATAGCACTAGACAATTAGCTTACACCTGTCACTCAGCATCAAGAGTTAATCAAGCAATACATACTAGAATTTGCACTAAAGATATCCCCGAAAGAGACAGGAACAAAAAATAGCATAGTTTTTGTATCATTTAAAAAAAAGTGGAAGAAAGAAAAAAACCTCAACAATCAATTTCCAAATTACATCATCACTGGTATGCATGAAACAAACAAAGAAATGAATGTCTGGCATTTCCGCTTTACTGGGTGGGGATCACACCTTGCACCCTGTAGCAACACAAAGTGTAAATTTCATAGTATATAGTGTAGTATTCTATAAATACAGAATGGTTCATAGTATAGCATTATAGATATATTACTACATAGAATACTAGCATTTCACTATTGACCTATGTCCTGAACCTAGGTTTGTAATCAGGTTAATCAAGCTCTTATTTATTTAGTACTCAGAACAAGCATGTCTCCTTTCACAATTGGTTTTGGTGAGTCATGCTGTATTCAAATGAAAACTTGAACTGTATTATTTAAGATAAGGAGAATCCCATAACACTGAGTCTTAGGAAAGTTATGGTAAAATAGAAACATAAAACATAAAAAACAAAATATAAACATAAACCCAAATGCTAGGGTAAAGAGCTTTTAAATAAATCAAAGCACCTCACTGTGTGACATTACTTTAGCAAGGTTACTCCTGATCAAGAGCTATACACAGAAAACTTCTGAGAAAAGAGTTGTTACTACTGAAAGTGGCACTGGAGACATCAGCAAACTGGCTCTTGTACCCATGCATTGCACTTCTGTAGTGTCCTTAGATTTAGAAAGCTGCAGAGCATTCCCTGAGATTATCTGGATTTTCCTCATGTTTTCTCAGGCCTAGACTATACAGCCATCACTTCTGACATAAAAAGCAATCCTTTTGGTGGTAGAACATGGCAACTTGTTCACCAGTATGCAGCAGCAACCCCATACAGACAATTACAACAGGAAAAAGATAGTAGACTATTAACGCAAATCACAGTTCAGTTGAGGGAATAAGAGCAAGATTTTTGTCTCTCAAGCAATCTAGTTCTCCTCTTACAAGGAAAAAGCTGTACAGGGCCTGGAGTGGGAATTCATTAAGTGGCCAGCTGCTCCACTACAAAGACTCTGGGGTCCTGGTGGACAGCAAATTAAACATTAGTAACTCATGCAACCTGGCAAAAATGAAGGCTAACAGCATATGCAGCTCTATCAACCAGACCATCACCAATTTTCTAGGGAAATGATTATGCTTCCTTAATTATGGAACCATAGCCTGGCTCCGAATTCACTGTGGGGCAACCTCCTAATGTCCCTTCCAAACTGACTGATTTTCATTAGTCACCAGATTGCCAGGATCACAATGGTAATTAGAGACCGCTTCTAGCAGTGCAGCATCTCCCAAAATTAAAAGCATCTGCTTCTCCAAGCTATTGTGTCCCAGGAGGTTTCATGTCCAAGATCTTGCCTCACTTGGCCCTACCTTGCTTTGAGATCAGACAAGATCTCTTTATTATCATTAAGTAGTTTCTAAAGAATAGCATCTATCACACTAGCCAAGGCAGTCGATCTTAACAAAATCCATGCCAGAATATTTGAAAGATTACTTGTATTCACTCATTTAATACAATTATGATGATGTTTTTATTGGAAAACTCTTGCGTTCCTCAGATTCTCCAGTGCTATTCCTTGCAAAGAGACCTACAAGCACAGAACATCATTTCCTTTGTTTCACATCACCAAAATGTGTACAATCAACCCAGTGAGATTTCAAGACATTTATCAAGAGTCAAGTCAGGGCTATACAAGTTGTCTGGTAAAAAGCAACAGTCACTCTGTTTATCATACATTTGATGGAAGAAAAAAAAAAAAGGAGGGGAAAAAGATAAAGAAGTTGCCCTCCTTGTAGCAAGGCTTTCTCTAAAAACTACCAGCTGAACTGAGGAGAAAGTTAGTTACTATATTAGATCATTGATTTATATTGTCCAAACATACACGTTCAGCTAAAACACTCTATTCAACCACCATTCACCACCAACTCAGTTATACGTGATACAGCTGTATTTACACCAGGGTTGCTGCAGAAACAGTACTATCTCCACCCCTGGCGGGGCAGGGGGAGCAGAACGAGGAGAGAAAATGACAGATATTTAATAGCAGTTCAAAAATTTGTTGAGTGTGATTAGTACATTCCAGGTAACAGATTAAAATGACTTCATACTTCAGGCATCTCCGAATGTTTAAAGGATTACAATAGGTAAGTATTACTTTAAGGAAGCACCACATGGGATCACTTATTATGAAGTCAGACCTCAAATTAAACACATGGAAAAGAGAAATGCTTTGGTAATTTACTCTACGCCTACCTCTAAAAGTCCCTGTTTCATCTTCTGCGCTGCCTGCTCGGTTCTGTGTCAAATTGTCTCCTAATGTACTCATAAGTCCTGCCTGTCTCTTGTTACTGCACAGGCGTGTGCCAGGCAGCAAGCCAGCTGGAGGTATATGTCCTGATGGCTAACCAGTACCAGCTGATTCTCTGCCTCCTGTAGTTAGTGTGATCCACTGAGGCAGCAGAACCACACTTCAAGTCCATACTCTAGTCACGAGCACACCTGTGCCTCGCACCGGCATCAGATGCTAGCCTTCAAGATGGTGGCAATTTCATCTGGAATAAAGACTGTTTCAATAGCTGGACTAATTCACTCCAACCTGAAGTTTTCCATACAACCTTCTCTTTGTCTTTTAAACTTGGTGAAATTCTTTCTTCCTCATGAGGATGAACAAAGAAATAGAACTACTTACAGAGCAGACCTATTTGCATAAATTCAAAATTAACTGAATAGAGGAGTTTAAAAATACAGTAATGTAACCATTTCCCGTTCATACCTGGCATTTTAAGATCAGCGTGAACAGACAAGGAGGAACTCTTTGAAAAGCACTAACCTCCACACACACCTGTTCAAGTTCCTTTTCAGTTTTGAGCTCCATCACCTCCATCTCCCC
This sequence comes from Chionis minor, assembly GCA_013398295.1. Classification (NCBI taxonomy): domain Eukaryota; kingdom Metazoa; phylum Chordata; class Aves; order Charadriiformes; family Chionidae; genus Chionis; species Chionis minor. The sequence goes on from VZSF01002487.1 coordinate 420,954, forward strand.
AGATGCCCATGATGGACTGAGACCAATAAGGACTACAGTGGCAGACATGACTACTTTCCCCTAAACAACTCAGCCACAGCATCACCAGCTTTCTCTTCCCAACATTCCAGCAGATACAAAACACGCTGCAGAGCTGCATATACTTGTGATCACAAAGCCCTTTCCACTCAATACCTCCAGAACTGCATTCATCTCTGAGTTACTAAGACTCAAGGTAAGGTCTTTAACTATATTGGGAAGGTTATCTGGCAGCCTGTATACCAAAACATGTATATGACAAAGCCACACAGCACATACAACTTACCTCAGAGAACTGTAGAGCTTGAGGAGTAAATCACAGAAAGCTAAAGCTGTCTCTCTGCCAGGTCAAAAACACCCCCACGCTTCCTCAAATGAGGGAGCAAAGCCTTCCCATGGCATGCCAGCAGCTCACAGGTGCATCCCCTGTTCAGATGCCATCACCTGTGTAGCACAGGTGCTAGGAATCAAAGCCTAAATCACCACTCAGCCACATTGTTGCCGGTTCAGGAAAATAACAGCATGGTACCAACAATGCTTTACAGCTGTAATAAATGCCTCTCTGCATGTCTCAAAACAAACCGCATATTTTCTTTCTGCTGTTTTATTTGCAAAAGTATTAACAAAACTGTTTATTTCAAAAGTGAAGAGAGAGGAGGACTTTCCTCCCAGAGCTCTAAAACTCTCCAACCTTTCCTTGAATCCTCTGGGTGCATGAGCTAAAGAATAAAGTTGCAAGAAGGTTATAATTTTCCTTGTGGGAATCAGGTTCGCTTCTCTGTCAAATCTTCTTTTCTATTGTCTCTCCACTGTTTGGTCTTAAGGATTAGCCCAAGAGAGCAAAGCTAATTAGCCCCCTTCTTCCTTCACTCTAATTCCTATCAAACTTACTCAGTGTGAGACACTTTCCTTATGGTTTTCCATGCTTTCTGATGTGGAAAACTATGGTGAAGTAAGAATTTGACGTTTTCTTAAAATGCCTGTTTTGTTGGCATTGCTGTTTTTAACAGCAGGGTGAAGACACCACATTAGCTATATAATAATAATTGCTGCTCTGTGATGAATGTGAAAAGACTGCCAAAACAGCGGCACTAGAGGAGGGGGTAGGTGCCATTCAGCAGCACGTGCCCATTTCTCTGCAGTTCTCATCACGTTAGAGAGGCTGGACACTCCTTCTCGCTTAGGCATACACAAGTGCGTACACTGCGTTAAGCCTGCTGGATTTTTCACTGGAAGTTGCCTCCTGCAGTGACCGAGAAGGTGCATCTTTAAGATGATTGGGAACAGTCAGTGTTTTACAGCTCCAAAAGAAATGAGTATAGTCTATCAGGAGTCAGCAGAGATATTTCCATTGGCAATCAGGAATGCCATTAATAACATTTTGAAAAGTACAAGTAGAATCCCTCATTACCTCAGTAATCCTGGAAGGCAGAGAAGCCAAGAAACTTGTATGTTTAAAATTTCAGTTACATAATTTCCTTCATGTTTCACAAGAGACAATTCTGCTTGCCTTTTTCCATGTAGTATGAGAGCCAAAGTTTTCCCATGCATTTCATTCCAAGTTTGTTCTCTATTTTATACCTTCATTAGTACTCAACCTTTGTGGTTATATGTGGTTGTACGCTACGGTCCATTGCGCTGAACTATGTATTCTCACTTCTAAGACTACAATATGAAAAAAAGGTCATGTATCGGTTTTAAAATAAATTGTAGAGTAAGCTGTGGATACAGACACGCGATATGGAGTTTCAATAGCAGGCATCATATGTTTTGTTCAAAACTATGTTTTGCTGAAGTTCTGCTCCTTCAAACAAAAACCTGAGTTTCTGAAGTTACCTGGGAGTATCTACTTCTCTTACCATCTATATGCTTATCTCATTAGTATCTAGGTTATACGGCTGTACATACCTTCTGCTGTTTCTACTTCTTTTTTAAAAAATAAGTTTTTGATATATGATACAGTAGGAAATATGGGGGAAGGTACCTGTGGTTAGGCTGAGAAACAGCAGCGTTTGGATAGGCTTCATTTTTATGCAGAGCACCGTGGAAGGGCACCCAGGAAAGTGCCTCAGGAGCTGAAGCCTCTCAAGGCCCCTCTTCTTGTCCATAGCCTGAGCTCCTCTTGTAGTGTTATTTCTTATAGAAAAGGAACAGGACTATCTGAAATATAGCTACCTATAGAGGGAACAAGGGCAGCAGCTAGAATACAGCAATTCCTAATAGGAAAACGTTGTTGCAACAAACCCTTCTCTATTAGTGGTTTGTACACGTCAGAAGTTCAGCAAAGTAGTAGATTTCATGCAGATATCTTTCAATTGTACTTGATAAATTGTTATATAGACCTTGAACAGCATTCACAATTATTTTGTCCTTCAACTTCTTTGATAATGACTCAAACCTTTCTGCTTTACCTTGTTTTTTCCTACTGTTTTCCACTATCACTGTGTGCTACTCAACCAATGCCTAATTTGCCAACAGAGCTCAGGGTTTGTTTGCTCCTCCTATGTATCCTTTTGTTCCACACATCAAGGACCCCTATAAACTACATCAGTGTCCTTTAACAAGTAACCTGTTGCTCGTCACCTTGTGGTTTGAAATTCTGAAGTGTCACCATTTATGTCAGCAGAACTGAAATGTGAGAGATGACTGCTGTCATGCCTGTACCACCTCTTTTCTGAACTTGCCTCACTCTTGAGGAATCCTTTTATTCTGGGAGCAGAAACAGGAACTTGTTCAATTACAATAAATTTCTCTACCATCAAATTAAATGCAAGTCTTCTACCACCACCAGAGTAAGTATTCAAATTCTTTTAAAAAATACCACCTCATAACGAAATATGTACATCCCACTATTTGCTTCCAATTGTCCCTGAATTATTGGTTCAACTCAATGTATTTACTTGACTTTTTTTTTTTTTAAGGCACTGCACCAGAACAGGATGTCCTACAAGAACTGGCAGTGAAACCTGCAATCATTAAAAATCCAGTACTACATTTTGCAACATTTTTGATGAATCACTGGATAAATATTTGGCCCAAGCATGATTTCTGCAAGCTTGAATTGACTTTTCTCACCCTATTTTCTTGTCCCTTGATGCTTTGATCTTGTGTAAAAGGAAGAATGGACCATAAAAACACTTAGACAGATATTCTGGCTTCACAGAACATGTTTTTTCCATTTTGACAGTTTTTAATAAGGTTTCTGATTTCTTGAAGAACTGTAAAAAGAGAAACTGTTATTTCCCAAAAAAAGAAAAGAAAAAAGAAAAACAAAAGAAGGATATCCAAAAGAGTTATAAAAGAGATCTGAAGATATTCCAGTTAAAGTTCACCAAAACAAGTATCTCAAGATGTATGTTATGAAATGGATATAGGCTCTATAAAGAATAGCTATAATTGTACACTGAACAAGAAGGCTTTTTATACTGTCATAAAATTACACTCAGTTAAAAAGATCTACAAAGAACCCTGAAAAAATTGCTGAGGGTGAGGAGGGAAATATGAAATACTTTAAACAGATATTAAGTAAGATAAGCCCAGAAATTAATTTTGAAGTTAGAAAAACGGAAAGACAGATGAAACAGAGGAAAAGCACCATGTTCCTTACAAATTGTAGAACTCAGTTTAGTTTTCTACTAATACCATTTTTGTTCTTATTTTTCTCTATAGAGTGCTGACTAAGCTATCAAAGCAGTATCAAAATTAAATTATCCGTTATGCTTTAGGAAGAAAACAACCAAGATGAGAAAAAATATATGATACATAAGAGAAATTTATATCTCATTTAAAAATAAATTTAAAAAAAAAATCAAAAAACCAAACAAGCTTCCCTACAGATATTCCATTTTTTCTGGTTGCCAAGGTTTTTGCCAAGGCTTTGAAAAGGACCAGCAAGGCAGTGAAGAAAGCATAGTTTAAGATTTCCTCAGTTATGTCTTTTCTTACTGAGATACCTTAAAATGCACATTTCCAAACCAACATCCTATAAACTGCTCAGACATTTGTACACTTTTCCATAATGTAATTTGATATAGCCAAATTATTGTGATAGTCTCAGAAAAAGTTAATAACCAACACTTGCATGCAGTTTTAGTTTTCAGTTTCAGTTTACCTTTGTCAAGAACTTTTTAGTTTCTTGATGAAATAGTTTGGCCTCCAAGTTATGTCTGAGGGTCCTGCTTTTAATACATGCCTTTGCAAAAGAACCTTTAGAGAGAAGAATCAGACACGCCCTGTGACCCGTGGTTTTTTAAAAAGCAACAACTTTTCTCTTGATACCTATGCATAACTAAAACATCATGCATCTTAAAAGCTGTATAGATACAATTCCCAAATGAAAACCATCAGGATAACTGTTCATATCTAGCAACTGCTGACCCCCTGTCCTGGCATGTAAGAATTTGTGGATTTCATAGCTGGAACTGTCTGTCAAGCAACCCAACAAGGCCAGCGCCTTCACCCATTGTATATCCAACATAAAGCTTCTGTGATATGAACCATTTCCTTTGGGCCTCAAGAAGCAATACCTAAAGTTGTTCCAACAAAGATTGAATGATCATTTTTAGCACAGAGTAACTCAACCTCATAAATTGCATTAGTCTTAATAAGATACAAGATAGGGATTGGAGGGGTCAGTAGAAAACAGAAACAATTTAAATTTCCAGTGGGAGAAACATCAGTATTCATCAACACGTAGAGGCCTCGTGACATGAACAGCAATGCTTGATTTTGTTTAATGCTGACTGAAACTCTCACATAAATAAAGCAGGAACACGGGAGAATTCCTTTCCTTGGGATCACCAACCAATATTAAATCCCTGACTGGGAGTGATGGAATGAAAATAAGAAAAAATGTTCTTTCATTGGCTGCGAAATTCATCTATCTTGTCTGCTATTCTCAGTTACAGAATAAGAACGATCCTTGTTCTTTTGTAGACAGAATATATGACCTAAGAGAAATGAGTACAAGGGAGGAAAAAAAGGCACTCAAAAATAGTGTCTTTTTATCAGTGACAAAATACTTGCCTCCCCTTTCTTGAGAAGTTTAGAAAAGTGCCGCTTTTTATCCTCTGAATAAATATTTTTCTCTCTCTCAATTCAGACTATTAAAAATAATAAGAGGAATACAATACAACTTTAAATGAGACTTTATATATCACATGCTTTATGACAGCTGCTTTTATTTCACTTTAGATTAACAAAGCCTTTATGTTGAGACTTTGGAGCTGACCTTACAAAGCAGCAATGCCATTAGCCCTGAAGCACATGTTTCCCATTTAATGTTTCTGAGGTAACGTTCTTTGTGAAAGTGAGAGAAATGAGAATGCAAACTTGCAGGAAAAGTAGAAGTCTGAGTGTCCTCCTTTTGAACAGAATTAAAGTCAGTTTGGACACTTGAAAATATGAAGTGAGAGGCTGTGGCCTTACAAAGAGTTTCTCAGTGTGATCCCAAGAGTTACAACCCTCAGCTTTCTTTTCATATGCCATAGCTCACTGTCATTTCCTCTCAGGAGGCCGAACATATTTTGCCATCTCAATTTGAAGTGAAAGGTCTCGCTTACATCAATGTTATTTCAGTTTTAACCAGCATTACTCAAATGATTTATAAGCATACCCAACCAAAAGAGCACTGTTCTAGTTATAGCGAATGAACCCAACAGAGTTATTCTGGGGTACAGCAGAAAGGAATTTGATCTGCCGTATTTGCAAGAGTCACGAGTTACTGTTATGCATCGAAATCAAACTCGTCTGAATGACATTTTACTGTTGCCATGTTCTAGTGGCTCAATGCAAGAGCAATGTACGTGCTTTTTTCTCGATAAGCTTAGCAGTGCCTACACACAAGTCCTCCGTCCCATTTTTGTTCAATAAGTCCATGCATTAAAGCCTGTTCAGTATTCTTCAGCTACTATCACAGCCATAATTTTATGCTTGAAACTTTCTGCAGTCTTTTCAGTTGGTGAATCCAAAAAACTGCAGACTAGAGAGTCTTCACCATTCAAGGTGAACTCGAAAGAGACTGACAAACGCAGGAAAGAGCTGGACAGGGGCACAGTTTGGTAGCCAGTGGATACACCTTATGTTTGGTACCTTGCCAAAGAAGAGAAAAACTGAATGCATAGGAAAAGGACAAAAACTTCAGAGGACGAGCTGACAAATTCAGCGCTAAAATTCCCATCTGTGCCAGCGGAAGTTGGATCAAGGTTCCTGTAAACACATGGCCTTTCACTCAAAGCAAGTCTCCCTTCTGAAACACACTTCTGCAAAATCTTCCAACAGTAACAACGCAGGATCTGCTGGAGCTGCAGCCAGGTTCCAAAGCCCAGAGACCACCCTTGCACTATTATCTGGGACTAGCTTAGAATGGACACATGGAGCTTACTTTTTTTAAGGAGACAAAAAGTTCCCTTGTTACATCTGCATTTAAGAATTTAAATTCATAATTCTAATTCAAAACTGCAACATTTTTCCTTCCTACTGACTCAAATGAGAATTCCTGGATGCTGAAGGCTTCTGAAAATTAGAGACACTATTTAGGGGGCAAGACAATGAAAGAGCAGCCTACTCAGAGCATCCCTCTGTGACAGCCTTGTCCTAAGCCTGAGAAGTTCCAGCTGCTTTTTACTCCAAGACCAATAATAATTTTCAGAGACCCACCAGCAGCTGCACAATACTGTTCCTAATCTTGAAGATAGTCTGAATTTACATTCCTGATAGCAGATACACATAGCCACACAGGTTTTTAAAAGGCTTAAAAAAAAAGCATGCTTTTAAGCAAAGCTCCACAATCTTAGACTCCTCCAACCAACAAGTCCTTCTCCTCCATCATCCAGTCTAAATCCTCTTTCAGTTCAGAGCTTCTGCCCTACTTTGTCGTGCCTTTTCCTCACTAGTGCAACTTTGTCCTTTTCTGCCTGCAAACATGCAGCACTCCCTAATATAAAAGGACAACATATGTCTGTACTCTTCCCTTTCAGTTTGAGCAGGGTGTCTCCCCCTCCTTCTTTTTTGTTTTGTTTAAGTTTTTTCAGTTTTGTTTTGTTTTACACTGTTTAAACCCAGTATTGGGGAAGAGAGAATAACAAAAGCATGCTCATATATTTTTGCTAACAGATATCTGGTATTCCTTGGCAATATTCCATGTAAGAAATTACCCTCTGCTTGTACAATCCCCTAGTTTCCTCTGATACATTTAACTTCTTATTTGAAACTGTTCGTTTGCTGTGTTTCACTGTAGACATAGCTGCAGTTAAGCAACTCCAATGTCTAAATTTTTGTTTCAGTAAGGTTAGGTACATTCAGATCCAAGAAATATGAAAGGTGAAACACTATAAATAAAAAGTCTGCCCTTGCAGATGAGTGACTAACTACCCTCAAATTACAGTTTGAATTACCATATCAACCTTGTACTAAGGTCCAAAAAGGCTATTTTCACCACATTATAATCCAAAGTAGAATTTGTTTTACCAACTTTTTGTCTATGACTAAATACTAACTGTGGGCAAATCCCCTCTTCCCTTTCTTTTTCCTCTCTTGGTTTTCTTTAATAGCTGGCCCTGTTATCATTGAATGGCCTAAAATAGGCCAATATTTAGATTTCTGTTCAGTTTTCTGAGTTTGACTTGGTCATTTTGACCTCATTCTCTTTGATGTCTAGAAAATAATATTTCTTCATACTGTTTGTATTCAAAGGCAAAAAAAATAATCTGTGATTCTTTTGGTGTGCTATGAATAAGCATGGACATGTTGGGACAGGAAATGCATACATGCCACTACAATTAAAAGAGACTAATTTGTTAGCAATTCCGTAATATTCCCCAAATGCAGAAATTCTAAACAGTGTGAAGTCATCTGCATAACTCCTCTTCTCTTTTCAGTTGCCAGGGTCCACAAGCTGAGTCTTCCATAACAGTGATTATCACGGGGAGTGAGACAGCACACCAAATTTCATGCAATAACATTGAACAATGCAGCACTAGTCAGCACGGTGTAATGCATATTGCATATAGCCGCTGAATGCCCCATCTATTAAAGCAGACTTTTTTTTTTTGTAAACTCCTTCCATATTATGTTTTCTCATGCTTTCTCAGGACATTCTGGTAGATGCGTGCCTTTCCTGACATGTCCATTTGGAGAGCCTGTCAGCTCCACATGCTGCCTGTGGAACTCTGGTGCTAGTGGTAGCTGCTAGTTATGAACTGCAGCTTTAGGAAGCTACTTCTTAGCATTTTTGAAAAAGTGTCGATTTTATTTATTCCTACAGTGAAGTTATGTGTTCGAAGGACAGAGAAAATATAGCAAAAATGCTGCACTTGGAGCTCTTGCAGAATCACTGAAGTCTTTAGCACAGCCCAGCCTCCAGCGAACTCTCTCGCATGCCCCCAGAAGACAACAATTTTGTATCCAAACAGCTTAAGTAATGGTATCAAAGATGTACCAAATCACTACACACAGACTTCTCCTACTTAAAATGAAAATTTTTCCTCTACCATCCATCCTTTTGAGGCCATCTCTCTGTAGCAACCTATTTAATATACATTCCATAGGGCTTCACTATGGGCCTTCAGAGCCCCCGACCTCAGGAAGCACCAAAACTCAACTAACTGTTGAATTTTGTCACTAGTTTGTCATTTCTAAGGAAACTGATAATGTAGACACTGAATCCTAATTGTATACATGCTAATGAGAGGATGGATTTATCCTTTTGCTAGAATAAGAATTCTCAAGAACAGTTTATAGTCCCAAACTTGCCAGAAAATAACACCAAAGAAGATCATGGGAAGGAACTTAAGACGCAGCTCTCTGACAGATGTTAAAAACAGCACATCTTCAGCACAAATGCAGTAAATTTATATATAATCATCCAGTTATTCAAACCTGAAACAGGAAAAACAAAAACATGTTTTCTCTTTACACCAAGATTATAAATTAAGACATGAAAATGGGGTCTTGTGAGGTTACGGAAATGCTGACAGCTGAAAGTTTTTGTTCCCGCATTACAGTTTCCATCTTTTTTTTTCCTTTTTTTTTTTTTAAACCAATCTGTTCTCTCATTTGAGACACATACGATTTCTAAAGAAAGAGCTGTGGATGTAGACTGAAAAAATTAGTACTCGTTTGTTCTTCGTGGCCCATCATTGAGTGTAAAATCTTAGCTGATGACAATAGGTAAGCACTGTTCGGCGTATAGGGAAGCTCATGTAAAAACGTAAAGTCACTATGCAAGTTTATTTTTTACTGATTCAAAACTAAACTTCACTTGAAGCCCTGAATTATTCCTGCTGCTTCACTTAACTGGGAGACAGAAAACTTTTGTTACCTTACTGGGAGTCACCATTTAGTCTCAGGCTGTCCCCTGTACACCTCTGTTCAGAGAAAAGGCCTGTTGAACATGGCATGACAATAATTTACAGCTGAATTTCCACCAGCATTGTTGCATTTGTATTGTGTTACAGATGGAATACTCTCATCTCTCCCACAGAAGTTATTCACAGTATGATACCACGTTTTAAATTTGTCTCATTGTTTAGTGCATTGTGTTGTAAAATACACCAGGGACTTCACTATTTGGATAAAAACCATAGTTGACTACATGAAGGGGATGCAATACTTTAACTTACTTTATCACAGTCCGTGAACTTGATAGTGAGTTCGTGAGGCCACATAATCATCAGCCTTCCTTTCTGACTCCAGTTATCCCCCTCTGTACAGAGAGCCCAGGCTTGCATCAGAACTGGAAGCACTGGCAAGAAACAATTTTTTCCAGGATGCCAGATGTCTGATAGAGGAAGAAACAAAACAAAACAAAAACAACCAACCCCAAAAAACTTTCTTTGGAGTACAGAGGCTGCTGTCAACTAAGGAATTGAATGGATGGAAATTATAGCCAGCTCTTCCTGGCTTGATAGACAGTCACATGGAGAAGGAAGCAAGCAAAGCCTAGATGGCGAGGGTGGAGAGGCAGGTGGAGGGAGGAGGTCTCCTCATCAAGACTTTGAGGACCTGAAGGAGCAGAGTATTCACTCAATTTGTAGTGGCAAACTGGTTTGGCAGACATCAAGAAAAAAACCAAAACCCAATAAACAATGTAAACTGACTTCTGAAAACTTTCTTCTGGTTTTTATTTGTTTCTTCGTGTATTGTTAACACCTTTAAAATTTCCAGCCTTTAAGTTTTGGTGACTTAACCAGGTAAGGTGCATGATACCAGAAGGAACTGGGTTCACATTTCCTGTGTACCGTGTGGAGTGCTAGACCTTGGGTCATTTATATCTGATGATACTTGGCAGAAGATGTCCTCTGTGTGTGGCTGATGAAGTCTGCCAAACAGTGACATAGCAACCAAGGAAACCGGGGAAAAATCCAGTCAACCTGCAACTTCTCAGCCCTCTGCGGCATCTGAAGCTCAAGCGTGACTTCCATTGCTCCTAGTTATGTCAGTGCTCACTGGGACTAGGCTTCAGGTCTCCACTGTTTATACAGACTTTTATTTTTTGTGTCTGTACCTACAAAACTTTAATTTCAGGAGACAAAAAGGTGACGCAGCTCTGTATTTCCTATCAACAGCAGGCAGATTTCCAGTCACTGAATAAGGTAACAGTCTATCACACTTCAAGCCCTGAAAGATCCTTGACACATTCCACAATTTATAGAGGTACCACATTCCTGAATGCAGCCCATGACAGATGCTACAACGCACACAGCATTGACGAGAGGAAGCATTCCAATTTTTTAAACCTTTTCCACTGTGAAAGGCAGGTGGAGATTTTTGCCCCTTTTGTCCCCTCACGCAGGAAGGACGTGGATTTAAAAAGCTCCAGCTTCACAGTATTTCATGACAGCTGATATTGGAAAGTTAAAGCATTGGGGTTAAACTACCACACTGGCTTGTAAGACAACTTCTACAGCATAATTCTGACATTAGATATTCAATAGCTTAACATCATGAAATATATTCGAAGATGGCCTCAGATTCAACTTCTTTGAAATGTTTTAAAACTTAAAAAGCATCTGTTCAGGCTTGATGTCCACGAGCTATCATGATTATCAAAACCAAGGAAGTGTAGTATTTCCAATTAGCATCCCTCTTTCTTAAACTTCTATTTTTAAGAAATGCTCTTTGCAACTAAGCGTATTGCCTTTAAAGTGTTGGTATATGGAAAGAAGACAGGAAAGATTCACAACCAGAATTAAATATGAAAAATACCAAGTTGTTAGTTATTTGGTATTTAAAGAGAAGTCTTCAACATGTGTTGTATCCATAGAGATACAAACACCCTGCAAAACCTGGAAAATAAGAAAATTAAAGAACTGAGTACTAAATCTGTCCTGAATACACAGGGATAGCCATCTTATTGATCAGAAAGGTGTGAGTTTTACACATCCTGGAGTTGAAACTATATATGCTCTGTATTCCTGACACTGTATGAAACATCTCTTCAGGATTAGAGTACACAAGAGTAGCAGTGGGACCAGTCCAACTTCTGTGGTTATTAGTGTTACCACAGTTCTAACCTTTCCTGGCATCACAGGAATATTTTTGGAAAGTATGTTGTAAGTCATTTGGGTCCCTATGGAACATTTTACAATATGATAAAAATACTTTTTTTTTTTTTTTAATGCAGTCAATGCCATTATTGCCCTACAGAAATCTGTTGCCTTCAGCTAAGTCAATCCCACTACACACCTGCAAATGAGGTGAATACTCCCCATACTATTCAGATGAGGAAATGGAGAAATTGTGCAGGTTCTCAGAATAAGGGGATGAATATTACAGAAATAGCAGCCGGATTTGGATTTCCTGGCTTTCAGATATGTTCTCCATTCACAGGACTTTTACCCCAGGGGCAAAATGCTTTTACACACGTGGATGAATTTTGAGGCTAATCACAAGAAAGTGAATGAGTATGGTACCCTGACTCATGTTGTCACAACAGAAGACATATGGGGCCCGTCACAGAGTTCATCCAGCTAAGTATGTGTAAGGGAAAAAGGATTCTTCCCTAAGTCTGTATTTTCATACTTCCTAAGTATTGTTTCTGTCCCAAATATATGCCTTTGAAATCAACAGTTTATGATTTGGTGTTTTTGTTGTTGGGTTGGGGTTTTTTTGTTGGTTTTTTTCATTTTTTTTTTTAAACTATTATTTATATATGTAATAGTCCTACTTGCAGTACCACCTTTATTTCTTTGGATATTTTGCATATTTCACATGAACAGACACAAACATGTCAGCCTTGTGGCAAAGGCCTATGGTGAAATCTATGCACTAGTGACTTATGTCCAACATTTCTACTACAGAAAACATATCCTGGCAACATGGATGAAAACAAGACACTCTAAATATGTCTAATTAATCTGCTCAAGAGACAGCATAGCACAATATGGTATATTAAAATTATTCCTTAAAAGAAATCATATGGTGCCATGGGGAAAATCATTAGTTAAACTGGAGAAGGTGGGAATTAGTAAGAGAATTAAGAAAGTGGCAGCTTGTAACAGCAAGTGTGAGATGCCATATTTCACAATGCATCCCCCAGTGTTTTGAAAAGCCATGTCACACCAAACCATACTAACAGGAAGCAAGAAGACACTGTGCTCGGTGGCTTCTTAGAGTGCTCTGTTCTCAGTGCACTGAGAAGTAGAGCGCTTAGAATATTCCTGCCAACTGAAGAGACACAATACTTCCACAGCAGATCACACCAGATCAACATGGCAAAGATACTGGTTTCCAACTGGAAGTTGTCTATTATTTGAAGGAAAGGGATGTCTTGTGGATCTTGGTGATTCAGTGGGAGGATAGAGAAAAAAGTAAGCGTCTGGTTGATCTCGCTGCGCTGATAGTTCACTGCCTTTTAAGCACAAGGCAGGTCCTTGGTCTGCCTTTCCCCCAGCAGTATTTGCCCTGACCCCACAATCTGCTGTAAGAAGTCTAATGGGAACCTGAGGAGCTGGTTCCAAAATTGTACAAACAGACACTGTCTGAAAGCTGGTGCAATCGCAGAGTCAGTCTGCAGCTATACACCACCTCCTTTCCCCTTAGCAATGCCAACATAGCAGCACATCACCTACACAGCCAACCATACTGCAAAGAGAAACAGGATTGCTGACCATTGCTTACTTTTGTTCAAAAATACTAAGGATACTTTGGACTGGGTTAAGCAAAGGAAAAAAATAAACTGTTTTAAGGAAACATTAGCATATTTTATGTGTGTGGTCCTTTAGGATCAGCACAGAAGTTTTTGTTGTGAGTGTAATCCAAAAGAAGCACAGCATCACTAGATCTGTCCTATTTCTCTTCTTTCTTAGAAATTACACATCTAACAGAACTGAAGCCAAAGTGACAACATGGGCTGCGTACCTTCCTGGATTTCTCATGTTGTTTGGGAAGGCTAAGTGCCTGCCTCCGTGTGTGGCAATCCGTAAAATGGCCTCACTGGGTTTTCTCTAAGTAAGAGAAATTCATCAAAGCACATCTTAAATTACTTATTATGGCATCATCTTGGGCTAAAATGAGAGCCCACATGAGGAAAGAAGCTGTAAGGGATGGGAAGGCGTGGGAACTGAAAGATGACACATGGGAAGAGATGCCATGTGCCCAAGGAGAAACTATGCTATTTCAGTGCACAAGATCTAGCCTGCTTGGTATACCCTAACAAGCATAATGGAAAGCTCGTTTATGGTACGTGCAAACCAACTGCGTGATCACAGGGACTACAATAGAACAGCAGCTGACACAGTAATGTGACTAAGATGCATTGCAATTCTAGTTAACTCTGTAGATATAAACAAATCCAATGGTTACTTGCAAATGACTTTAGCTTTGGTTTTTCAAAGACAACTAAAGAAGCTGATACCCAAATGGTGCTTATTTTCAATTAGATTAGGGGCCTTAATTCCTCAGATTCTTGACAATTGCTCACTAGACTTGCTTGGTATTTCTACAGGAGCAGTATAAGGCTTCCTTTATCAGCTTCCTGCCTGCCGGTCTCTAATAGGCTCGGTTTTGTTTTTCTCTTTGCCATTTCAAAAATAAAGTTATATAAAAACAAAGAAAACAAACAAACCAAGAAAACCCAGCTTAACCACTGGCAGTGATTAGTGCACCCAAGGCAATTTTTTTGTACTCTGTACTCATTCTTTGCAAATTCATACTCTGACAGTAGATTTTTAAGATCTCATATCCAAAACCCCATAATGTCATGAACTCAACTTAAAAGGTAATGAAAACAAAGGTCTCGATTATAAAAAAAAAATCATATAAGGGACTGTAAGTAACAGTTCCAGTTCCTTAACTGCTACCTTTCCATTACTGCTGTTCAAATTCATTAAAGTGCTATGCTGCCTGTATTTTATATATGAAGTAAGAAAATGTTTCTTATGACAAAGGGAAGAGAAATGCTTTTTACATTTCTTATTTCAGGAGATGCTTGAAGACTCCTGTAATTATTCTATATTTTCTAATGCTTTAGCTCTCTTCTGACCTGGTATTTTATTTCAGCATAGAGATCCAGAGCAAGGGGACCACAGCTCAGTTTTACAGTACCTGTGGAGCAGGCTGATACTGCCACCTTGGGGAGGACTCTTTCCATGTACCATGAGGAGCCTAAGGAAGTGTCACGTAAATCAGTTTGATTTTTATCCTGTCATACCCTCCCAGGAAAACAACTTCTTAAAATTCTCTGCCTGTGCTGTTGTAAGACCTTCCAGATGTGTTCCAACTTGGACTGTATTACATTCATAAGAATACTGGAAAGAAATGCACTTTTTTTGTTGGGAAGTTTCTTGGCCAAGTTTTAGGTATCATTTAAGCAGTGCCTCATTTACACTACTCTTAATTTTACAGCCATCTTGCCAGCATAAAATCCCTGTTCTGCGGATAGCTGGACAAGGTGTATTTTGCTCCTCTGCTTCCATGATTCTAGCTTTCTTAGTAGTCTAAATCCTTGCCCATGCATGGCTTAAATTATATCCTTGCCAGGCTACTGGCTCAGTTGGATGCGACTGCCAGGACATACACTGCCTTAGATGTCATTACAGGCATTACTGGGCATAGGGACAGTCCAATGAAAAGTACAGAGCTAGACTGTGACAATCTAACCAAAGTCAAGGCTTCTAAGCAATTAAAGGAAGCATCTGGATTTTATCTTCACAATATCTATAGTTTTATGAGACTGACCTACCCTTTCACTTTGCAAGCGGGTCACCCTCCCATCCAGTCTTCTCTGAGTTTGTATTCACTAGCAAATAAAGGAACCTTGCTGTACACTTTATCTATAAATAAGCCTTGAGGCAAAGGCTGTGCGCAGCCTGACAGTGGAAACTATCAATAGTTGCTTTGGCTACACATATGAGATACAGGAAAAGACTGAATGTCTCACCTCTCACCAGAACAGGCAGGCTTGAGAGCAGGGAACTAGCTGAAAGCAACTAAGTTGGCTATGCGCTCTAAAAACCATACAGCAACAAAATTATTACACAGCCATCTACAGCCAAGTAACACAAAAGATGAACTCATTCCTGATGAATGATGTGAATTTATGTGACTCTGAGGGCACCATTAGTTCCCACCTTCTGCCAAAGCACTGGTGGCGCCTCTGGCGCCACAGGAGACAGGAGAAAATAGGCTTCCAGAGGAATTAAGTCTCACTCCACTGCTGTGGCAGGGAGGAATCGCCCTGGTACCTCGGTAAACCAATACTTACAGGCTCCCACACAGAGCTACGTTTTGGATAACAATGTCCCAAGCAGGATGGGGCTCTGGAAAGCACCATCATCTTCTCCTCCTACCATAGAAAGCCTACGTAGCACGTTCTTATTGTTGCTGTAATGACACATATCTTAAAAGCCTTGGCGCACACGCATGCCTCCACCCACCTGGGATTTACAATCGGAGAGGTGACTTACCTAAACCTTTCCTTGTGAACACACAAGGGCTCACTCCACTCTTCTGTTCTATTACTAGAGCCTGGTTATTAAAGCACAAATTTGTATGTATTTTCCACCAAGGCACAGGAATTCAAATCAGTTACATTCCCACTCGTGGGAAATTGTCTAAAAAGCAAGTGATAGGTTCTTTCTGGACTATTTTTTTTATCCCTGGTTTTAATGCTACTAGAGCACGGTAAAGAATGATGTTTGCAAGAGAAATGTACCAAAGCCATTGAACCAATAGCTAAGGCACATGACTGGCAGTGGTGCAAGCCTTCCGTTTTCTTTCTGATACACAAATAATTTCTGTATTTTAATCCATTTTTTGATTATTTTAATCCATCTTTGTTAGGCAAACAGCTTTACATCTGCATATGGTTTACACTGTGCTTTGAAAATATTGCAATTACTAATTCATTGCAATAATAGGAGAAAGTGCATATGCTCTTCACATGCATATATGAACACACATTCAAGAACATGCAACACAAGTAATCCCAGTACCTCCACTGCTACTCTCACATTTAACTGCTGGTAGAATTCAAGTAACTTTGAAAAATACCAACTTCATACAATGAATAAAGTGATTGCAAAACCGGAATCTGCAGCTAAGTTGCTAAAATTCAACAGTGCCAAACATATCAAATTGAATGAGGATCTACCAGTAATAGATTAACCAGATTAATGTGTACGTAACAGTCTCAGCATGGTACATTGCTGCTGTTAGTTTCAAAGTTCACATACGAACTTCTTTTTACTCTGCACATGTGGTTTATGAATGAAGTCTGAATGAAAGAGGAATTTGTAGGAAAATAAGGTAAGTGACATAATATGAAATTAATCCAAGTATTTAAGTGCAGACTGCTTGCAGGGGGAAAGAACGAATAAATCCTTAATCATGATTTAAAAGAGGAATGCACAAATGCATGTCCGCCATGTCATATTATTATGCTACAGAAAAATAATACAATGTACATCTAGAATGATGGATAATTGATGACAACCATTTCATAAGGTGTCTTTTATAAAAGGTATTCTTAAAAAAAAAAAAAGAAATCGATCACTGAAGAAAATCTACAACTACCTTACTGTGAATTCAGTAAGGAAGATCATAGTGTACAGTATTCAGTGTTGCCTGTAACAAAATTAGTATGTTAATAGCTTTTGCATGTTTGGCTTTGTACTGAAGTTATTTCAAAAGATTGATGTGGGCACGGATTTAATATGAGGGAGAAAGCTTCAACTGCACATGCAAGAGTCTAAATAAATTAATGACAGGAAATCCCATTCTAAAATTAACCACGATCTCTCTATGAGTACCTAAACATAGTATCCTAGGGAAAAAAAAAAAATCTTTCTGAAGTTCATATCTCACCAATAACTTAAAAAATCAACTACCTATTTGCTGGTAGGGTTTTCCATCTGAAACACCTATGAATTTATTTAATCAGCCAGTATTCCTGTTAGACAATTGATATGCACCAAAGATCCTTCAGATATTGGATTACAGAAGAGTAAAAAGAGAATGAGGGCTTATTTATGAGCAATTACAGTAACTGGAAACAATACTTACCCATCTTGCCTCTCCATCCACCAGTCTATGCCTTTCTAGTCTAAAAGTTTGTACAGTATGCATTTCCAGCCTCAATTTCACACAGGGTGAGAACCTGCAGCATTGGCTATTTCAGCTCTTTTTTCATTAAGACATACTTCTTATATTTATCTGTATCAGAAAGCCCTTTTGGATTACTATCTATTTCAACTTTAATGAAAAACTTATTTTAAGCTGTTCTCTGCTGTGAAAACGTGCTCCTTTAAAAGCTACTTCTCCCCCTTTTTTTTTTTCCCCTAAACCCAAGATTTACTTCCTGAAACAGTCACTTAATAACAGCAGCATGTATTTGTGACCATTCTCTTCCTAGTTTAGTTTTCCTCGTTTTCATAACCTATTCTCCCCGCACACCAACACTGTTTTCCACAGTTGTTTCCCAACTCCTCCCTTCCCTGTTGCCTCTCCTTAGCTTTATCTGCTTTACTTGTTCTTAAAACTCTTCTCACATCTGATTCTTTCCCAGCTCTTCAATTTCTGTCAGTACAGGAGTGCAGCCTGTTAGGTTGCTCTTGTACCTGTGACACCTTCCATGGGGTACGGTTACTTCTAAGCAGCGGACTCAGAAGAACAGCAAAGATCCGAGCTTGGATCAGACAGAGGTATATGTGCTGTACTGAATGCCTATCTACACGACACACTCTCCTAAAGCATTTCAGGCAATGAAGGACACTCAAAAGACATTGACTTTTCTAATTTTTGCTGGATTTTTTAAGTTATCTGAAATGGCTCATGTTATTTGTTCTTTACTTTGTGACAGGTTTGTGGATAAAAGCATAAATAATGACAGACAGCAATGAGATGACCATCAACCTTGTTGTCCTTGGAAGAACCCAGACTGGCAAAAGTGCTGCTGGGAACAGCCTGCTGGGCAGCTCAGATTTTGAGAGTCGCTGGTCCCCAACCTCTGTGACTACGTGCTGCAGCCTTGGACGCAGCTGCCGCATTTCGGGGATTATACGAAGACAGGGCTGTGAGCTAGCTCTCCGTGTTCAAGTACTTGACACTCCAAGCTACCCTCACAGAGGCCTGAGCAAAGAGCAGGTTAAAGACACAGTGAGATCAGCCCTGTCTCGCCACTTTGGGGAGGAAGGCCTGCATCTAGCTCTCTTGGTCTTGAGGGCTGACTTGCCTCTGTGTCCGGACGAAAGCAGTCACACAATTCAGTTCATCCAGGTAACAAATAAATAGAAGTCTCTGCCCCAATGACAACTCTTTGTGACAATAGCTATGGAAGAGTTGATTGTAAAATTGAAATACAAAAGTCCAACTGAAAACTGGAACACTTCCCAGTCCAGCAGTTGAAATGTTCCATTCGCAACTCCAATGCCAGGCACCATAGCTACACTTATCACACTAAACCCGAGAAGAGAGAAGCAAGAACTGCTCTCTTTTGTACATTGGCTTGGTACAAATGAATTTAGGGACCAAATTTACCTATGAAAGCGAACTTTTCTCTCAGAAATTATAGTTAATGCTTTATCATGACAGATTTAGCTTGTTGATGAGAAATGCTATTTAAAGCAAGCAAAAATCATGTTACTTCCCTCTCCTGCCGTCTGTATAGGACTAGAGCAGAAAGCAACAGGTCCAAAATCACACAGAAAATCTGACTGACCTGGGACAAGGATGTTTAGCTTTGTCCTGCACTGTCACTACTGCTGTATCTGTTCAGGAGAAAATAACTAGGAAAGTTACCACAAATTTACTCTGGCTATGGAAAATTTCTAGTATAAATGACTTGAAGTAAAGCTTGAAGAGCTATTGTCTTAAGAAAGCTCCTTGGAAGAAAGATATGGTAAGATATGTGGGAAGAGACACTGAAAAGAAACGGTTTTCTTTTCAATTGGAGATTTCTCATTATCATGCATACATATCTTTGGAGAAGGCATCTGCAAACAGATATTGCTCAGTTTATCTATCTGATCAGATGAACAAGATTTGTATGATTTACAAAGAAACAAAGGGTTTCAGTTATTGCCAAAGTCTGCACATTACACTTTGCAGATGTCTTACACTAGTGAACTTTGTAAAAATCTTCAGGACTGGAAAGGACTTCCTGGTCCATCAAGTCTTATCACCTGCTGTAACATATTATCTAAATATATAATACGTATGTAGATAAAAATATAACAATATGTAAAAATATCAATAGAAAAACAGCTTTCAAAATGCGTTTGATTTTCTCTCCTGCTCTTCCTTCTCTATTGGTAGGCTGCTCCTCACTTTTCTGGTAGTTTGAGTGTTGGTTCTAATTTCAACACACTGTTACTCATTGTCAGTTTACACGTATTTGTTTTCAGTGTTACCTTTTTTCCTTATACAGTCCTCTGTCTCTCTATACTTCACGGTATTTAAGAGAAAGCAGTATTTACTCAAAATATCTTTACTCTAGGACATCGAAAAATCATCATACTTCTAAGTCTGAGACTGTTTTGGAGCAAGTCCATATGGGCATTAAAAGCATAAGAGATGCCACCATACCTTTTCTCTTTAAAATCCCTACTGGAAAGGAAATAAAGCATGTTTAAAAATAATCATAAATCAACACTTACTTCTGCTTCATGATTGCAACTGGCCCTGAGCTTAGATAATGGCTGCCTTTTTATTTATTTTTCCCTTAAGAGGTCAGATGCCGTGATTTCATCAGCCACAAACAAATAGGGCAGGACAGCTGCCTAGGTGCCGGGAATAGGAACAGTAATGGTTATGTTTCAGTATGTCCTTCCAAGATGATATTAGCATGAAGACTACCTTTAGCGGTCAGGATCCTTCACAATGACCCTCTGCAAATTAGGGATGGCATCTCAATGAAGATGGCGTATCAGTAGAAGACTACTGGCAATTAAATCTCTCTGGATTTTTTTTATTTCAATAACAGAGCCTAATGAATTGAGAGAGCAGCAGATACTGATTTCAGAACTAACATTAGCATTAACTTTGAGCCCTCAGCAAATCAATACACTATCCTCTCTCTCCAAAACCAGTAACACAACATTTTCTTAAACAGCTTATGCCAAAATTCTGTATGGGTTTAATATTTTTTTTCACCCCTACTGTCTAAAAATAGATTAATCACTATCAATACAGCAGGTTTTCCTAAGTCCCTGCTTATCCTCAAAGCAGAAAGATATCCTTTAAAGCAGTTTTATACACCTTGGTAATTAGGCTACAGAGTTAAGATCATTGCAAAGTGGGACTTTATTACCAAAGCAGGCTTCTTGTCACACACAGGAGTTAAAATGACTGCACTAAAGTTGTAATTTCATTTACATTTGTAAATGAAAGCCCAATCTCTTATTCATATTAAAATTTTCTGTACTCATTGACAAAAAAGCAGCTTGTTTTCTCCATTCCCCTCCATCAGATGAACGACAGCAGTTAAAGAAAAACTCCCTGGCCCATCACTTAGGTTGATGCATTTGATTTGTGTCTTTCCTGAATTGGTCAGAATAGTTCAGGTTAATGGGATACAGCTGAAATTACAGATGGTGTTACATAGAAATTCATCATTTATTTTTTCAACACAAGGTGATTTGGTGATTTTTTTAAAAAAAATTTCAAAGAGCTGAGTAAGTGTAGAAATATGGGCATGTGGAAATTACCGATGTAAACTAACATGTGACATAGCTAAAGAACCAGTTTTCCTTATTTATATAGACATTTTTAACTGAAGAAATTCTATTAACATCTGTAGTAAGAGAACAGAGAATTGCTAGTACTGCATAACCACATATTTCCACTGA
Source organism: Chionis minor (assembly GCA_013398295.1). Lineage (NCBI taxonomy): Eukaryota > Metazoa > Chordata > Aves > Charadriiformes > Chionidae > Chionis > Chionis minor. Next base: position 442,256 of record VZSF01002487.1, read on the forward strand.
AAGTGGATGTCAGTGTCTTGGGAAGGTGAAAAACCCCAGAAATTTCAGCAACTCAGATAGCATGAACTGGATTACTGCCAGGAAAAGAACATACAACTGGTCTGTTAATGCAAAAGTATATGAGGTGGGAGTGGGGAAAAGGAACAAGAAGATATAACTATTTAAGATTTGTTTTTCATTACAGGAACTTCTGGGTCCCACATGGAAGGATTTTACCGCAGTTTTACTTACTCATGCAGACAAGGCAGAAGAGGCTGGATTCAGTGAGGAAGCATACTTGCACAGCGCCTCAAGTACCCTGCTGTCACTTTTGAGCTCAGTACAGCATAAATACATTTTCCTAGACAACCAAAAGAGCATAATTAAAGAGGAAAGAGCTATTGTCTTAAGAAAGCTCTTGAATTTTATAATACAAAATAACTATCGAGTGCTTCTACTTAAACACAGCAAGGAATAAAATCAGCTTTCGTGTGCTTGCTTGTCTATTTTCTATTGTAGGTAACATTTAATAGAAATAATAGAAGCTGTCTACTGGAAAATTACACACCCATACCAAACACCTTCGAACACAATGTTGGAAATATTTCTTTAGATTACCCTACTACTTGCCTTTCATGAAGTACCCCACACTACTGCATCCAGAATCCTAACTTGAACCACAAAATCAGAACGAGCTAGTGCCCTAAATCACGCTCCTAATACATACGTAGTCACAAATGAGATTTTACGCTGTACCAGATTCTATACTGCAATTCATACAAAACACAGATCATGGCGTGGGCAGGGGGGGAAGGGCAGGACCACGACTGTAAGGGAGCCTCTTTGCTTAATTCTTCAGGTTTTTAGAAGTTCCTCTGAGCTCCAAAGTTTGCAAAGAGCTTTCCAGTATTAAAGCTAAGATTTATCTACTGTAAAACTATCTCCTTACCTTGATTTAGGATTAGTTAGAACTGAGATTTCAAACTTCAATACTTTTGTCTAATAAGACATTATTGGATATCTAGTTTACAAGGCAGATAAAACAGCTCCCATGTGCTTAACGCTCTTCGGCACATTTCAAAGAACTAATTACTAATGCTTATTTCTAGAGGCATGAAAAATTAACCCAGTTCATAGGCAAATACAAAACTCATTCAAAAAAGAAATCTGTTCATCTCTTCTTTTGCACCTGTTCCTTTTATTTTTGTATCACTGCCATTTTGTCTTCTCTTCCAGTTTACTGGACAAAATTCAAAGCCTGCAAAATTCAGAGTGGGTATGGTTTTTTTATACCAGTGGTTTAAAAAAGCACTTACTGTTTCAGTGGTTAGACAGTAACCAGTTGAATATTATATGCCAAAATATCTGAAATATCTCTAAATTGTTGTTTAAAAGGTTTATTGTAAACTGATCTAAAAATAGTTATTTTCAGATTATTAAAAGGCAGGAATTAAAAGAAGTAATTTGAGGCTATTACCATAGCAACCATGACTACTTGTACTACATTATTGTGGAATAATTCTAATTGTAAAAACTGAAGAAGCTAGTGCCGTTGAAACCAAAGCATCTTTTGTATTAAAATATGATTGCATAAAAATACATTAAAACAAAAAAAAAATTAATTTTATACTTGTTTGGACATTGGAAACATTGTTTCCAATAGTTTAATAGGGCCATAGTTTAGGATAGTATAGGGCCATAGTTTAATCTTCCCATTACAATTGTCTGCAGACTAGTGAGGCAACACAGCCAAGAACAATGAGCAAAGGCTGATAATGTATCTGGAAACTGCTTGTAAGAACAGAAGAAAAACTATTAAAAGAAGAATGAAGACGGTTGTGGTTGTTACTGGCCAACAGCTAGTCCTGCACCTCTTGTAGAACAGTTAGCTCACAAGGAACATGGCAGAAATTTTTCCTTATTGAGATGCTCTTGGTCCATAGATCCTCTACATCTTTTAGCCATCCAGAAAATATTCTTGCCTGACTGTAGTTCTACCATGAATGAACCTTGGCAATTAAGTCTTGAGCACTGAGTGGTTAATGACTGTTGACAACACTTAACCTCAAGGAGAGTAATCATGGTGAATGAGTGAATTGTGAAAATGTTGAAGGCATAACACATTCTGTACCTCTGGAAGAGGAGTCAAACAAAAAAAGTATTAACCATGCATTTCAGAGGAGTAACATATTCATGTTTTTTATTGTGCTTGCATTACTTTCCATTCCAACATCTGAAATAAACTTCTAATAACCATTTATTTATTTAATTCCGCTGTTTGCCATGGTCTCTGCCCTGCAGACTCCTTTCCCTTTCACTTCAAATGGAACTCCTTTGTACGTAGCAACACAGTGGTCATTGGTATGAAGATCAGGCTGGATTTGCTCCCACATCTTCTTCTTAGGGTTAAGTTCTTTCTCAGGATCTCCTGTTTCAAAACAAAGAATAACCTAATAGCACACAACACAAAAGGCAGAGCAAGAGCTCTCTGTACATACACATCTGTGACAGTCCAGTTAGCATCAATGCAAACACTTTTAAGGGAAAAAAGAAAAAACACATTACCTGTGATTCTCAAAATGAAAACTTTAATTGTAATTAGGAAAGTGTCTATGAAATGTCTCCAGAGCCTCTCTCAAAATGCTGATCTTTCAGGGGAAAAAGGTTGTAAGTAATAGACAATTAATACTGTCAAAAAGAAGAAATCAAACCATTGGTAGTTGTTGGGTTTACAAAACTGAAAGACCAAAAGGATTCCTAGGAACAAAGTAGATGTGGACCACAGAAATACACTACTCACCAAGACACAGGTTTTTCAGCATCTTAAGGTTAGGAATTAAAGAATTTTTATATGTAATTAATACTAAGTGAATTCGGCAAGTGCTCTTACAGTTGAGAAATACTGAGCTTAGACAAGAATAGTCCGAAATAAGGACACTGCATATAATTTTAGCCCCAAGTTTCAACACTGTTCTGCTAGTTTTTGTACTATTTGACTACAAGCTCCGGTGCCTAAAACAATGTAAGCTTTAGAGCTTACTCTTGTATTTCAGCAATTATGGCCTCAGTCTCTAAGTCTCAGTTCCCTGCTTCTATGTGTACACAGTGATAAACTACCTGTGCCCTAGAGGACTGACAGCAAATCTAGATATTTGAGGATCTCAAATGACCACAAAGTGCAGGTTTCTTCTACTAATGTTTTGAAATACTGTTAACAAATGACATAGAATAGTGAAGTATTTCAGAGTTTCACACTGAGGTGCTGGAGTGTGTCCAGAGAAGGGTCTAAAAAACAAGTCTTATAAGGAGCGGCTGAGGGAACTGGGGTTGTTTAGTCTGGGGAAAAGGAGGCTGAGGGGAGACCTTAGCATGCTCTAAAACTACCTGAAAGGAGGTTGTAGAGAGGTGGGGGTCAGTCTCTTCTCCCAAGTAACAAGCCATAGGACAAGAGGAAATAGCTTCAAGTTGCACCAGGGGAGGTTTAGATTGGATATTAGGAACAATTTCTTCACAGAAAGGGTTATCAAGCATTGGAACAGGCTGCCCAGGGAAGTGGTGGAATCGCCATTCCTGGAGGTATTTAAAAGACGGGTAGACGTGGTGCTGAGGGACATAGTTTAGGGGTGGTTATGGCAGTGTTAGGTTGATGGTTGGACTCGATGATCTTAAATGTCCCTTCCACCCTAGACGATGCCATGATTCTATTTTTAAACAGGCAAGAAATGCAAAGTATAGGAATAAAACAAAGCCAAATAAATTCTCTTGCTGTAAAGATTTATGCTGAATAAACTGCTGTCTGACATAATCTAGACAAAGCAAGACAACCAATTTACTGTACAATTATTTTCTGTTCAAAAGTCAAGTAAATTCAATCTCTTAATTCTAATACAATGCAGATTCTCTTAAAGATTTAATTTTAAAAAGTTATTTGTTCATAATGCTGTTGGGGGCTCTTGTGTAACACAGGCAGGACAAATTAAAAAAAACCACAAGGACTGATGTAAATATAATTAGAGCACATTTAAATGCTGAGAGAGATCCCATGCTATTTCATTGTTGATACACCACACACACACACATATATATACACACACACACATATATATGCACACACACACACCCCCCTACCTCTCTCTCTCTCTCCCTGTTTTTACTTGTTTGGAGTGCCAGATGGGCACCATTTCATGAAAACCATTAAAATCTTAAGTTCCAGAACAAGGAAGAACTAAAAAACAAATCCTAGTAAACAGATTCTCCTTGGTATCCTCTCAGAAGAGACAGGAGTTCCTAAAGGAAAATGAGGAGCTCTCCAAGGGAGCAGAATATCAAGTGCTCTCATCTTTCACTACTCAGTGTCCCCAAAGGTTCAGGAAGAAAAACTACTACAGCTACAGGGATTTTAATGTGTGTGTTTCTAGCATCTGACTGAAATTAATTGCTGCTTGGTATATTCCTGACTGGCTAACCAACAGGCAGTTACATGAACTACTGTCATTCCAGACTGCCTTATTGTTTTTCTCCTTTAAATGTTTTCAATGGTTCAAGCTACTCACATTCTCAATGCTTGCAAAAGTAAGTTACTTCTGCCTGTAGACAGGCCTAACTCTGTAGCTTCTATATCTATGACTATGTAAGAGAAGCAGACCAGGCCAGATTTCTCTGTCAAGCAGGCCCGCCTGGCTAGAGCAGGATTCAATAATAAAATCAAGTTATTTTACAACAACAGTGCACTTAGTATTGAAAAGAAAAACTAGTTATAGCGTTAATAAACATTTAGACCTAATTGTGCATTTTCACAAAAATAAAAATCTTATTCAATGCTCAAGTTCATGAACAGAGACAGACTTGGGTTTAGACCAAAGTGAATGCATACAAACTAATAAAATCATTAAACAGAACATTAAATGATCCATTGTGCATTTCCTTACCCCTCATGAAATATAAAAAGCAAGTGAACTTTTTCAGAAAGAAAAACCCCCTGACTTTTATTATAAAAAACATGCTTTGGATGTTAATAAGTTTCTTTGGAATCCTGCATCAAGCTCCCTTGGGTTCTGTGGTGAGCTCATATTAGATTAGTATAGGCACCAATTTTAAATACTACCAGAGCTTTAGGCTGTGCATTTTCCTGTGACTTCTCCTCAATGCATTCCTTCTTCCCAAAAAATATTCTTTAGAAGGATTTCTAAAATTAAAATAAATTTAAACTTGCGATGGTTTAATGAGCTTCCCACTCTCTGAAGAGCCAAATAAGAAGTCCCAAATTTTGCTAAACATGTCTTTCGGTCTAGCAGGTTTGGTTTTGGTTGGGGTCTTTTTTGGGGGGGNACACACCAAACACACCAGAAATTGTTAATCACTTGGACAAGAAGGTAAGTGGCAACAATCTTAGTCTCTAACTGAAAGAATGTTTTAAAAAAACACCATAAAGCAACCCAAAACCTACCAACAGTACGAGGATCTTAGTTTACAAAGGCAACATGCAAAAAAGAAATACACAACAAATTAAGTTACAGAAGCAGATGTCAGAATGATTTTGTAAGTCTCCATCCATCAATGCTATTCTTGCTTTTTCCTACTCACTTCAAGATAATCAAATGACAAGTCTTAAAATTCTTTAAAGTAAGTTTTATCTAAGTAGGAGATACACTACTCTGCTCTGCACTATTCAAAGTCAATGATTAGCTTTAATCTCACACCTAAGAATTTTCCTGAGAAGCTATCAATGAAACATTAGGAAACAGCTGCCATAGTTCAGAGTACAACCTATAGCGCTAGATGTAATCATGTTTTTTAAAGGGGTTGTAAAAGGCTTAGTTTGGCACTTATCAGAGCTCCATGTCTTTGGTTCCCTGTCAGAAGGAAACTGATATAAATCATATAAAACCTTGTACCACAGGTTGCAGGTCCTAACTTTAGAACTAGTACAACTTTTACACCACCTTTAGCTTATTCCATGTCCTTTATTAATCAAAATGCCAACAGGATATATGTATGTCTTAACACCTGGGAATAATTTTAAAACAAATGTTTCTATAACTGATTTGCTCTAGGAAAAGCTTTTTGCAACTGTAACCACAGAGTCAAACAGTTTAACTATTTTGAGAAAGCTGACCTCATCAGTCACCTGCAAGAAAAGATAAGCTGATACGCTGGCTAACAGACAATAGCACTACTATCAGCTCTCACATGATTTCTTAGTATCAGGTATATGAAGTTACTCAAGATGTTAAGTTTGGAGTAAGGTTATGTCTTGGACAAAAACAAACAAAAAAGTCCCTCCACCCCTCAAGAAAAGCCACATGTCCAGGCTGATTTGTACATCATTTTGCAGGGCTTAAACCCTTCTAGGGTTTACTCTACAGCTTGACGCTCTCTTGCACAACCACAGCAACAGAAAGCAACGTAAGTGTACCCTTGCATGTAACAGAGGTCACACATCCAACATTTGATCTATCTTTATTCATGGATATGCGGTAACAACTAGAAGTTGTAAGTTAGTATTCCTGCAATTTAGTCAATACAATTGCTGAAGCCTTTCAGATTTCAGTACAGCTTGTCAGTTCTGCATCTAAACTAGCAAGCTTGTCATATATACCTTTACTACAGAAAACTAAAAACAAAAAAGATGCTGCAAGACTGATTTCTTTCTTAAACACAGTACTATTTTAAAATATTTTCAATCAGAGCATTAAATCACAGCAATCTGAGCTTTCCTCCTCTTCTAAAACACCTATAGACCACTGCTTCCTTTATCATATGCCAATCAAAATATATTTAGAGCACATTTCAATCATGAGAAGTATAAAAATATCTATATACAGACATCTAAGTATAGATTTATGATAGGTACTTCATACAGACACATTTAAGCATACAGTTTGCCATGAGTTTCATAAATAAAAACATTGCTGTACAGCTAGAAATTGTCAGGGGTGCAACAGCTTAAAAAGGTTAATATATTTCTATGTAGAAAACAAAGCTACACCATTTTCTCACATGTGAAAGCCAACTTTTGAGCAACAAATTAATCCTGAAGATGAATACTTTATTGATGAATGCACACACATACAACTCCACCCAATACAGGAAAAACTGGGAATTATAAGTTACTTTTTCTTAAGATAAACTGATGCAGTGATCCTGACCAAAAGACAAGATCCTGACCAAGTTCATCAAGAACTCAGCGATTCACATAACAGTTGACCCAAGTATGTCTGGGCTTGTGCTGTGCTGTCTAAATTCCTGGGGCACAGGATAAACCCAGCCAGCTGATTGTAACAGAGGAGCCTCCAGGCACCTCCCATGCACTACCAGCAGCTGAGCCACTGCATGTCCTCACCTTTATGGAACAATGCAGCATCAAGTTCTCATTCGAACTTCCTTCCTGCTTGATAGACGAAATGAATAAGAAAATACAACAATAGCTCAAATGACCAAAAGAGTGGAATCTCTTCTATGGACAGAGAGTGCGCAGCGTGCTGCACGTGGATCAGAAGCCTGTTTGATGCTGCACCAACTCGGGGTTCCCATCATCTGTGTAAGGTAACATTATTTATACTACTCTCTCTTTTCAGTGTCAGCTCTAATAACTAGCATTTTAAATGATACTTTACAGAGTCTGAGTGCCTTTCTTACTGGGATCATAATGGACCAGCACCTCCTGACAAAACACACTAAAAACCACAATAGAGAGAACCAAGTAATGGTGCTAACAAAGACAGAAACAGGAGAAGCTAAATCTGACCGTATCCCTTTCAGCCTGCGAGAATAGCAAACTTGCATTTGGGTAGGAGGGAAGCATTCACCAACTTGCTACATCTGTGAGTTCCCAACATGCAGGCTGAGAATCTAATAATTTTCATAGATGAGTGGGAGGTGGAGGAAGTGGGAAAATGAATGAAAATCGTGCTTTGAGAAAGTTTAAATGTGATTATTTTCTTATTTATATTCTGAAAAAATATGGATTTATTGATTAAGTGGACTGAAGTCTGTACCCTGTGTCCTGTCCCGTGCCCGCCCCCCGCCAAAAAAAAAAAGGCCTACCTCATATTCTGACACTTTCATTAGGGGGAGAAGCTGAAATCAGGAACTTACTACTCCATCACTTAGACTGAGACACTGGGAAAGATGCCTTATATTTGCTTATTGTAACTTGCAAAGAGTGAAAACATTTGTCCATACATTTCAAACACAGAAATACTTCTTGAGAGTTCAAGTGGATAATTTTATATTAAAGTACTATGCAACTTTTTCGAGTTACAGTTATTTTCCTGTATTTTCCAATTTTTGGCAGGTGGCTGAGTATTTTCAATCCTTAGCATGCTACTAATAAAAAAGTTTGAAAATAACTAATCCAGAAAATTTCAACAAAAAAATGCAACCAACTTTACAATACTGTTTTATCAGCTTCAACAATGAGGTTACCTTGGCATACCTATTTTCTCCAGTTTCCCAAACACCTACTTACCAGGAAAACCTTCAAAAGTGATTCTATCCCCAGGTACTGCCCCAGGTGGGGGAGCCAGAATTTCCACTTTTTCTGGGGAGCTGGCACACATCACCATTGCTTGTGATACTACTCCTCTCATCTTTGCAGGCTTCAAGTTACAGAGTAGTATTGCCATCCGATTCTGCATCTTTGGGCAGGAAAACAGAAGGGTGTGAGTACTTAAACGCCACATGCTTTTGAGGGCTCTAATTATTTCCTTATAACAAAAGAATTACAATGAAGAGACTTTAACATGGACAAAAGAAGCATAAAGCAACAGATGCACAATTTTAATGTCTGCACACAACTGACAAATAACATTTAAACCACTTAAGAGTTAGCCAGTTAATAATAGAGTAAATGCTGAATTGTGACACAGTTATCATGGAAATACAAAATGTGTAATTCAGAAATCCAAAAACCAGGCGATGCATTTCATCCACGTTCCATCTTTACTAGATCACTTTAGTCCACTGTCAATACAGCACTATTTCCATATAATAATAGTAATAAAACAAAATCACTCTACAAATTAGACTAGCACAGACAAAAATTTCAAAGTGTGTACTGGAAGCATACAGGTGTTTTATATAATCAGCTTACTTGAATCTTAAAATTTATTTTATTCAACCCAAATGCTTTGAATTTTTCTTAACCACTGAAAATGGTTGTATATATTATGCACTTCAGTTTGTCAGAGCAAAACCATAAAACTAGGTTTAAAAAAACCCCACAAACTAAAAAAAACCTTTGTTCTTTTCTTTTAATAAAACTTATAATAGTAAACCAGAGAAAACAAGCTTTGTTAGGGTAAACTGCCACACTTTAGCCTAGAAAACAAGCCACATATTCAAACTGAATAAAAATTAAAGCCAGAACATTCTCAAGAGACAGATAGAAAGGAAGTCTTAACTCTCATACTCCAAATGCACATATATAGATACCCGTATTTCTAGATTTCAGTCTTTGTGCCTTACAACATTAGAGTTTACACAAAATTGAAGGATTAATACTTATTAAGACTCATATGATCAAGTATTCTGACCACTGCATTTTTTCCCCAAGCAGAACATTTTAAAAAGCAAAAATATAAGTCTCCAGAATGAAGCAGTTACAAGTTCTTGCAAGTTTCGAGGCAGTCCATTGACCAAAAAATTCTGAAGTTATTCCTATGGATGTAAATCACCCAAAATACAAGAAATGGCCGTAGGATGTCAGTGACTAAAATGCAAGTTGTAGATATTATCTAGCACTGAATAACAATTAGCAAATGGATATATACAGAATAAAATAAGATTTCTGCATTTGGTACTCAAGTTTAGTTTTGACTAACTGGAAAAAATTCTAGACCTCAGATCATTGCTTTTTTTATTACAGATTATACAACTGACAAAACCAAACTGCACTAATACAGAAATGGAGATCATCACCTTCATCAAACTAACAGGAAAGAAAACCAAACTAGCATCACATCATTCCTTTCCAATAACCATGGCCTAAATGTTCATAGATATTGCATGAAATTTCTGTATTAAAATAGTACACCCTCTGTATTGACACATAGTAAATGCAAAAAAAATGTTTATGAACCATCAAGGAATCTGATGTTCAGGTATCATTCTATATATATTGCTTTTTCCAATATGCGAAAAGTTCTATCAGAAATACAGGGTGTTACTGAAAAACAGCTGAAGGTGACACAGACAGACAGTAAGCGTATGTTTCCTTCTGCATATGTGTAAAGTAAAGCAAATTCTGGTTAAGAACAATACAGTAAATCTCTACACAAACAGAAACAAGTCTGTGCCTACAGGGAGCTGATAAAACTTTGGCATTACAGGAAGTGTTTGATACATAAATGAGCTGAGAATTAGCAAAGGAAATTAAAACACTATCTCCTTGAAACAATATCAACCTCTGCTGGCCTTACAGAGAGCCAATCCTTTTGTTTCAAAAATACAGAAACTGCAAACCTGACAACTCAACTAGTGAGAAACTGATTTAGTTTCAGCAAAACCATTAGTTGTTACGGTTTCTGTGGTTGGACACACAGCTATGTCACATTCAGAATAAAACAAAGGCTTTTCCCAGCATGCCTGTAGAATGAAGAAGGGCAGGTGGGGGAAACAAAGCAAAGAAACAACTGAGGAAAAGTAAATCCTGAAGTTTACCATACAGAAAACCAAGTCCACACCCTTGAAGCGGAAGAGTTAAATTGTTCTTTTTCTTAGGTAATCCTTTATGTTATCTGTGTAATTGATTACCAACTTGCGATCCCTCTAGATCAAAAATCAGATACCATGACAGACTGCAATGGCTAGTGAATATGAGTTAAAAACACCACACTGATTGCTTTAAAACCAAAGTGGCAATGCCAACAGCAACAAAAAGTCCTCCTCCATTTATTACATGCTTGTCTAGATGTTAAGCTTGCGAGCACAGTTTACAAATCACAAGCTTGATTACATAGATATTTCTATTTGTTTCATACCTGAAAACACAGTAGCATTTAATATAGCCTTGAAACATAATTCTACAAAAGCAGAGAAAATAAAACTTATTTGCTTTAAGAAAGGTGTCCGATACTACACAGAATGTGTCAATAAGTTTACAGTCATGCTGCAGTCACTGTTCTTTGCGATTTATAGAAACATGTTTTCCCTGCAGACTAGACAAAGAAAATTAGAAGATCAAGTCTGAATAAAGAATATAATTAGCATTCTATTTAAGAAAAAGAAACGTAATTCCAGTACCATCTGCTAATTGCTGGTGGACAACAATAACCCTTAAACAATAATCTAGAAAGGAAAAAAAGATGATGTCATCTAAGTAGAAAGTAAAAGTTTCTGCTATAAAAACAAGGCTATAGCTCATAACAAATACAGCTGTAATGTATCCTCTCATAAGGAATGGCTGTAAGACAGTGTTTGTGGAGGCTGATGGTGGCCTCTTCACTTCTTGCTAAGCTTAAGACAAATGCCCTGCATTCTCGTCCTTTGCTTCTGACTACTGACATGATGATCTCTTAGGTTCAAAGGGATTTCAGGAAGTAAAAAAAGTGACGCTTAAGAATTGCCTGAATTTCAAGTATGATTGCCCGAGACAGGTATTGATCACAGAATCAGAGAATGGTTTGCGTTGGAAGAGACCTTAAAGATCATCTAGTTCCAACCCCCCAGCCATGGGCAGCAAAACCTTCCACTAGACCAGGTTACTCAAAAGCCCCATCCAGCCTGGCCTCGAACACTTCCAGGGATGGGGCATCCACAACTTCCCTGGGCAACCCGTTCCACTGTCTCACCACCCCCACAGCAAAGAATTTCTTCCTAATACCTAATTCTAAATCTACCTTCTTTCAGTTTAAAACCGTTACCCCTTGTCCTATCATTACACTCCCTGATAAACAGGCCCTCCCCCATCTTTCCTGTAGGGCCCCCTTTAAGTGCCAAAAGGCTGCTATAAGATCTTGCTGGAGCCTTCACTTCTCCAGGATGAACAACCCCAACTCTCTCAGCCTGTCCTCATAGCAAAGGTAGGTGCTCCAGCCCCCTGATCATCTTCATGGTCCTCCTTTGGACCCGCTCCAACAGGCCTGTGTCCTTCTTATGTTGGTGACTTCAGAGCTGGACACAGTACTCCAGGTGGGGCCTCACCAGAGCAGAGCAGAGGGACAAAAATCACCTCCCTCAACCTGCTGGCCACGCTTTTTTTTGATGAAGCCCAGGATGCGGTTGGCCTTCTGATCTGCAGACACACATTGCTGGCTCATGTTGACCTTCTCATTTACTGACACTCCCAAGTCCCTCTCCTCAGGGCTGCTCCTTTCAGTCTGTTCTCCGCCCTTGCACTTGGCCTTGTTGAACTTCATGAGGTTTGCACGGGCCCACCTCTCAAGCTTTTCTAGGTCCCTCTGGATCGCATCCCTTCCCTCCAGCGTGTCGACGACTCCACACAACTTGGTGTCATCAGCAAACTTGCTGAGGGTGCACTCAATCCCATCCGTGTTGCTAACGAAGATGTTAAACAACACCAGTCCCAGTACCGACCCCTGAGGAATGCCACTTGGCACTAGTCTCTGCTTGGACATTGAGCTGTTGACCGCAGCTCTTGGTAAGGAATTGGCTGGATGGCTGTACACAAAGTAGTCCACCCGTCAAACCCATGTCTCTCCAATTTAGAGACAAAGATGTCATGCATGACAGTGTCAAACACTTTGCATGAGCCCAGGTAGATTCCTGGGTACTAAGGAATAAGGTAGTTCCCTTATCCACCAACACTCTTAACGCGATCATAGGCCAGCAAATTTGTCAGGTACAATTTTGGTGAAGCCATGTTGGCTGTCACTGATCACCCTGTTATTTTCCATGTGCCTTAGCAGAGTTTCCAGGAGGATCTGGTCCATGATCTTGCCAGGGACAGAGGTGAGACTGACTGGCCTATAGTTCCCAAGGTCCTCCTTTTTTCCCCTTTTTAAAAATGGGGGCTATGTTTCCCCTTTTCCAGTCAGCAGGAACTTCACCACAATGCCATGACTTCTAAAATATGATGGACAGTGGTTTAGCAACTTCATCTGCCAGTTCCCTCAGGACCTGTGGATGCATCTCATCAGGTCCCAACGGACTTGTGCACCTTCCGGTTCCTTAGATGGGCTGAAACCTGATCTTCTCCTACAGAGGGCGGTTCTTCATTCTCCCAGTCCCTGCCTTTGCCTTCTGCAACTTGGACAGTGTGGCTACAGCACTCGCTGGTGAAGCCCAAGGGAAAAAGAGTCATTGACTACCTCAGCCTTGTCTGTATCCTGGATAACCAGGTCTACTGTTTCTTTCTGGAGACAGTCCACATTTTCCCTAGTCTTCCTTTTATCACTGACATAAATCGTAGAAGCTTCTCCTGTTGCGTTTAACATCCCTGGCCAGATTTAATTTTATCAAGGCTTTAGCTTTCTTAACCTGATCCCTGGCTGCTTGGACAAGCTCTCTGTATTCCTCCCAGGCTACCTGTCCTTGCTTCCACCCTCTGTAGGTTTCCCTTTTCTTTTTGAGTTTGTCCAAGAGCTCCTTGTTCATCCATGCAGGCCTCCTGACATTTTTGCCTGACTTTCTCTTCCTTGGGATACATCACTCCTGAGCTTGAAGGAAGTAATCCTTGAATATTAACCAGTTTTCTTGGAGATTCCTCTTCAGTCTGCAGAAGAGTGAAGCAGTTCTACAAGGGCATCTCAGGCTGTGGAGAAAGTCTCTTCCTCCTACTGGTCCTTGCTATTGCAAGCTTCCATTCTTCTGCATTATTGGCTCCCCTCCCTTCCATGGGAGTCTTTGGTTGTCTGGCCATGGGCTATGTTGCTAGGAACACACTAAGATTCACTTCAAAATGACAAATGCAGTGGCAGAAAAGCTGTCAATTCCTGCTGACATTTCAGAATGTTCTCTAATTGTCCTCAGCTGCTGCTGAGAGAGCTCAGCATTAATACTGTCCTCTTCATACTTCAGTACCATATCCTGTTACTGATGACACATGTATCTATTGATATGTGATACTTAAGGGTACAACTTCTGACTTGGCTTCACCACCAGTGATGCACAATTGTACCACACTGTACCACATATAAAGTGGGCATGCGAGAAGTTTTCACACCCAGAAATAACTTGTGCTGCATGTTAATGAAGCTACATATTGTCACTCCTAACAGAAAGTAAAATCACGATAAAAATACTACAGCCTCAAACACTGTTAAATTACCACAAACACTGCAATCATAAATAGCTGAATTTTTGATAAATTATTATGATGATGAATTATGTCTGTAGTACTTGATCTGATGTATACATTTTTACTTAAATATATTGCCGTAGTCACGTGACAGGCCTTCACATGTTTGAACACTTCAAAACACACAAAAAGATAGAAACTGGCCCACATGAATTCACTGTCTAATAGAGACTTGCCAAAAGCAAAACCAGACACACAAACTAACTGTTCCCAAAGAATGTGCAAGAATGATACCCAATTCTCTGTTAATGAGTACTTTGGATTATTTCTTCCAGACAGAAAGCAGGTTAAAGAGAAAAGCCTGTTACTGCCGCTGCGTTCTGTATACTTCATGTTCATAAGTTTATTTAGAAAGGCTTTTAAGATGGTTTTTCTACATGCTTTCTTGAGAGTGGACTGTTAAAAATGAGTAAATTGAGTTTTTGCCCACTGCAAATCCAGTAACTGGTCACTATCAGGTGATCATTGCAGAATAGTTCTTGTATGCTGTCGTTTTTTTTCAGTCCAATAACTTTTTGTATCATAAAAACAATAATCAACAATTTAATTGGCTCCTATGTTTGCAGTCTTACCATGGGGACAGGGTGTGAATAGGGATCGAAGAGGCATTTGAGAAAATGTAGCTTTTCCACGCTAAGACCAATTCCTTAATGACCCGTTCTGCAGTTGCTCTATACAACATTGCCTTAATTGCCAAGCTTGCATTTAAATTTAGAAGCAGCCTTCAGTCAATTCCTCCCTTCTACCAAACCTCTAGAAGAGGTGTGAAAGTAAAATATAATAATGAAGTTTCAGGTTGTCCTCAAGACATAGATAAACCATGCATGTCAAACACAGAAGTGCATCAACTAAAAGTGCATAGAGGCAGACTACACTCCAGACAAGGAAGTAAAAATATGCATTTTGTATTCCACTGTTGTTTAAGCCACTCACTGACAGGCAAGTTAAATTTACAGGCTCTTTGCTTTACTCCATGCCAAACACTTCAACAGGCTATAAAAAGAGTTGGAAGGCAAATGTTTCAAAAGTTTAGATGACAGTTACTTAGAAAAAAGTTACTATGGATTCTCTACTACATACAAGGAAACCTAAAGGGAGAGTCACATCTGTTTGGTCTAGGAGTCCATTGTGTACCAATGGCATCCCAAAGCAGTAGTCAGAATAAGATCCCAGGACAGAAACACTGCAAGCAGAAAGGAACTGATTTGGGGTAAGGGTACTTCTACATTTTTGTGCAAATGTTGTTAAGCATTACTTCCATTTGCACTTTATTTTTGTTTTCATGACTGTAAAAACTATTTAGCATAATGAAAACACATCCTATAAACAGATGATTTTCTTAAGATACTTTAGGAAAGGAAAAACTATCAGTAAATAATTTTTTCCAATACCTGATCCAGAGGAACATGTTTCACTAAACCGCTGACAACAGTCCTTGGGTTTGCTTCACCAACATCCACTTCTTCAACATACAGAGTGTCTGCATCTGGATGCTTTTTGGCAGTAATGATGCAACCAACACGAAGATCCAAACAAGAAACATCTACAGGTTTTGCATCACTACCTCCAGCAGCTGGCTGCTGTTTCTTCTCCTTCTTTTCACCTATTAAAGAAAGTTTAGTTCATCAAATAAACCTTAAAAAAAAAGAGCTTAAGTAATGTATGTGACTATTGCAAGGGAAAAGCAAGCTACAATCTCAGAAATAAGTGTAAATCCAGTGTGAAACACAAATGAAGAGTAGTTAGCACCTCTACTACTAGCTTCCAGTGGAGAATCATAGAAACAACCTAAATTGGAGCACGTATGACAAGTAATTACCACCTCAGGACAGAGGTGTTTTCGTGTTTGTAAAGTGAAGTCATCCTGAACTTTTAGTGTAGCTAACATGTATGTAAGTGACATATATACTCTGCCAAAGGCCACATCAATAAGCCTGATAGTACTGTTTTAACAATTAGCAAATATCACTAAGTCTTGCCACGGTGTCTCACCAGCAAAGGGAAACCAGACAATCACAAGTCATCAGGTTATTCGTGCTTAACAACAGCTCCTGAGTGCGGACAATGCTAAGTCACTGCACCTGCACTGTTACAGTTGGAAAGCAACCCTTCAAGATGACCTCAGTTAACATTCCTCATTTCCCAAATATACCAGTCTGTGAAAATGCTCATGACTTATGAGGCTCTGCTGATGCAAAGTCTTTATCCTATGGGAATGTAAGGGTTTATCATCACCCATCCATACTGTATGGTATAAAACAGCAGTGAAGCAACACTCCCCATAGTCAGCTTCTCATTTAGATATTCCTTTCGAGACAGCAAGCTACATCCAGTTTGTATATAAGACTGTCCTGTTTAAAAGACATTCAAGATTTGACAAGTATAATCTCTGGGAGATTAAGAAGTGCCTAAGAAGTGCTTTCTTAAAATAAGCATATTCTGTTATTCTTTCATCCAAGGTAGCTTACGCATTAATGTAAACTGAACTCCCTTCTTCAGGAAGCAAAAAAGTAAAAGTAGACACAGCAGGCAATTCGATTCATTTATCATTGCTGTAGTACAGGGTTGAAGCTACATAATACATTCAATAATAAAAAGGCAGTATTTTTTAATATAAGCAATAGCTCTTAAAAATACTTCTGTTAATATACGATAAATAAAAAGCTCTAGTGTTTGTGACTGGGTTTTATTAATCTAATTGTAATTAAATTAAGATTAAATTAATAAAATCAGTCATATATACAGTAATTGAAGAGAAACTGAAAAAATGTTAAAATAGTTAGCATTTAATGCATAAGATCATTTCAAAGAGCTGCATCTTTATCCTTGGTATCATTCCTCACTGTTCTCCACTTCATGATGTTTCTCTACAATAGTCTGGAGCCAAAAAGTCAGCTTCTAGCACCCTATTTATTTCACCTTAGAGAAATTAAGTCTGTCACCAAATAAGGAAAAAAGAACACAGCAAAGCATGTCTCTACGCAGCATACATAGAGATGCACAGAAAACATCCATTTCAATGCTGCAGGCTAAGGACAGAACTGCACTCCTCTCGCCAGTGTCAGAGTCAGCTCAGAAGCAATATCCAGAGAAGCCTCACAGATGAGGCGTGCAAGAATATGGGAATAACCAGAGAGGAAACAGATGAGATTGGGGATAGAAAGCAAAGGGATTTGAGATATTCCATAATTTCATCAATTTCAAGACTAAAAAAGCCAAGTTTTACATATTGGTTACTTAGATTGTTAAGATACTCTACCTACAATAGATGTTGAACTACACAGAAATGGCCCATTAGGGCTTCTATTTACCCTTCGTGCTGTATTTCACCTTTTTCCAAACACAGTCACTAGAAGGAAAAAGTCAAATAGATTGCTTTCCAAATTTAAGCTACTTATACAAGATGATGGGAA
Organism: Chionis minor; assembly: GCA_013398295.1. Lineage (NCBI taxonomy): Eukaryota > Metazoa > Chordata > Aves > Charadriiformes > Chionidae > Chionis > Chionis minor. Next base: position 459,908 of record VZSF01002487.1, read on the forward strand.
ATAAAGGAACGTTTTATTTTTCCTTACCAACTGAATACTTTCTCTGTAGCCACTGAAGACTTGAAGAAAACAGTTAATTGCCTGATATGACATGTGACCTCTGCTTTTACCTTTACAGCTCTGTAGAATATTATTGATGTGTCAAAGAGTGAAGTACACCAAAAAACAGGAAATAGCTTATAAGCCCGCGTGCAGCTCACCAGAAAAATCAAAGAGATATAGCGCCCTATCAGCATAATATGCAAACCCTGAAAAGCTATACAAATCAATTCACAGCAAATTAATAACAATTTGCGTAAGAGAATGATCATAAAACAAGAGTTTAAGTTACAAGATAGACACCTGTACTTTTGTGCAAGTGTAACAGACACTTAGGTCTTTTCTTCTATTAAAGAGAGTGTTAAACAAAAGTCAATACAGACAGTTAAAAAAGAAAAACAGGAGGAAAGGCATTAGGAAACCTATGTATCCTTCTCCTACACTTCCTCCCCATTGCCAAAAGCAGACTATGCTCTCTGGCTGTATCCTTTACGCAGTACTTGCTCTTAGCCATACAATTTCAACAGTGTTCACATGGCTGTATTTGATCAGTTCTGATGGAACTTCACTGCCTGTAAGAGTTTTCCAGAAAAAAAATAAACTAAATCAAAAAACCCAAACAGCAATATACTTGGAGGATGCAGAAAACTGCAATTTAGTACTCCTCCTTTAGTATTATGCTACGCTACTATTGCTTGCAAGGTATTTTGCTGATCTGGTCTTTGCCTTTTGCTCGTCCTGTTTCCACATTAGAAAAAGAAAGAAAGAAAGAAAGAAAAAAAAAATCTAATTAAGCCCCAGAACAGGATGCCCTCCAGTCTATCATAAACTTCTTTAAACTTCACGTCCTCATCTTCCTCCAAGCTGCCTTTTTTTTTTTTTTTAAATTCTTTCTCCTTTGTATGTGTGCATTTTGGTTATGCTTTTTTCTGTTGTGAGATTTTTGGGGGCTTGAGGCAGAGGGCTCTTGGTTTCATTTTGTTTTGGTTTGGGTTTCTGTGTGGTTTTGTTTGTTTGTTGGTTTTTTTGGGGTTTTGTTTTTTTTTTTTTCCTCCTTAAAATGAGGGAGTTCAGTCACATTAGAAGAAATTCGGCATGTATGCCATTTAAGTAAGATTTTATAGCTTACTTGATGACCTTAATCAGCTTCAAGTCCTTCCAAGGCTTTAAGAGCTAGCACATGACTCTTCCTACTGTAGCAGTAAGAACTGCTTTTTTTCTGTGCCCAAAATGATGTAAAAACACTTGTATAAATTGAATGCCTTAACTGTCCAGCACAGCTAAGAAAATTAAAATACCTTTTTTTTCTACTTTTTCCTTCTTTTTCTTTTCTTCATCTTCACCTTTAATTTGATCTTTGGAACCAGAAGACAATGCAACTGCTGTAGGTTGTGAAACATCATCTGAAAATGAAGCTGTAGAAACAGTTGTACCAGGAGGAACTGCGATCTGTTTCACTAAAATCAAAACCACAATAGTCAGAAGAGGCAGCAGAATGTTGAACACTATAACATTTTAAGTTTCCAGCATAAATGAAAAAGTAGAGAGAACTGAACATTTTGCTTAAAATACCTAAAGCACAACTGCTAAGCAGTGAAGCACATTACTAAAGATGTATCAGAACTCAATCTATATATAATGATTCTGACCAGTTTAGAACAATGCCTTTGACTACACATTTTTTATATGGGAAGAAGTGCTAAATGAAAGAAAACATACAAGCAAACACCACTTCTTTTTGCAGTTTATTTCAACCTCTAGTTACCTTTGCTACTAACTCCTGATGTCTCATTTGCATTTGTCAAGTTTCAGCTTCTAGCTACTAGCTCTTGTCACACTGGAGACTATTTCATAATGTTTGATGCATAGAATCCTTTTCATATTGTAGTCAGATCATTCCTCAACTCTTTTTTTCTGATTAACTAACGAAACTGAGCTTGAATAATCACATTCTGAGAAACTACCTGCAGCCCTAAAACGATTGTTGATTCCTCACTTCCCTTCCTTAAATTCTCCACATTACCTTCATTTTTTATTTTTTTTAAACTAGTGATATAGAATTCCAGACATTATCTCACTATCAATATTAACAGATGATAGCATAGGAATCTCCTCCCCTCTACATCTTGCTCTTCTCAAGAATCTCATTGAGGCTTTTTACCAAATCATTGTACCAGGTAAGCACCACCAGTGGCTAGACGATATTATGTGGGCTCCCCTTCCCAAGAAAGGTTACACTAGATGGTCTTTTAGGGTCGCTTTCAAGCTGAGCTGTTGTATGATTCATAACCATTTGACAAATCCTCCTAGAGTCACTATCATACAGTTCTCCATTCTGCATACATGCTTCATTTTACTTGAGACATTGATTAACTTTCCTGAAGAACTGCACTCTGTTTTTTGATACCGGCTCTCTTCAACACCAAAGTTCACAAGTTACATTCTTATGAATGATATTTTTCATGTTCTGTGTCCACCTAGTTTCTGTGCTCAACTAAATACTGTAAAAACTAACGTACACTAATTCACTTCAAAAGAAAAGATCTGAATTTAGTCCTACTACCTTTTAGATAAACTACCTAAATAAAGGAAGATGTATGTCAAGCCAAGTTTCAATTTACTAGTCCTTTCCCATCTTGGAAAAATTCATATACTTTGAGACTTCGCTCTCAAGCATAACAGAAGTTCTGTGAAATACCCTATACCTGTCAAGAATTGCTGCAGACTAAAAGGCAATGGAGAAATATAAACTAATGCTTGGTTTAGTACATGAAAGAGCTTTATTCATAACCAAATGAGAAAAAGAATTCTCTGCATTTATAAAATGCTAGTCTTTTTGAAGATTGAATGTGTTGGTTTACCAGTAAAACATTCAGTACAGTTGAATGCTAGCATCCAGCTACACTGCATACTATCTCACCCAAATTACAATACTGACAGCATGAGTAAAAAGAGTAACAGCTGTTGAGGGCAGAAGAGGCTTTCTTTGGAAATAATTTTAAAGAAGACATGCTGGAACTGAAACATTTCAGTTTTCTTTTTTCTCCTTTCTTTTTTAATATGAATTATATAATGATGGTATGAGTCAAACAGAGCCACACAGAGGAGTGCAAAGGAAAAACAGTGCAATGAAAGGCTGGTTTTACTAAAGCATGGAATTAAAAATTCAAAACACATTGTTTCTAATTTTACATTACCACAGAATTTCTAATAAGTCACTGCCCATCCGTACTTTGAACTATAGCTTGATTTTCCATAGGGAATTTTCAGTCGTGCTAGATTAAATACTCAGAGTATGAAGAAGTGTTAGACATTCAGCAATTTTTAAGGTATTATAAGGAGTCACTGTCATCAGTCAAATTTGGGGCTTATTATGAAAGGCACTGTACAAAAACATACAAAGAATCAGTTACACATCTGATTAAGATCTGGCACAGGTACCTGTTAGGCTTTCAGCTTACTAAAACATTAGAATTAAGCAACTTGTCACAGGCATGGAACCTAGGCAAATCCAGCATTTGTAAGAAATGCCATAGGGTAATATAAAGGAAGATTTAAAAAAACAAAAATCAAGAAGAATTAAGATCGATTTGATCGCATTTTGTGCTAACTAGATCAATGTTGTATGAGGATAGGATTTTTCCCCCCCTACCTCCATTTCGAATTTCTGCCTGAATCAGCTCTTGTTTCAGCCCTTCAATTTCTTTCTTCAATTTAGCATTTTCCACACGGAGCTTCTTCTCTTCTCGAAGAGATGCCTGCAAGACTAGAGAGGACACTGTATTAAAAACAAGTTTCAATAATTAGCCTTCATCAGAGAATGTGAAACACGGTGAGCCAAACATCAAAAAAATGGAAACTTTCAAGGAGTATATAATCAGTAATATTCTAGAGTCCGTTTTTGTTGAAATAGCCTTTTTTTACAATACTTATGTACTCCAGTTGTTTCTCTATATACTAGCTTCTCAGTCCCCTAAATAGACTCTCAAGAAAAAATCCCAAGAAACCTATTAGAAAAAGCTTGAACATGTTTGTAATACGGAGCACCTTAATTCACTGCTACCAGTATGTACAAAATATTAAAACTGAAGGTACGATACTCTTGAGAGAACCCCATAGTGGTGAAAAGGCAGTAGCACGTTGAGGCAAATGCAGTCTCATATTCTTCCTGACTCTTTCTCCCCCAAAACGAAATTGCATTCTATCAAGTTTCCATAATCTGTTTGTGTCATTAATCCTTCCTCATTCGTGCCTTTTCTATTCCAGAATAAGCAGCTTCAAAAAAACCCCACAAACCACAAGACATTGAAACTGTGCTACTATTACAAGCTTTATCTTGGAGAACTTGAAACACAATTAAAAGGCTGACAGCACCAATGAAGTTGTCCACATTCTCATTTTTTCTTACGAGCATTTAGTGTTAACTATCTGATTAACAAGTTTATCATAAGATGGATAATTCCTTACTAGCTTTCTCCTTGAGCAGAGCAACTTGTTGCTTGAGGTATTCAATAACTTGATCAGCCTCCGCACCCTTCTGCTCCAGTCTGTTCAGCACTGCATTATTTGCTGCCATCTTTACCAAGAAACGGGCTAAAAACCTAGACAAACAACAGACAGTCTAAAATTAATGACTTCTTAATGTAATAACACTACCATCTCTTATCACATGAAGCAATTCTAGAATCAGTTGCCGAGTAAGAAAATTTGCTAAACGAGTAAGCTGGGCTCCCACCTCCTAATCCAAAGCCCAGACAAAAAGCAACATTAAATGGAATCTGATGTTTGATGGCTGCTTTCATGTATTTTGGAAGAAAAGCTACTTTTCTTCCCAGCTGCAGAAAACATGTTCTTCCTTCATGAAACATAAAAAATTCCACCTTCTCAGAGAGAAAGGTCTGAATAATTGGAAAAAAAAAAAAAAGAAAAAAAAGGAATAAAAGGGGGAAAAGCTGGACAGGAGAACACTATATCCTGGTTTTAGCTGAAAAATTTATTAATTGCACGCAGAATTTTATTGAGACTAAGAAAACAGAAACATCCTACAAAAATTTCCAAATTTTCTAATCAATTCATTGAGAACATACTGAATATTTCACACATTGTGGTGGTGCATACATTAAGAATTTACTGCTATTTTACCTTTAAGCAGAATTCATTAGTATTTCTACTCATCTTGGATTAATACAACTTTTATTGCAGGTTTACACCTTCAGAGTTATTTTAGCCTTTTTGTTTCCATTCAAATGGAAGGCCAGACACCCAGGTAACAAATTAAAGAAGCAGGAAACACAGAAGACCAGCAAAGGCAAAAGCACAAATAAATGCTGTCTAATCTTCTTTCGGGATGTTCAGTTCCTTTTACTGGGTTTTTCTAATGTTCTAGAAACTAAATAAGCCTCACGTACACAGTCCTTATTTTCATAAAAGCTCACACAGTCGCAACAGAATGATGAGACATGGTTACAGGCACTCATATCTGCAGCAGACCTTGCTTTTACCCTCCCACTCAGTATGCAGATGAAGAAAGAATCTGTATTAACAGCTGCCTCATCTGTAACTCAAGAAAGAAAATGGATTATAGGTGAGAATAAAAGAAGCTTGCATATCTTCACAAGAAACAATGATGTAATTCCTGTGAATTTGCCCATCAACTGCAGAGGGAAGCGTTGGTAACAAAGCAGCAATCCAGATCCACGCACTAGCTCCTCAACTTTATCAGAGCCCAAAAATGCCTTTTCTCATGTCAAATTGGCAGAAAACTTCCCATTTTATTGCGAGATTATTCTGACACTATGACCTAAATCTGTTTTTAATGAATGAATATTCTCTGTTTGGATTTGCAACAAAAGCCATGCTCAAGACAAAACAGATTTAGAAATAACTGAAAGGTGAACAGATACAACCACGCTCATGCCAGTGTCAATATATCACCTTTGCAGCATTTTCAGTATCAACTTACGTTCGATATCTGATCTTCTATTACAAAGAACTCAATTCTCCACAGCTACACATCTTTAAATATATAAAAGGCAAAAAAAGACAATGAATCAGGAATTTTGTAATTAAAAGTGCTCTAAGTAAAATTCACAAAGCCAGAGTGAGATACAGTAGTCAGATGACACACAGGGTATATTTGTTCTGCAAAGGTGATGGATGAGCCAACGTCTCGCCTTCTTTGCAATCTAATACAATCAAAGTCTGTTTTACATACACTGCTTCGCTCAAGGATACAAGAGTATTACTGCCATCACACCTTCCACTCACCCACACCAGATTTTTCTTTTAAAATAAATAAAATCTCATGGAGAAAAGAACAGTGAAGTAATTTCTCCAGGACAACTAAAGTAATCTTAATAGTCAAGTTAATCTCTGCTAATAAGAAAATAATTTTGCTTTCACGTGCAGTCTGAAAACAGAGGGGTTTAAAAAGGAAAACAGTAATTCCAATAAGTTACTGATTTAGATGTCAAATGGAAATAGACATAAAACTATTACGGTACAACACAGCATAATACAAAGCCTGGGGTATTACTGTCTGCATTCCAGTAAGATTTCTTGCAAGCTACATATTCTCTCAAGGGAACACAATACTAACAGTGGAAACTTTGCCAACAACAACAGAAATGCTACTAAAACTTCAAAGTGAATAGAATTGGTACATTTTATAGGTTTTAGCCAAGTTGGCTAATGAACTGAAGATCTGGAAATAATGTTACATGATTACAATGGTTAGACATTTTCCCACTTGTCAAATAAATTTCTGTAAACCTAGTATTACAACAATAACACAAAGGAATAGGTATTTCCGATACTAATATAAAGAACCAACAGGCCGAAATGAACTGCTACACAGGCACGGGAACCCATGCAACAGTGATAAAACTGTATCTTAAAAGGGCACATTAAAAAAAAAACTTAAGATCCACCCTTTATTATAAAACACAAACAACTTAAAAACATTAGCATTGCAACAATCAAAGGTTACAGTCAATTATTTTGGGAATCTTTTAATTTTTCCCCTATATTCTTTGCCCTGCATTACCCTGACACCATCCGTCCCTGCACCAAAAAAAACCCAAACAACCAACCGCTATTGGTGATACACAAACTAAAAATAGGAAAGAAAACCAGGAATTATATAGCTTAAAAAACAGAATCATCCTTTATTACAGATACATTTTGACCTATTTTGCAGAAAATGTTCCAGAGGGCACCTGAAAATAAAATCACTTCCTGCAATTGTGCCTAACAAGCAGCTTTCCCTTCAAACAAACAAACAAAAAAGTTCTGAAAAACAAAGCTATATTCAGACCTCCTGAAAAGGGTAACCTTCTGAAGTTACCTAGTTGCTCAGCTAAAGGAAACTGTTTAATTTCAGACCCCTCCAGAGGTTTCAAAGACATTTCTCCAGGACAACTAAAGTAATCTTAATAGTCAAATTAACCTCCAAGACATTCAGAACTGCTCCAAAACCCACTTGCTCCACTATAATGACACCCAATCTTCAAATGAAATACTCATGTCCTGCAGTTGTTCCTGAAGTTACATATGAACACATAAAAGTTGTTTAATTTCTCATCATTCTGCTTACTGATTAAACGAATTGCCTCTCTTTTTTTAAACAGAAAGTGCTGGCTCCTGTGGTCTTCTAAGTAGCTGCAGTACTCTCACAGGAGAAAACAGGCATTACTCTACTGTGTTTCACAAGAACACGTAATGTGTAAGGGTCCCCACAGTGGTAAACTCTCTATAATAAATCAAGACTTCTCATATAGTATAAATTACCCCAAAATTTCAACACGTTTTACAGATACTGCTTTATCAACATTGGCCTAAACCTTAGAGTATATCCAGATCAAAAAGTGAACGCACCAAGAAGATGCTAAAAACATAAACCTTGTTGTAGCTTACTCTTCAATATTAATATTCTCTGTTTTTAGAAGCAAGAAAAAGCCAAACCCCCCATAAAATTAATGACAAGATTTAAAACTTAAACTCTAAAAATTGCTTTGGAATCTATCCATAGTCTAAACGTGGAACCAATTACTTTTCACTATTGGAAAAGCAATCATTTAACAAAAAAAGAGAAATTGGAAGCCAACTGATTCCCAAAACCTAAAATCATTAGCGCTAAGTATTCTTTTTTTCCATCTGAGGGTTTAAAAAAGCTCAGCATTTCGAAGTTCTCAGCTTTTTGGTGCAATGACTTGTTAACATGAAGACACAAAGATTACTAACTGTACGAGATCTAACCTGCAGACTGCTTATTAAGACTTACTGCCTACAGATTAAGATGTTCTCCACGTAGGCATCAAGTACTTCTATGGCAGTGATGCAGCTTTGTTTCAGCATTTTCAATTCAGTAAAGACTTATGCTGCTCTCCTAGGTGACAGGCATCTTGTTTCTTGTTCTCATTCTTTCCCATGGGCCTTCATGCAACACGACCAAATGCCACACACATTTCAGTTGGTCACCCTGGGCGTATGTTCAGACAAAAAGTTGGCAAACTTTGTCTCAAGTGATGCAAAATGAAACAAAATCACCACAACTGCCTGCTTCTCCTCTCTTCCTCTCCCACAGATACACTAACTCCTCCACAACAAGAGGGTAAACTTTCACAGCTCACCACACCTAGGCAGTGTTCTTCACTGCACAGCTGCTTTGCTTCAACCCATCATTGCTCTCTGTTTTGTGCTACCTATGCAGGAATCAAGTATTTCTACAGCTAATCCAATTGATCTTTACCAAAGAGCAGATAGCCATCACAAGATGGCCCAGACAGCATAAACGTATGCCTTAGAGAGAATGCCATACTTACAAACAGCTGCCAACTAAGACCTAAGATCAGGCAAGGAACCACTACAGGAGAAAATAAGTCTGCAAAAAGACATGTTTGCTTTTCAATCGAGATGCTCTGTTAAAATTAAAAGTTTGTCATTCCTAAGCAGAACCAGTGGGATCAGTCTTATTCTAAGTTATCAACAACACAGAGTAATTTCTCCAATGCTAAATGAAGCTCATTAATCAGAACTATAGAAAAATATCTAATGTCAATTCTTCTTCTAAAAGTTTTCGTCTTAAGTCTCAAGCAGCTCTCAAATTAAACTCCTTTCCTTCTTCTGTGAGATGTCTCCAAGATGCTTAATTGTGGCCAACTTGTATAGCAAAGTATTTTACTTTCTGTGAAAGAAACTATCAACAATCACTTTGTTTCTGCAAGAAGTGTGTTCAAAGACTTCTATCTGAGCATCTTTTTTGAGCATGGTCATTTCTGGCAGACAATCTTACAAAACCCCATAAATATAACAGAATGTGCCAGCTGTTTGCCAGATTCTGCTTTCCTATACTTTGCACTTCTATGAACTGTCAGGACACAGAGATTCAGATTTAAGAATCTCACACCACACCTTTTTGTTCTGTAGAGGAACAGTAGTGAGCAGATCAGAACAGGAGGAAAAAAAAAAAAGAGTGCAACTACATTATCTTTGCTAAACCAAAAGTATCAGTGCAACTAGGAAATTGTTGTACCTTGTCCCATCTTCTGTCTCAGGGAATCAGCATTCTTGCTTTAAAAATCAATTATCTCTTAAAGGTTTCTGCTAGCTTCTGATAAAGTATCCTAGACCTGACACCACAATTATCTTTGGCTAAGACTTACAACACTCAACTTGATTTCACTTTTTTGGTAGAAAAAACCATAAGGTTTAGTTTTCAAAGCTATGAAAATTTAAACTATAAAACCCTAAAACCTGAGGAGAGCTATGACTGATTAGTTTTGAGTTCAAATCTTAGTTTTGACTTGATCATCTCCCTACTCCACTGTAATTAAAGCACAGAATATCAGCAGTGGTTCTCAATTGGTCATTAGGGAGGCAACGGTCTATAACATTTAGTTACAAATTTGCAGTGATATAATTCTATTGCTATGACATTTTGGAAATCAACTATATTCAATAACTTTCATGCATTTATCTATCACTACCACAGAAGGTTGGGTGTTTCACTGGTTTTACAATGTGAATGTTACACATTGTAAAATGCAATCATGGCTTTTACACCCAAATATTCTTTCTCAGGAAACGCAATTCTAAGCCATTAAATGTTCCTAGGCTTCAGAAGATAAAGATGAATCAGGTTCACTTATTGGAAATACAGGTTTTCCACAGTTTTATCTGTGGAAAAAAAACCAATTCCTTGATCACAAAATAAAATCAAACACGAAGATGTTCACAAACAGGTTTCGAAAACACGCCTTTTAAACCCAGATACAAATAGGCTGAAGTATCAGTAAGCAGCAATGTAATACTGAGAAAGAAAACGGAAGTATCTTAGATACCAGATACAATTTTTGCGTTGCTTGAGACTACATAATCACAACCAAAGCCCCAGTTTCCTTGTAATAATAAGGCAAAAAGACATAGAGCACCCCATTACACAAACATGATTTCACCCACATTGAAAAGACAGGCATATATCAGGTAAGATTTAACCATCAGCTCATCTGTCTTTCAGAATGAAGTATATTGTTAGCTCTGTAAGGGAAGAATCTTGAATCTCACAATGTCAAAATAAGTTTACACAACTAAAAACATGGTCTAAGGTTCTGAGCAAATACGTGTAAATGATAAAATGTACACGTTCACCTAGGTCCTTCTCTCCATACAGCAAAAAATATTTTTGGCAGACCAACAGTAAACATTTGAAAAGCAACAGCTAGCAAAGATAGCACAATTTAAAAAAAAGAAAAAAGAAAAAAAAACAACTAAACCCCCTCCCCCCTCTCCCCCAAACTGTATCTTTTGTCAAAAGTTTGAGCACTATTAATGAACTGCGGTGTAAAAACTCAAAATCTAGAAATTACTATCAAATAAATCAGCACGGAATCTCATTTTTGACTTTCAGTATCAAATCAGTAATCCTCTACCAGGTACTAAAACAGCAAATGAAATTTTAACTATTAACCTTGTATTTTGCTAAAGAAAGAGTGCTCTTTTCAATATAAGCAAAATGGAATTACAGCCTAAAATGTAAGAGGGTAAAGTACGGCAATACAGTTTTGCAGACTTATAATTGCAAAGAGATGTCACAATTCTATCTTCCTCATTGTCCCCAAATAAGTGATTGCTATAACTGGCGCTTTACATAGTTGAACAGCCTGATCGGGGGTTTTTTTTGAGCACTTAAATACAGTTTTTAAGTTATTCATAAATTATAAACGCCTGTGTAGTTGGTATTGAAAGCAATTTTCCAAGCAGCAAATTATTAGGAAAAGTTGTACATTTCTGCCATATGTTATTTCAACTCACATCTTCTGCACTGAGAGTCAGAATAATTGCTTTGCAGATTTCCAAACAACTAGCGTGTCTAACACAGTCCATCCAAGAAGCAATGCCAGCCCTAAGGAATGATTTGCTAGCTCTGGAGACTACAGTCCAACCCTTCTGGCTGCCAGATAAATCAGGCTCAATGCCAGACGCAGACAGGTCTTTCAGTAGTCCTAAGAGCCTACCCCTCCCTATTTTAAAGGGCCATAAATAGTAAAAAAAAACCCCAAAAAACACACAACCAAACTTCTTCATATTGAAAAACACTGCAGCATGAAAGAGATTTTTTTTAAAAATGTTACGGAACATTGCACAAAAAGAGGTACATCCACTGGTACCAATTTTGAGGCAACAGAATTTACTCAGTAAAGACTATTTTTAAACATGAAGACAAGTCTGTCTTGAAAGGGAACGATGTACCAAAGTCACAAGCAAGTCACAGCATTAATGAGACAGGCAAAACGCAAATCTATGAGAAGCAGTTAATGAAGAAGACAAGCATATGTTAGCAAAAATAAAGATAGAAGCATGAAATTTTTACTTTAGGAGTATTATGACAGGCTTAATTTGAAATAAAATGGATCTCCTGGATCTGTATGGTAGAGATCATTAGAAACTAAATAGTCAGAAGTAAAAATGATTTAAGTATTTTGTTCCAAGTTTACATTTCAAGATTTAGTAGATGCTACAACATACTAGTTAACTGCATCGTATCTTAACACACTACAGCTGCAACATTCAAAAGGTTAAGGTAAGTTAAGAGTACTTGCAATTTCATTCACATCCTGGCTGTAATCTTGTGCTAAATTTGTGTTTGGGGAAAAGTTTCTACTAATGGTTGTCTCAGTTCAATTCTGAATTAACTTTGTACTCTTTCCCACCTCTGAGCAGACACCCCATGGACTAAAAAGGTAGAGACATGCCTACAAGGAGTTCTGTCCAGGTTAAGACAAAAGTCAAGTAATTTGGATGTAGTTTCTAACAAATCTTTTGCTTTCAGAACTACCAAAAAATTTCAGTTAGAAAGACCGTATACAAAGTTATATGTAACTTAATTTATTAATCTGAGAAGGCTGCCCAGTAATTCAACAGAAATGGATGGCTCACAACATGGCGCAAGAAATTCAATTTTTGTGCTGCTTGACTTAAGGCTCAACAGGTTACACACCCACTACATCTGCCAGGTCCCCTGGAAGCTCAGTAGAGATTCATCTGGTTGTACTTTATAGTGCAGTCTGAAATTTAAGTAGCAGCTCATATGCCAAAACAGTTGGACAGCCTTATGTATTTTTTCAGCAGTTGTGTATCTTTTGGATCCCGCTGCATTAATATTTCAATAGTACTATCAGAATCTTACGGTAAACGATCACCACGTGCAGAAGGAATTCTCACATAAATCCCATGATGGAAAAGATGCAACACCCACAACATGCTACCTTGTTTCTTTGACCTTAAGGATCTATGTCCAAACTCACAATACATCCAATTCTTTGGAACAGAAAGCTTACAACAAAAATAACAGGGTTTTTTCGGGTGGTTGGTTTTTTATTTATAAAAGCTTGATTTTCCAAACTATGATGTATCCAGTGGCTATCACTGAATATAAATAAAAAAGGAGCTGCTACTCATGCTTCAGAGTATCCTTATAAAACTTCCTCAACAGGTGATGGACTTTACAATTACAGACACACACATATGCCTATAAATTCAGAAATATAAGCGGACTCAGCTGCATCTGGACAAGTCTGCAAGGTCAGCATATGCCACAGGAAATCAAAGAATGTGTACTGCGGTTCACTCTCTAGGGTTTTACTGGGGAGTGAAAGCTTTAGATTACTGTTAAAACTACAGAGTAAAGGACCTATAAATCAGATAGCAGAATAATCAGAACCGCACTGAAATCTACCTGTTAATACCAAGTATTTTATTGATTTTTGTAACTTTATCCTAAAAACAAAAGTGAACATTCACACTACCTCCTTAATTAAGAGCAGGCACAGCAGTTATAAAAAGGTAAAGAAGAAAGAAATGTTTATCCCCTCTTCCTAAGACAAGTCTCACTTGAGAACAAAAATACATTTTAAAAGTATCTCTCACCATCCAACCTTTTTCTTTTGGATCTGTCAGACCAATAAGGATAACAAGCCTTGTCAAAAACCCTAGCTGCTAAAAAGACATTTTAAAGATACCTTCCCCTCAGAAACTTGAAGAGTTTGGAAATAAGAATATCATTAAGCAATGTACTTTATGTCAACAACAGTCTACAAAATAATGGTATTGGTTAGGTAGTTCACAGAAATATTGATACCCTTTTGCAATTTTAATTCACAATACTTTTAATGTATGAATCCTGCCTATTAGCTATCTTACATAGTTCAACTATGGTTATAAAGAATCTTGAAATGTATTATTTCTAGATTAATATCAGCTTTTCTACATGTAAAACTAGTACCTTGTAGCACAGCTAAAGGAAAACACGATTTAACCACTCAGTTAAAGCAAGTGCTAAGGTTAAAAATAACCTCTATTTATTCACAAAAGCATTCAGCAGACATCATGCAGATGTACAGCAAAAGAATCAGTGTTCTGTAACTACAACCGCATTTACAATTGCTGGTATTTACTGAGGCAGAAACTTTAGGTATTCTTTTATGTGGGCCAAATAAAAGCTGAAGAAAATTAAACCTGAAAATGTGCGTGTTTTTGTGCGCATGTGTGTGTAATCAACACAAGAATAAAGGCAAACCTCTCTTAATGGGGAGCAAGAAAGCTGTCAAACAAAGTTTTCAGGGGAAATTAAGTCCTCACTGAACTTTGAGCCTGCAGTTGCAGTACCTTATTTACAGAGGCAAAACCCTCCCACACAGGTTCAACGACCCAGCTTCATTCATCACACAAATAACTGTAATTTCCAGTGTTGACTTTACTCATGTAATAGAGGAGGATGATATTTTAATGAAAATCTTCCATAAAGATACTAACTTACCCTGTGCAGAGAAAATAATTTATTCAGCTGGGGAGCAAAAAGTCTAAAATAACTTTTAAATCTAAAGTGAGCTGACAACAACTAATCCTCAGCAGTCAGAAGCAGTTACATGTCACTTCAAAACCATGTGACAGCAGTATCTACCACAGCATATTCCTGGCATCAGCCTCAAAACTCAGGTTTTTCCTTTCATCACATAGTGAAGAGAATTAAAATTCCTGACAAGCCATCTCATCTGCTTAGACAAATCTCCAGATATAATTATTAAGTATTGTAACTAACTACCTATATTTTTTCCCCTTTTGGAGATAAAAGACAGGAACTCTGAAGAAAAAAGTTTTCAGTAGATTTACAATTCTGCAGATGAAGACTTTGCTATTCTCAGCGGGAAAACAAATGAACCAACATCTGAAGCAAACACTGTACAGCAATTACATGTCAAACATTTCTAAATAAAGTGCACAAAGTGACAATTCAAAGGACACTTGAAATCAAAATGCCAGCTTTCCTTCTGCTTAGATGTGAACATCCAAAAGGTTATATTATGTAGCTATTTCAGATCTACTGATTTGAAAGAAAAGAAATTTTTACAGAAAGATGTCCTTTGTATACAAAAACACCCACCACTTTTTCCTGTACAGCAAATGCTGCTTATAGTGAACAGATTTTTTCTTTTTAAAATGAGAACCGTTCATTTCTTATTAATAGAGAACCACCTCCCAGATTTTATACACGTACTTCACATTCTGAAAACCAAATCAATTTGTCAAAAGTGATAAATCAAATGTAAACCCCACACAAACAAAAACCACTTTGGACTATTGTAGTTATTCTAGCTAACATGCCGAAATGACCTTCCCAAACCAAAGAGGGCGACCTTGAAAGGGTTATTTTTGGTCTAAGTTGTTTTCTATATTCTGAGTTGCCTTCTATATTCTAAACTAGAGGGGAACATCAAGAGGTTTTTGAATTACCTTTTAGCATCCTTTGCTAAACTAGCTGTTACAGGACAGTGCCTGCATCTTCTTCTTCCCTCTCTTAATTTAACGTTGCATATGTTCATGAATAACTTATCACAAAATCTTCACGCACTGGTACTGAAAAGAACTAAGTTACGAATATCACTGTTAGGAAATACTTGGTTTTATGAGCACCTGATAACCTCATTTCAAAGTAAGTACGCTCAATGGTCCTTTGGGCACAGTCCAGAACAGGAACATGGTTACTGATTTAATAGTATGTTAGTCTAGTTAAACTTCTGGACCACCTCTTCTATACATATTTAAGTAATGCTTGAGAGAAAGCACAGCAATATTTTACTTTTTTGGTACCATTAAAAGATAAGTAGTCCTGTAATTGCCTTTCAGAACCTTCTTGGTTGCATGTAGTGAGAAGCATTTCAGGTTAACAGCTTTTAAAAATTCTAGGATGAGAATGATTTTCGCCTCTTTTAATACCATATCTGTGCAGAGGGGAAAAAAACCCCCAACCCAAAAAAAAAAAAAAAAGAAAAAACCAAACAAAACCCTTGTGCACTCATCTTGGACGTTGAGAGGGCTGATGTCAACTGTTAAGACTGATGGTATCTGACAGAAAAATCCTCTAAGCAGCTTTTGGGGAATAGCCATATTTCATCTATGGATTGGAAGCTTCTTTTGTTTCCATAGTTTAAGACAAATTGAGCAAATTTTGCTGTGATCCAAATTATCCTATTAAAAATCCAACCGTTTTAGAACAATTATTTTCAATTAGAATATCTTGGTTCAGCGTCTTCAAAAAGCACAAATTTGCAGGTAAGTTGTCACTAAAACGTAATTATAAGCTTTATGTAGAGGGGAAAAAAGTCTGTGGCTAGTCCTTATCTTTAGCATTATTTTACAGATGGTCATATGAATGTGAAATTACTTACCCACCATGATGTAGCAGGGTAATTCAACCCCTAAGAGAAGATTAATTTCCCTGGTGTATAATTCAGTGTCATATCCTAGTTGGCAATGGTGACTTCCTTAGTGCATGACTGTTACCAATTACTAGAGCACGTCACACAGAAGGTTTCAAACCTTACAGCAGGACAAGCACAAATGTGAACTTACGGCCTTTGCTCCAGACCAGCTGCTACCAAGCTAAACATAGTGCCTCTTGCGTGCCACGTGCGAGCCCGTACGCTCTTGTGGGAACGGCAGTCCCTGGCTGCCTCAGCAGACCAAGCTGCTGAAATGATCTGCTCACTTATCTTCAGAGTATGAAACAAGATGCCACTACAAGGCTGTATATTAAACTGTAATTGAAAAACACTCTGGGATAGAAACCAGATCCAATAGCCATGGATCGTTTCTGAGAGAGGGTCCTGAAGTCAGAGACTAATCTTTAAACTATTAATTCATACTGAGTTGAAGTTATGTTGGGAAAGCTCCCGATGAGAAGGAAATGGAAATAAAAGTCTTCTATAATGGGTAGTTTTATGCCAAAAGATTGTACCAAATGATCTCAGTAAGAGATTTGCTAACTTGAGGCAATTTTTGAAGATGTTTTATGCATTTCCAGCTGCTTTCAAATGTAAAAAGCATCTCAGAATCTGTCTGCTTTCAGATAATTAGGATATGAGACAACACACCAGGGAAGCAGTTGTAAGAGGAATTCAGCTTTCTTCTAATCCAGCACAGAATCTCTGTCAGGTTTTTTTTCCAGAATTCTAAGGAAAGAAGAATGGGTTCTTCTACATGAATTGTGTTTAACAGACGATGGTTAAACACAGTATATATTGCTTCCTAATATGAATGCTACTTTAAGCTTCCCTCTCCACAGTTTCTGAAGTCGAGGAACAGTTTCTAGGCTGTTAATTTATAAAAAAGTAGCATAAGAACTTAAGAATGGTACACAAAGTTGTGGAGCATAAGAAAAATTGTAAAAGCTAGGTCAGCAGAAAGTATCTGTTCTCTGGAATTTCTCTCTAAAAACTGTACACAGCAAAGAGGAATTAATCCAATTCCCACTTCAGTAAGGTATCAAAGTCATTTTCTTTAGAAACAGGAAGCGTCAACAAGTCATTACAGCTGCTGTTACAGACCCCCTACTGATGCATTTAAACATCAAAATAGATCAATTTCAGACTATCATGATTCCAGGTAGTAAACATAACTTAAGAGAAACATTATCTTTCATCTCAGTAGGCAGAGATGATTTCCTCACTTGTCCCTTTAAAAGTAATGCGTAACTTTATGAAAAATGTTCCTACTCCATATGCACGATAAAGGTTTTTTGGACAAACATACCCTCCTCAGTTTCTATGGACAGAATGGGTGATTTACCCTTACCAGAAGGCCACTGATCAACCGACAATATTCTGACAAAACAAAATGAAGCAAAACGAACCACAAATGTGCAAATGAAAAATTGGAAGGTGCTCTGCTCAAGACTTCAAAGAAAAGATCATTCAGATGCTGACTTATTTTTCTAGTTACTTTTATCCCCCTAATCCTGTCCCGATACCATGGCAGGAGGCAAGATTTGTTGATTAACAAAAGAGGAACAGAGCCAAGGACATTCAGAGGAAGAATATAAATGACGATCCAGAAACAAACTCTTTGGTGGTCACACGCTACTGCAAATGGCACTCAATGTTAGCCCATAAACAGCAGCATTAGAGTTATTACAGTAGATTAATTACCATAGCAAAATAAATAGCATACAAAGGAACAAACGAGCAATTGAATTGCTCCTCTTCTTTTTCCATCTGAACACGCCAGTTATTTAAAATATGATACTGAAAACTGAAATTGCAAACTATTTTACAAGCAACACAACAGTGAGAGAACATTAAGATCTGAAACATCTGCCAGTCCTGAAAACCACACCATTTTAAAGATAGTTCCTTTAGGAAAAAAAAATAAAGAAAAAAGAAGTCAAAACTGGCATTTAGAAAAAATCCTATAAATTACACTGATTTCTTTTTGTGTTGGCCAGTCACCTAGTATTACAGAGCAGGCCATCCGGGAGCAGGCCATGAATCGCGTCATAAGCGACTGTCCCCTAGAAAACTGAAAAGGGACCTGGCACACTGAGTTTTGTCATTAGGAACACCAATGACTGCCATGCCTAAAACCACAGTTATAATTGATTACAAATTTCTAACCATACTGAATTTATAAGCATTTCCCAGAAGCACAGAGCATGCTCAGTCAAGGTACTTTTCTTATTTAAATATAAACATGTATGCTTGGACAGTTTAGGAAAACTCAAATATAGTGACAATCTCAAAACATTTGGAGCTGTCACGCTACCCAAGCAAACTAGGACATTTTTGTTATGCTCAAAATGTATTTTCCCTTGTTCTCTCTATCAGATCTATTCAACTAACTGAACGACAGTGGCTACATTTTCAGGATGGAAACACCTGCTTGCAAAATGCTTCATGCTTGTTATGGACTTCACCATTAGAATAGTGTACACTCAAAAAGTGTAAAGGCAACTAACTACTGAATTAATCAATTAACACAAGACCCCACCACAAAAATTACAGAGAACAACAACTTCTCACCTGGGAATCTATTCCCTTGCCATGCTTCTCCCCTCCAGTTTAAAGGAAAAACTAAAAACAAACAAAACAGCCCCACCAGCTAAAACTTGAAATTTCTCTAGAGAAGTGTGAAGGAGACAGGAGGAAATAAATAAAAGGCAAGTCAGGAAAGGCCTGACTAGCCACATTTTATTATAGGCAAACTGCCTCAGCTGCTCAAGAGGCTTCCCAAGCACTCGGGCGTACTCCTCCATGCACTCCACGCATGCACACTTCCCCACTGCACTCATGCATACTCAAGACCGCCCCCACAATTGCCAAAAACATTTGCTTTTGTTCAGATTCCCCTTTCCTGTCTCTCAATTTTTTAATTTAAAGACACTTCAAAGAAGATCAAAAAGCTTGTAAGAAGTGTAGTTGTTTAGTCTATGGAACAGAAGATAGATGGGAGACTCAGTGTCGTTCTTCAAATGCAAAGGAAGTTGGTATGAGAATGGGACTAAACTGTTCACCAGGTCTGCTGCAGACAGGAAAAAGCAAGGAAGGTTTAAGTTAGACATTTGGAAAACTTTTCAATAAGACCAAAGGACTGAACAAGCTGCCTATGGAGGTTGTGGAATATCCATCACTAAAAACAGGTTAGGCAAACATCTGTCAGAAGTGGTTAAGGTGTAATAGATGAGAAAGAGCTTGAGATCTTTTGCTCCTCTTCCACTAAGGTCTTTTCATTACACCCAGCATTACAAAACCAATAATATTTCCCTCTTTTATATCTCTGTGTTTTATTTAACTTCAAAAAAATATGTAGTAAAATCTACCCTCCTGATTGTGATATTTCCACATATTCAAGTGTGCTTATTTGGGAGAACAAAACATATCAAAGCTGTGGTAACTGCGAAAGCAGCATAAATAAACCACCTGAGAAGTAAAACACCAACATTTCAATTTTACACTCACTCTGAAGAAATTGACCTCTATGATTCTAACATTGTAACACAGACAGTACTATATTTTCTTGTTCTCCAAGAGAAAAGAAAATTGGGAAAAATTTAACCGATGACTGCCTGATCTGTAGTCACTCACACGTCAGTAAAACATTTCTCAGTTTTTGCGTAAAGAAATTTTTTTAAAGGAAAGCACTTTTTCCCAATCACAAAAATATATACAAAAAATATTTTTTAAAAAAATCAAAACCATGACAGCAGTTTTGTTCAGAACGCTGCTTTGAGAAGTATCCAAATCTTTTTGAAACCAAATCAAATTATAAGCAAGGATGGCTTCCACCACACCAGGGGGGGAAAAAAGGCCATCAGAGAATCTACCCCTCACTGCCTCCCCCCTTTCCCAACTGTTTAAAACTATTAGTAACTATGGAAATTATTTTTTCCCTCCTGTTTAATACTGACGTAACCATGGAAATGAAAACTAAACATCAATTCACCCCCTCACCCCCAGTATGACAGGAAATCTAACTAGGGAAATGTTTCTTGGTGATGGTAATAAGAACATTACAGGCAACTGTTTGGAAGGAGAATACACAGGTGTTTCTGTGGCTCTCTACTGCATTGACATCATATAATTCATATCACGACAAGAAACAAGAGACATCATTTACTTTGCTCCCATCTGATGTTCCTAGCAGCTGCCCCTCTAGGCTGAACCCTTAGCTTTATCTGTGTTGTCTACTATTTGACATTATTTAGGTTTTAGAAAACACTTTTTTAGAAGAGACAAGGGTGAATAAAGTCATGGCAGCTGTGACCTACAGCAATCAAAACATAATCAGAAAAGTTCAAAAATATTATGGTAGATACCAGATTTGTATTCTTGCACATTTGATTAATCCTTCTTCTGCTTTACATTATTTTTATTACATACGTATTTTCCATTATGCTTATGGGGACTTGGAAAATAGGTGGGATTTGTAGAGGCACCGGAAAGCTCAATTTTTCTTTCACTCTTGGCCTAGACAGGTCTTGGATAAAACTTATCTCCTATTTTGCACCTCAATACATCTTTTTCCTTGCCAATTCAAGACTCACTCTTCATTCTGATGCCATTATTTGAGTTCTTGTTCTCCAGAATGTATAAGCTACCCCTGCTGCTTCTTAGTGCTTTTGTTGAAATGAACAGACTACCATGACAGCCATAAAATTATTTACTCTATTTTGGGGGTGGGGGAAGGGGAGAGGAAAAAAAACCAAACCAGAGAAACCAGTACTTTTCTAATTTGATGCTACTGCTAATTAGTAAATTTACATAGAGCAGCAATTTTAGAAGCGGTCTGTTGATTCAGAAAGAAAACACACAAATCACTACAGCTCATTATTACCTTATGTTATCTCTTTAATATCTAGCACAGCTCTGTAGTATAAGATGTGCTGTATAACAAAAGAATAGAAATATTTTGAGGCATTTTTACAGTAT
Organism: Chionis minor; assembly: GCA_013398295.1. Lineage (NCBI taxonomy): Eukaryota > Metazoa > Chordata > Aves > Charadriiformes > Chionidae > Chionis > Chionis minor. Next base: position 481,204 of record VZSF01002487.1, read on the forward strand.
TTCCAGAAGCTGTCTTAAAGCTTCACACCAACTGCAATGATTGTAATGTTATCTCAACATATTACAGACTAATATAAATCCAAAGATTTTTTACTTTTACTTTAGTCCTAATTTAAGAAACAACAACCCCCAACCACCAAAGTCACAAACAACTCTATGGAGTTTATGGAAGAAAAGAAAACAAAAGATTAACAGATAATTCAGAAACACTGATCAAATTATTGTGATGTGTCACTTAAATTAGAAATTCAGTGTGTCTCAAGCATATAGCATGAAATTTCAGTGACAAACATTACAGTTAAATATATATATTTCAACATTCTCTAAATTATGACTTTGTTCTTCAAAAATGTGATTCTACCAAGGATATTAAGCAGGCGACTTTAGAAAGAATAAGAGCAGGAAAAGGGAAGTCTGCCACCAATACAGCTAGCATGATGGAACATCACTCACACTACATTTTATATTTTTTCCAAACTATATTTCCAAACTACATTTTATAGTTTTGTCTTCCAAAAAAACCATAATATTGTGAAACTTCCAGGTCAGTAGAAAGTCAAAGACTCTAACCCTGACTGATTTTCAGAAAGAATTCTAAGAAAACACCAGGAATTTATTCAAAGGATTCTGCAAAAGCTTAAGTCCTAGGGGATTTCCTGCTTCCCCCCATCATGGCATACAATTAACCTCCTTGCTAGTCTTCTTGGATAACATATATAATTAAAATAACAATAATGTATTAAACAGACTTCAGTCAAACATATTTAGGAGAAAAGCCATTACAGAGAATATCTCTAAAGATGATGAAGAAATATTCGTAGGCTCTTTGGCCATCCTTCGATAAAGAAGTCCTAGGGTAGCCTGCCATTGTTAAATTCACACTAAATTAGAGTTATAATGATGTCAAAGCAACTTCATCCTACCTTTCTGCATTAAATTTATTTTTCAGATTGTTTTCCCACTCACATATGCTTTACCATCAGAAGCATCAAGTCTTAAAGGCTCTAGACAACTCAAGAGTCCTATAGTTTCCAACCTGATGGACTATTTTCAGATTTGCACATCCTTTTTGTAGGAAATGGCTTTCTCATTTGATACCATTCTCTCCAGACTGTCCACTTTCAGTCTGGGGAATGAGAAGTTGCTTCCTGCTCTATTTACATTTCAGGTATAAAAGAAACAAATACACCCAAGGCAATACACATAAAATATGCACAAGCTTCGTGTTTACATTCTGAGCCCAAATTTTCTGAAGATAGTTTTAAGAATCATTTCGACTTAATTCACTCTGGCTGTAATATCTTGCACCTTCAGGGTTCAGTGTTAGTAAAACATCAAAGCAACTCATCAATAGATTTCTTAAAGTTCTCTGACATCAAAATTACCATAACAAGAATATATTAATTTGCAACAGGGTGGGGAGAACATATTATGATGATACGCAATATACTACGATGATACTTATTATGATGAAACCATGTTGACAAGCAAAGATCCTTGAGGTTAGCTAAAAAACCAACAAAACCAAATCAACCAACCAAAAAAAAAAAACCACAAACCCCAAACCAAAAAAACATACTTTACCGACTGTTTCATAAGACTTGTCAAAGTTCTATCTGTTACTCACTTCTAAGGCCTTATCACTTTTAATAATATTCAGTGTTAAAATCACTTTTAATAATATCCAGTCTTAAAATTTAAGTTTTAGGACTTTGGTTTTATTTTATAGATTTTGAGCTTACTTTCCAACAGGTTTGCAAAACATATTATTATTTAAACATAACGGAAAAACAATATAATAAGGGCATACAAAAATGGGATGCTATAGTCACTACTACCTCATCTACTACTTCTTATCCTGAATCACAAAACTATTTGTGAAAAGCAATGACCGTATTAAGAATAATAAGTATCTGAGTCAAAGGCGTAGAAAGAGCAGGAAATACAAGAATAACTTCTTTTGCAGTAGTATTTTCTTTATTTTGCCAGCTGCTAAATCCAGTACAAAACCACTCACTGATTAGCTCAAGATACACAGTACTTCAGTAACACTGCTGTATGCCAGTTAGCTGTGGAGTCGTAACGGAACCTAACAAGCAACAAATCATAAGCTCATCCCTGTTATCCAATCCATGCATCCCTGTACAGAATATGTGCTATACGTTAAATCTTGCAAGCACCTCTGCTGTGGACGGACCAAATACTCAGACTGTTTTTCACTCACTAATGACTATGCAAGAGCATAACAAACATGTACCATTTACCAACACAGAGAAAGCATCTACTTTTCAATTAGTAACAGCCAGATCTTTGCAAAGCTCAGTAGATGCTCCGTGCCTGCGCTTTCTCGGCTATTACAGCATCTTCTTCAATAGCGCATCACTATGGCAGTTCCAAACTGCCACGCCAGTCGATGGGCTGAATAAAGGAACACAACTGATTTCAGAAGAACCACTTCACTTGCACGTTCCCTCCCTGCAAAGTACGGTGTCTGTAATTGCAATGCTACCGCAGCCCCGAGATTAAATCCCTTATATAAATTAAACAACAACAAACGTAACACCGTTTCCCTTAAATAGAGGCGCTCATCCTGCCCCTCGGCTGCAGGGGAAATCCCCTCGGAAGAACACCAGGGAACTCCCTGCGACCACCCCCGCAGCACATTGCCCACGGGGAACTCCCGCTCCAGCCGCCCCCGCGACAGACTAACAGGGCCCTGCCGGGCTCCCACCGACCCGCCCCAGAGAGCTCGGGCCGGCTGAGGGCGACTGAACTAAAGCACCCACAGGCACACGAGGAAGGTGCAAAAGGGACAAGGCCGCCACCCCACCCCCATGTCGGAACCCGCCCGAGCCCCCGCAGGCCCCGCCGAGCCGCACTCACATGAACCGAGCCGCCGCCACACACCTCTGCCCGCTGAGGGGAAAAGGACCCCCCTCCCCTGCGGGCTGCCCAAGCCAGCGCCTGAGGTTTATAAGAAGCCGCCAAATGCCCCACTACCCCCAGTGAGCATTGTTTTTACGGCCAACGCGCTCAACACGTCGCTCTCAGGATATTAGCAGAATGCACACACCAGGAAGGGAGAGGGGGGCCCCCTTTTGGTTTTTTTTAAGCCTCAAACGAAAAGAAAGGTCGGGCATCGCGCTGGACGCCTCTACGCCAGGGTCTTTCCGCCGGCCGGCGGGGAGCAGTGACGTCACGGAGCGGCGGGGGGCGGGTGCTGGCGGTGGCGCCGGCGCCACGCTTGACTGGGGGCGGGGCGGCAGCAGGGCCGCCGGCGGCGCGTGCGCAGGTACCCGCGGCCGTGGTCCCGGTCCCGGTCCCGGTCCCGTCAGCCCGGCCCCGGGCCTTGGCGCCGCTCCCGCTGAGGGAGCCCCGCCGGTGGCTGTTGGGTAACGGAGGGTGTGAGGGAGCGGCCGGCCCGGCGGGTGTTGGCGGGAGCGAGGCGGGTCGGGGGCGCAGGGCGAGCGCTCCCCCGCCGCACCGTGAGGTCCGCGGGGCCGGTTGGAAAAGGCAGCGCCGCTTGGCGCCTTTTTGGGGCTGGGTTTTGGGGCTGCGAGGGCCGGCCCGGGCGTCGTGCCTCAGGGTTGGGGGTTCTCTGGGCAAGCGAGGGCCTGAGAGGTTACCGGGGTTGCCAGCATTACTAGTGGTCGTTTAGCAAGCTAGTTAAAACTAATTTGTCTTTTACTAGATTTAATTCCTGAACAGCCGTGTATGATGCATAAATCAAACGGTAACAACCCCCATGTTTTTATATGCGTAGGGACACTGATGTAGCAGAAGAGGAAGATAGGCTGTAACTAAAAGGCAGTGATAAGCAGGTAAAATAAGTAACAGGTTTATAAAATAGATGTGGCTAAACGTCTATCCTGATCTATCAACATGAGGTTACGTGTTTTCTTCATGCTATCCAAGTGTTGTTATGTTTCCCACTAGCTAAATGTTCGAGCTGCAGGTACAAAACTTGATACTCTTATTGCTGCTTTCAAAGCAGCAACATCTTACTCTATCCAGTAATGTTGTAAATGCTCCAAACACCACCAGTAACTCTTCTTATGGAAGTACCTGTGTGGAATACGGAGTCTCAATTCTCCAAATGCTACTGATAGAGGGCATTTTTTAATCTTTGCTGATGGTTTATATTTCACTTGAGTGAAACGATGCTTTAATATCCCTATGAGAGTAGGGAAAAGGATTACTATTTAGTATTTTCCTGAAATAACTCTGCAAATAGTTGTCACTTACCTGTGCCAAAACCACCATGATGCCTGCCTTTTGCCCCCCCAAATTTGTGTATTAATTGAAGGCAAAATAATGTCATTGGAGCCTGGTTAAAATCTGGTTTGCGTTGTCTGTTTATCTCAAGTAACAGTAGTATAATGGAAATTTTGGCACACTTGTTTATTCTACCTATTGCTGAATTGGTGTAGCTGGAATCTGAAGCAAAGTGTTTCTTTCTGCACTGAATTTATTAGTTTGGACAGAATAATAAAGTTTAAATGTATTAATTTTTTTAAGTATGCCTAATGTGTATATGGTCTGTAGCTATCTGACCATGAGTCCATAGTTATTTTTTATTTATAAGTAGCATACTACTTACTTCAGTGATTGTTAGAAAAGTTAGAAAATTTTGTAAAAGAAGACATTTTGATGTTTTGCCACAGGGGGAAAACATTTGGTTAAACACACTACTGGTTACATTTAGATTTTTAAGCAATCTTACAAAATAAAATCTCTGTAGTACAAGTGGTGTTTGTAGTAGATGTTTATATTATTGACCTAAATTTAATCCAGTTCCCCCTACCTCCTGCAAAAATTAAACTAAATTAATATTTTTTATTATTATTATGAAGTGAATATGTCCCAGCCCATTATTGTGATTGTCCTAACAAACTCTTACTTACTTTCTGTGCTCCCTTTTATAGGAATCTGAATTCAACTCTTCTTCAATATCTGTTATACATTTTAATAAACCTCGTGAATAGCTGAGTGATGGTGGACACTGGGAGGCAAATCACACAATTTTGGGTTTTTTGTGAAGTAGCAACACCGTTGCTAAAATTGCATCTTTTATTTCAGTTACTTTATCAAATTAGTAATTACTGTAGTTGCAACAGAAATGTTTTAAGAGCAGAAGAAAAGATATTTTGTGGAAGAATTTCATCTTACGAAATGGCCTACCTTGAATATACTGTGATGTAATGAAAAATAGTGTAAGCATAGGATGTTCAGGTCACCTGCTCTCCTAAAATTGTTCACAATTGCTTTAAAAATAATTCAGTAGGAGTACTGATTATAATTACATTTTAATTTTGAAAAGCTGCCTTCATTAGGCAAGGGTCGTTTGCACCTGGATACTCAGGAGGCATTTAAATAACTAGCCTTTTCAAATTACTGATAGATATTAGCCCACGTGGCTAGTTGTCTTTAATTCTGCATGTGTATACTTTAGAAACCATAGATGTGTTTCAGAGGATGGATTCATTCAGGTTGGTCTGTTTGTATTTGCAATATTTGTTTCCAAGAGTCAAATGCATATATTTAATTTTTTAAGGGCAAAGTTCTTAGTGTCCATTGACTCAACTGGCCTCAGCATTGCTGCAGTGAAAAAGTTTTGAGTGATGGCTAGAAACTGCTAAATTCTGAAGAAAAAAATATTTGTTCTCTGAGAGCAGTAGGTATGCAGAGGAACAAATAAGTTGCTCGGTAGATGAGGGGATACCTTTTGTGTTGTATTTCTCAGTGTTGGGCATGGAAAAGCTATGAAATGAAAGATTAACAAAATAGTGCTAATCTGAATATTAAATAGGAATTTGTAAAGGTCTTCTGTTTGCGGTGGTTTTTGCTGAGAATGTTGATTAGTGGTTTTTTGTACTGTAAAGGTTTCTAAGGGAGATTTGGATGGAGGTAGTAGTCTAGGGAAGACCATTCAGTGGTGGGTTGCAAAACAGGCCACTTCTGGACTTCTAATCTTTATGCCAGACCTATTTTGCAGATGTGATAGACCGTCTCATATATGGAATAAACGGTGCTTTGGAAACAATGACTCAGTAATTTTAGATGTTACTAATAAGACAAGTCTTTGCTGATTCTTCCATCCACACTGTTTTGGATTATCAGAATTGAATTTCCAGAATTCAATCCCAAACTTGAACTTGACTTAACTGTTTCTGGTGTCAGTTTAAAATAACAAACCTTCCTTTTTCTCTTCCTTTTTTTATTACAAAGTAATAGGTAAGTTCTGCACGATACGAGTCATTCTTTCAAATCATAAAATTAATGCAATATGTGTCTTTTCTACATAGAAAAGGTGAATTTGAGGTGTAAAACTGTATGCCTTGAACATGAAGAGGATGTATAGCACTCTCTTTGTTTATAGTTGTGCCAGACTTTGATGTGGATTTTTAAAAAAAAAAAGCCATCTCACAATTTAAAAATAGTTAGATGAGATCTTTTTTCAGATGATTTTTTAAAATATGCGTAACACTTCTGTTTGAATTTAAAAATGTCAGTAAGTTACTGGAAAAATGACTAGACTGAAATAATTTAGTTTAAAAAAACCCCTTTTGCTTAAGGTCTAATATGTGAGCCTTTTTAAAGGTGGTGGAAGGATTAAGTTTATAGTTTTGGGGTTCCATGTATGGTTTATTTTTCAAGTCAGTCTCTAGGATTTATGGAAGTTGAGAGTTAAGGACAGAGATCAGTGTTTAATTGTGAAGGTAGCTATTGACAGAACTAAGCTCTTTTCCATCACCAGAGAGCATTTTTTTCATTGCTTTAGTGGATTTCACAGAATTAACTCTATAATAAGAGAACTGGTTTTAATGCATATCTCTTAAAATTCTTTATTGATTCCTTTAAGTGGCTGACAGGAAAAATTGCTTGCTTTTCACATTTCCTCCTTTTTGTCTGTGTGGTACCTAACCAAAGAAAGTGAGTGATAAATCTGCAGTTGTCCAGTTGAAAGCATTGCAGGTGGTCTAATTCATCCTTGTAAACCAAGTGATCTACAAGAAAAGTTTAATCGCTTAAAATGGTGATTGAATTGATTATATTTAACAAGTTTTTTTAATTAAAATTCCTTTCTAAATGTCAGCTGAATGCAGATACAATGTATTAGAGAAGTATTATCTAGCAGATTATTTTTCTACAGTAAAAATGAAAACATTTCTTAGCTGCGTATATATATTGTACATTACGTGTTTAACTTATGTGAGACATAATGTATCTCACTGTTTGGCATAATTTTACTGCTCTTCCCCTCAACTCTGATATTAACTTTTTTTATTATTATTTTAGAGCAATTATTAGAGGACTGTTGTACCAAGCAAGGTTATAATCCATTATCTAAATCAAGATTATGTTTTTTTCTTCATGGTTAATACATATTTTCTTTCTGAAGCTGGGTAGTTCGTTTGGCAGACATGATGTTTTTACAGGAATGTGGGTCTTATTATAAATACATAGTTAAGTCTTTCCAATTACAACTTTCTGCATGCCAGTAAATCTTTGTGCTTGCACTCAGTCCAATTTATGTCTTTCCAATGGAATATTTTAGCTGTAAATTGCATTGTTGACATCCTAAAATCACTTCCAAAAATATTAAATACAAAAATGCTACTCGAAAAACTAATGTTCAATGCTGTTTCAGATTTATTTTCTTCCTTTTTAGAGTTTGATTCCTTAATGTTATGCATTCATATTCAATATGATGAGGTATATTAGAATTTAAATGTAGATATCTCATGTCTGTGTTTCTTCGGGGGGGGGGAACCCCACGAGAGCAGTCTTATATTTGCTTTGTATCTTAAATTGGACTGTATTACTTAAAATAGAAGATATGTTCCATAATTTCCCTTTGTATAGACTTCATAAATATGTTTGGTATATAAGGATCTCTGTGCAACCTGTTATGGGGTCACTCTGTCAATTAAGATTCACGAAAGAAACTTAGTAGGTTTTTACTGGGAATTTTGTGCTGGGAACAAGGTTATTCCCTTAGAGAAAAAATAATTTTGAGACACTAAAGTATTAAGCACTGTGTTTCTCATGTGTGGCTTTCTCATGAGAGGATAGCTTTTCCTGAAAGCAGCAGGTCGATACAGTTGAAAGAATAATATAAAGTAGTACTTAGCTTCATTAGGGCTCTGCATAATTCTGTTCTACTTTGGTTTTTTTTTCACGAAGCCCCTAAGATGATAAAGAATTATCACTTCAGGTTTGAAAGAATTAAGTTGGGTTTATATTTTAGGCTTTTCATATTACTTATCTTACGGGCTTCAAATCCTGAGGGTGGTTCTTCTTTTCCTGGAGCAACTGCATATCTGGTTTTGCTCTTTAGAGCTTATAATTACTATTCTGTAGCTGACAGAAGAGTTGAATGTGCTTTCCACGTCAGTGGACTGTTTCTGTTGATTGTATACACAGACGCCTCCAGACTGTGCTATATGTCTCTGGAGTTGAAGTGAGCTGGATGGTACTCTTCTGCATAGGCTCATTAATGAAGTTTTTTACGTTCTATGGCCTCTCATCGCATGTTACATGGAAGTGCCATCTACTTCACCATCACAACTTCCAGACCAGAAGCTGCTCAAGAGTGTATAAAATCGACCTTTTTATCTGTGTTTGTATATGTATCCTTCTACACAAGTTGTATGTGCTATGGATGTTCATGTGTATGGAGGGATAATACTGCCTAATGACAGCTTGTAGTGTCTCAAGTCACCATCTGGGTAATCCAGAAATGAGCTGAGCAGATGCTTGATTCAGTTTTTGGCTTTTTGTATTTGGCGCCTCAGATTAATTCTTAGTTTGCTAGTAAAAAGAGGTTGGGCAGTTTTACCTGAGGCCTAGCTGACTGTAGAAGTGTTTCTTACTTGTGCATGTTTTAGGTTTTCATATTCTTGAATGGCATTATAGTTGGTTATGGAAAAGTACAGAGAAAATGTTTAGCTTGTACTGATTTGAAGTGCATAGTTCAGAGTACACAGAAAAATGGTCATGAAACTAAATGCTCCTGGAATTAAATTGCAAGCTAATTTATTTTGTTTGCCTGTGCCACAGAAATAGTCAATGTAGATTACTTCCTTAATTTGTTATTGAGTCAGTGGGTAAGTTAGCAGCTTACCTATGGGTAAGGAAAGAAATGATGGTAGGACAGAAGACTGTTACTTCATAGCTTTAAATATTAGGAATGCTAATAGATGCTGATTATCACTAAAGGTGTGGTAATCTGGAATTGTGGCCTGCTGATAGAAGGTGGTATTTTAGAAGTGCCTTTACTGGTTTTGAATAAATAACCTACTATATTGCAATATTAATCTGAAGATTGCTTGGATTAAAGCATTTATTGGTTCTTAGAAATAGTTTTATTTGATTCTTAAATCTGTGTTTAGAACTATCACTATATTTTCGTCTTTCAATGTAGTCTTTATGATGCAGCAGCACTGTGATCACTACAAAAATGTCCCATTCCCCTGTAACAGTGGGAAAAAAAACCATTTTAATTGCATTATTTAGTAAGCTAAGTCACAAGAACTCTGTATTCTCTTTTTAAGGAACACGAATTGCTCTGAAGGGCTTAAGATTGTGTGAAAAAGATGTTTCCTTTAAAAGATACTGAGATGGGTGCCTCCACTTTCTTCGCTTCAGCTCTGCCACATGATGTTTGTGGAAGTAATGGCCTTCCTCTGACACCTAATTCCATCAAAATTTTGGGGAGATTTCAAATCCTTAAAACAATCACCCATCCCAGGCTTTGCCAGTATGTTGACATTACCAGAGGTAAACATGGTGAGTGTCTGTTTAATAAGAAAATGTTATGTATGGTTACAGTTAGATTTTTGTGACAATATATCTAAAGGTGACTGAGGAGATTATTACCTTTATAGCACCAGAAAGTGGCTGTTTTTCAGTGTCAAAATGACTGTATGCCTTTGTTGTGACTGGCAGTACTGATGCTTTTGTTTCTTCTCTTCCGACTGAAGGCAGAGGTAAGTTATCTGTCCTCTTTTGTTGTATGTTATGCTAAATGATAAAAGCTAAGAACTTTCTTCTTTATATACCTCACTGTAAAATTCTTGTACTCAATTGCTGTGCCATGTTGTTGTGTGGGACATTGAAACACGTGTATTTTTGGTGCTGAGCTCCTACACCAGTGTTCTAATCTTGCGAACATTTTCATGTGATGATTAGGTTTCTTGTACTTGCAGCCATTCTTCTTGTCTCGGTCATCGCATCTTGGTTGCAAGCTTACCTTTTTTTCTATTCTAGCTCTTTGAGATCTTTCCTACTAACAATTACTTTATTCTAGTACAGATTTTTTTAATTGGTTTTTTTTTTAGTAACTGTTATCATGCTTATTGTTAGCTCAAATAAGGCTTCGGTGTTTTTTTTCTGCTCCAATTGATTCTATTCTGTTGCAAGCTCAGCAGGAGTACGACACTTAATTTCCACAAAATGCCTGTGACAATTTAAGTGGTTGCCACCTTTAACTTTTAAATCGACTATGTTCCTGCATGAAAGCGAACTGTGTTTGTTTGATTAGCTACAGGGTCTCATAAGGTACAGCAAGTAATTTTTTCCCCTTTAGAATGCAGTATGATAGGGTGTTTCACATTTTTAGAAAATGAGGATATTGCAAATTCTAAACACTGAAGTATTCTGCAGGTTGAGGGGTTCTTTGTGTGTTTTCATTTTCTCTCAAACTTGCAAATTTTTCATTTTATGCAGACAGGAGTTCTAGAAAGTTTATTCATTTTCATCTTGTTTTTGCTAGTACCCCTTAAAATGGAAACCGGGATTATCTCACGGTATGGTTTGGGATAAAAGGTTAAGAAACAGTAGCTAACATAACATTTAGTAAATGAAAGATATGGTTAAATAGGAAAAGTGGCCTTTTTGACAATGAAGAGTCAATGACACCAAGGTTTGAGTATGTATAAATATGAAGGACAAAGTATCTTCTAATGATTGAAGTAACTTGAAGAATAACAAATAGCCTAACCATAAAGTCAGGAGATTGTTCTGGAATAGCAGTTAATCACTTTCAAATAATATGGCAAATTTGGTGGCAAATTTTATCATTCTGGTACTGACAGCATTTTTCATTTGTCAATCCTATGCATAGCAATTTATTGTTCTTTTTCTTGCAAATATCAATTTCTACCATTACAGAGAAATACAAAAGCAGACTAGGAAAACAACTCAAAAAAAAAAAAAAAGTATGCATTCACCCCAAAAGACCCTCAAAAGAGAAACATAAAAGTTATAGAAAAACATTCGAACTGAATTTTTTTAAAATTTGTTTTGAGTAAAATTAAACTACTTGTAAATCTTTACTAGGGTTGTAGAAGGCAATCCCAGATTTTTGTCTTCCAAAGAAAGTTTAAGTGGTCCTTTGATTTCAAAAAGGAGAAACAAAGAGCTGAGAAACAAGCATTCTAGCTTTAATGTGATGATTTGTGTTCCCCAAAGTGTTTTTCATCTTTATCTTACTGTAACAGCCTTCTTATAAACATATGTTTGAAATAGTTGAGCTTGATTTAGTTTTGAATCTGAATATTCGCTATCAGCTGTTCTATGAGGGGTGGAAGTAGCAAAGCCTTGCTTCTTTAGGAGTTATCTCACGCCCCCGTGTAACATCTTACACTATCATCTTTGCCTACTTTATAATTGCTTTATTCAGTGCAGCGATTATTTTATCCTTTCCTCTGTGCTCGGAGCCAGTCTGTTAATCTTCAGAACCTGTGGGACCCCTGCAGGTCTTATAGCTCTTTGTTGGGGAAGAGGTACTAGAGATCGTTATGTGCTGGGTGGCCCATCAGGACTGAAACTCCTGTCCTCACTGAGTGCCTTTTCTCAAAGCTGGTGTTACTTTGAGTCATTCTCATCCACCCAGCCACAGATTTCTGCTAATTTGTAGATGCTTATCTTCTTTGAGACCTCTATTCTTAAGTCAAATCTGACTGACATTGGCTGAGGGGTTCAACATTTATTAGGAGGTTACTGGATGGATGGATTGACGGTGCTTTGCATGAGGAAACAGCAACGATAATCTGCTCTACCTCATAAATTAAAATGGTGGTGATATCCAGGATGCATCTTTAACTTTTAATTACTTGTAATTTTCCACGCAATTTATGTCAGAATACTTTAACATCTGCCAAATAGGTAGACTGAGAATTCTGTAATCCCATTGTTTTGTTTGGGCTCCAGTCCTCTTAAACTTATTTTTTTTCCCCCCCAATTAGAGAGACTGGTTGTGGCAGCTGAACACTGTGAAAAGAGTCTGGAAGATTTGCTACGAGAAAGAAAGCCAGTGAGGTAAGGTGTCAAGCTAAACTCAAATCCACTCACCATAATTTCACGTATCACCTGTGGCGAAGTCCTGGACCTTTTGTTAACTTTTATTGGTTTATATAAATTTTGCTCTGTTAAAGCTTAACCTAAAGACATTGTTTATCAGATAAATACATGCAAGAGGTAGCACTTATTTCCATACAATTCTAAAAGCTAAAATAGTTACGGAGAGCTTGCTTACAAATGAAATACTTTGTAACGCATAAAATCCCATCTGTCTTGCGATAGTAGTTTTGGGTTTTCTTTTTAAAAATAAAATCAGACCTATGACAGGATAAGCATCTTCCTAAGAATTAATTTGAAGATTGTATGTCTGACAGATGATGAAATACAAATTTCACTAGAAAGGACAGTGTTTGGTGTGTGTTTTTCATATGCAGAAATGTATTAATTTATTAACTAGAAAGCGGACAGGATGTCAGATATATATGCCAGCGTGTGAGTAAATGGGTTGAATTTGGCTTAGTGTGGTCACTTCAGCAAGGCTTTGGTCAAAACCAAGCCCAAAGGCTGGATGTCAAGAATATTTGCTTTCATGCTAGGATGTATAGAATAGTTGAGCTGTATCTTTAAAGACCCCAACAGACTTGTTGCTTAAAAGTGTTAACTGTAATTTTTAAGTCTATCACTATTACCTTTGAAGCAAAGGAGCTGTCTGTTGTCCTAAAGAGACCGTAGCACAAAAAATGTCAAGAGTGGAGGAAGAGAAACATCATTTCCATTTGGGATAGCAAGGCATCATAGGTTAACTGGTTATTTCCAGAACACACAAACACAGAAATATAAACCACATTTAGAGAAATCCAGAGCCTCTTCATTCTAGTTTCTGAAAAGTTTATAGCAAGCATTAGATGTCATCTTTCTTGATGTTCATGCAAGAATAGAGGTGATGATTACTTGTAAAACAATGAACAAATTTTTATGCTTCTTTCAGTTAACTGCAGTTAACATTAGGCATCTCAGGTGGACTGTCTGATAAGCTACTATCCAGAAAGACCTGTGACACATCCCAAATTAGAGTTATATGAAGGGAATAATACTGGATCTGTAGCCTTTTAAGTCTTGCAACCCCTAAACTAGATGATAACTATGTTGTCTGGCAGAGATAAGTCTTAAATGCAAAATGCTCTGTACCTGTGCTAGTTTTTTGTGAACATAAGCTTGTACAACAGTATGTGTTGCAGAGGACTGTAGCTTGAGGAATGTTAGGCAAATATTGCTTCCATTTTTTTTTCTTAAAGTAGAGATGTATTTAAGTGTAAAGGGCTTTTCATACGTGATATGTGTTACAGCCCTTCACAGAGTTTTGCATCAGGTTCCTATTGTGCAAAGTTCCAGAAATAGTTAAAGCATCAGAAGCTCTTTTCTTTCCTTTTTTATTCAGTTCTCACACTGTTCTTTGAACATGTGTATCTTGGTGTCAGATGAGAAGCGGCCCAAACTGACTGCTGCCTCTTGCCTGTTTTTGAAAAGCTTGCACGTAGCTATTTTAATTTGCTGTCAGAATCGACATGAGTATACTGTATTAAGCAATTAAAATAACTATGTGCATTATATTTCTCTATCATTTCTGTAAACAGAACTTTCTCAACAATAGTGGTCTGTATGTACATCCCTCTATACTAGCATGCATTTTGTAGTATTCAGAAAGATTTTTTTTGAGACCTTTTTAGATAATTTGCGAAGGTAACTTAGTTTTTTCCTTAGAGAAAATATTTAGGTTGTGACAGTTACCTCAGCTCTTTGGGCTGTGGCTCTGAGAGAAGGTGCGTAAAGCCTGGCTTTATTTTTTCCTCTGGGCTTGAGAGAGTTTTTTACTGAAGTGAGTTGTTCTACTATCTGATCTTTCTTTTAATGAGCAGATTGGGATTTCTTCAGGAAGTTGTAACACCAGAGGTATAGGGCTAAAATATAGCTGGTATGTACGTTCATAGCTTTAAGAGACATTAGTGATTCATCTACTGTAAATTACAGCTTTTGTAGTAGTAGCTAAAGGCTAGATTATGTTCACTTCAAATGCAGCTTCTTGCAAGACTGACATTTCCCCTCTACTTCTATTTTTTTTTAATGAAAACAGACGGTTTTGGTTCTTACGTGAGACCCATAAATTTCAAGAAATAACTTGGATGGGCCAATTCCCAGTTATTGGTTATATAATCTGTCTACATCAGTTACCTTTGGAGGGAAGTATTTGGCTTTTTCCATGTATTCTGATTGTATTGGTCAATGATAGCATAGGTGGTTACACATCCGGAGTTGATGTGTATGCTATTGCAATTAATTTTATAAACTGTTTATGGAAGGTGCTCTTCTGGTTTCTACATTAATTTGCCTTACGCTTGCCAGTAACTTAAGTCCTTTGCACCTGTACCACAAGCTGATGTAAAACCAGCAGGAAATCTTCTCTTATGTTAGTGCTGAAATTCAAGACATTACATTATGCACTGTCTATCTTTCCATACGTACTGGAAAACACGTCATACAGCTGTTTGGTAGTTATTTGCAGTTAATCTTTCCTGAAGTCATGCGTCAAGCGTAGTATACATTCCTTAATATAGGAATGATATTAAAAGAAAGAAATGCAGTGGGCTGCTTTGTTCAATTAACCTCAGAGTTTCACCACATTTTCTAATTCTAATAAATCAGTTGCACATAGGGAACAAATACTGGAAATTGGAGCTCTAACCATTTAATTTATCTGCTCTGTCAAAGTGCAGTAAGTCGTTTTACTGAGCATACCACCAAAAATTTTCTAGAACTTGGGTTTGTGATTTATTCAAGAATTCATTCATTACCTAACAACTCTATCAGGTAAAGTTCAAGAACTCTCAAGTGGATTAAATTAGTTGGCTCTTCGCAGTTCTTGCCATAAGTAACCAGATGCAGAAAAGGAATTTAATACAGCTTTTTAGCGTTTTCTGTGTTTAATTCAGGAGATAGACATGTAGACATCAGAACTACAATTAATGCTTCTAAAAGTGACATTAATTCCAATCATCTTTACTGTGCTTCCACAGGGCATCACAGTGACAGCAGGGGAGCTCTTTTGCAGTTGTGTGCCACAGGGAACTCAGACTGCAAGCATGGATAAGAGTTTTAGGATAGGATAGGGTAGAATAAGAATTTTAGGCTTTGATGTCCCATTTTTTACCATACCAATCTCCATTTTCCTCTGTGTGAGAGATTGTATTCTGGGTCATTGTTTCCTGTTTGTTTATTCCCCATTTATTGTCCTGTATGTTACTCTGAGTCAAAGAAATTATGCATTTAATCTTAGTTTATAACAGTGACATTAGTGCAAAATCAGCTTTCTGAAGTATGTCCAGGAGTCAGTTAAATTTTTGAAGGTCTAGGAGTTTATCTACATGGTCAAGCAAAAATAGTAAATACTGAATTTAAGCTCATAATAGTTTACTGCTGTTTGGAGATTTGAAAATATGTTTCGGTCTGGCTGGCTTCCTCTGTGTCTTCTTGCACATGCAAGGATTTTGGGTTGTGAATGAATTAAAAGTCACAAAAAATAGTGGTAGGTATAAGTTTTGTACTTCAACAGTCTTACTAAAGGTAGTTTTCATGTTTGTGGCAGTCAAAATTTTACTAGATTTTCAGAGTTGTTAGTTATTTTAGTGCTGTTGATACCACAGACCAGTCTGTAAGATGTGAATTTATTTTTAAGGTTCTCCATCTTTTAAACACATTTACAACTACTCCTTTGGGATACCTTTTCCAGACAGTGTTAAAGGAGTTATTTTCTCTGCTCCTGTGCTGTTATAATAGGACTTGTGAGCTTTTCCTCTTCTGTCACGCTTGAAGTGTGTTTCTTCTTTGAAGAAGTTGGTCTGCACTTGTATTTGTAATAATAAAAACGCCAGCAAATGCTGACATTCAGCAGACTTTTGGCACCTACAATAGAGTTTCTGGATTGGTCTTCAATTTGTGGCTTCGGCAGTTTAAGCCTATTTCTTTCTTCAGTAAAACATAGTTGTCATATGTTTTGAAAGTCATGGTTTTTAGAAGTTGCTAGTGAACCATCAGAGATACAAGGTATAGTTTGTTATAACACAGAGCATTTGATGGGAAGCAGACTGTGTCTGCAGCTGTTTACTAGTTTGGAGAAAACATGATCTGACTGATTCGGATGAGTACATTTTATTTGCCTATATTAAACAGTTGTCTGCTCATTGATTGGATTAGATTTCTTCATGCCATCCTTGCTGTTAATGTGCTTTTGGCAAACAAAGCGAAACTACGTTACTGAAGAGATTGTTAGACGGGGGGGAAAAAGCAATTCCTGAGCAGCCAGGGATTCTTCAAAATATTTTAAGACAGGTGCAAGTCATCAAAAGGCTGAAGGTTTTACATGATTTGACTTGAAGAGCTACATGCGAACAGAACTTCAAGGGCTGTGTATTCTGCTTTGAATCAAGTCTGTGTTGGAATTTCACATGAGAAATCCATATGTCATAATAAGGCTGCATTTAGCAAGGATAAATGATGAAGTAGTAAAATGAAGTAGCATTAATAAACAAACTTAATTCTTTTTTTCCTAAGCATGTGTGAGAGTCTCTAGTTTGGGCATCTAGTGTCTGTGGAGTTTTCCTTTAGTTTCTTGCCAGTGCTTTACTTCCAAAACTATGGTGAAACATTAGCTGTTAGTCCAGACTTGTTTATATATTGTCCAATGATGCTTTTCTTCATATAGGAGTATTTTTTTTTTTACTTCTGTAAGTAATTTGTAGTCTGACTGCAAAACTTCCTGTAGCATTCCTTTTTTAGCGTAGGTTGTCTCCTGTGACTGCCTTTCCCCTTGCAATGAGAAAATGCTTGTTTGGAATGGAAAAGGGTTATAGCTCTCACGAGATAGTTGGGGTGAACATTATCGCTCCTGATGTCCGAGTGATCTTTTTAGGTATGGAACTGAATTCTTTGCTTACATATATATAGTTGGTTGCAATGTTAGATGGCAGGACAAAGGCATTCCAGAACATGTGTCCATGTCTTCTTTACATGTGAAACATAACAGTGAATGCACACTCCTTTTTTACCTTTATCTCTTCCAGGAAAACAGAAAACAGAAGTATCCAACTCTTGGAGATTATAATAGTCTCTGCTTCTTGTTATTAAAAAGTAGATATGATGGCTGTATACAACATGAAGTTTGTAGATGTGAAAAAAATGTGTAATTATATTTCAGCCTTTTGCGCTACTATGCTGATTCTGTAGTTGCTTGTAGACGCTTCATACAGATTTCTGTACTAGAAGCATTATTAAAGATCTTGAGCCGAAGATGGGTTATTGTTGTGGGTTTGGGCTGGATTGGCCCGAGCAAGCCGAGCGACAGATGTTCCCTCTCTCCTGCTGAGCAGGAGAGAGAGGAGAGAGACTAGTTTAGTAAGAACTAAACTACTTTAATGAAATATAAGGAATAAAATAACAAAAAGAAAATAACAAAATATATACAAAACCGTATCAAGCTCCCAGGATGACAGTCACATCACCAGCAGGCACTGGGGAAGTCCCAGACTGGACTCAGCGACAGAAGGGAACTGGATTCAGGAACACACGGGTCGGGATCAAAGGCAGACGAACCGACGAAGTCCTCCTTGGACGCCGGCCATAGAAGGAGGAAAGCAAGAGCCCCAGCAAGTGCAAAAGCCCAAGCAAGCTGGAGAGGAAGAGAGCGGGCTGACCCTTTGATCCCTCAGCTTTTATACTGAGCATGATGTAGATGGGATGGAATACATCGTTTGGTCAGTTTTGGGTCACCTGTCCTGTCTGCTCCTCCCCACAGATGGGACCCCTCTACACTTCTCTGCTTCCGACCCTCCAATGGGGCAAATAACAATGTTGGCTGCCCTTGGTCGTTATCACAGTAAGTCTAAGCAAGGGCCTCTCTGCACACCGTGCCTCGGCATCAGCTATAAACATGGGTCTTATCACTCTGAGAAAGAGCAGTTTTCTGCACAATATACTGCCAATTTCAGCAGTTAGAAGAGGCCTAGTTAGAAAGCAGAGTTACTGAGCAAAATTGGTCCTGTTTTGCCTCAAACCAGGACAGTTATGCTGAGTTAATTGAGAACAAAACGAGTAGAGAGTTTTGAGTCTTCAGTATCTAGTGAAAGAGGATGTTGAGTTTCTGTCAAACAGACCAAACGCAGTCCCGAGCGGGAGGGTGGCTTGATCCTGCAGAGGTATTTCTGCAAGGAACTGTGTAGGGTTCAGTGTTGAAATTCCATTTTGATTGAATGAGCAAAGTACTACTAATGGACTTACGGCTGAAAAACCAAATGTCAGATTTGTACTCTGCAAATCTTACTAGATTTAAGCCACATTATCAATCTTAGTGTTGATTTATGATAGTTGCGTTTAGAAAAAAAATTCTGTAGACTTGCGAGAACAAGATGTGGTTAGTATATGGTTATTCTAACTTAATGCAGTGTTTGACACTTCATCCTGCTTTTTGAAAGAAAAAAAGGAAGAGCTAACACTCATTAAAGTTGCTATACAGTGCATACTTCTAGAAAGGGATTATATTTTTAAAGTGCAAGTTCTTGCTTTTTTGGAGTTATGTTTCTGGTGAGCACTTGTCTCTAATTAGGGATCAGCTGATTGAAATGCATTGATATGCTTGTAAACATCTTTAATGTCATTGTGGTTTGAGGTCATTTCTTCTGTGCGTATGGGTGTTCTCTCCTCGCATTCAAGCTCCTCCGTTTTACGATGCAAATAGACCCAGACTTGTGCCTTCACTCTGAGCTAGCCACTTGCCTGTGTAGAAGCTGCATTAGTCGCATACCATTCCTATATCAGTGATGTGCCAGACTTGAAATGATAGATTTACAGAACATAATGTTATGGAAAACACCATATAGGCCCTTTTTCCCTGTCTTGCAATTTTGTGGGCACCATATCATGAGCACAGCACTAAGTTAACTGAATTGCTTGGCTCCTGAACCAACAGGACCCTCAGATGGACATGGGCGGACAGAAGGAGCTTGTACTGAGACTGAATATGTGCACTTGTGTGTGCATTTATAGCTGGATAGGTACCAGGGAACCGGAGATTGCTGTGATAGGAGCGTTTAGAATACTGGCAGATTGGGCTAGTTTTAAGGTTTAAAACTGTTAATTTCATTCATTAATAGCACATGTCTTGCTAAAGTTTGTCATGTGTGTTATTAATCATCACTGTGTACACAAAACTGTTAGTCAGTCTTTAAGCCATATTGTAAATTAGCTGTGAGTATGCAATGCCACCCAGCCGATGCTGTATGGTTAACACTGGCCCTTGGTGGTTCTTGGAAGTCAAGATAGTCGGGCTTGAGAGCTCTTGGAGCAAAGAAAGAACCAGTGTAGACTGCTCTTTCTTCTACTATTATCTAATGCCTGATATTTTTATGTTACCACCACTTTCCAGCCCTGCAAGGTGTGGTCTCCTGTAGTCCCAGTACTGCTTGTTTTGTTTTATGTTTTCCCAGTCATCCTTCTTGTGTGTTTGGGAGTATGTTCTGCGTATGTATTTACTGTCTGCTGTGCTTCTCTTGTCCTTTTGTCTGGCAACTTTTGTTGTGTGGATTTCTCCCACATGCAGTTATATCCATCTCCCCTTGCCCCTTTGGTGATCACATTTCTCATATAACTTTAAAGGAAATTTAATATTAATTATATGCTGATTAATACATTTCTAATTTATAGTCATCTGCTTTGACTACACTTAAGTTTGTTACCTTTCTAGATAGGTGTTTCCTGCCTGTTGTGGTGACGCATACTGGGATATAGATCAAAGCGGTGCACTTTTAATGCCTTTTGGAATATTAGTTGTTAGCTATGAAATTCCTAACAGCGCCATTGCTTATTGGCCTAGTTGCAAAGTCCCTTTGATCACCTGCATTTGCAGACTGTTCTTCTCTTGGAACTTTCTGTTCTGTTTCCCTTTTGAGTAGCATCTGTACCATTGATATAGGGATCCTGATGTTTTGAGCTAACTACTAAAGCATACCTAGGTATGGCTTTTAATCTTAGATATTTAGATTTTTTTAAAAAAAAAAATAAGCATGGTATAACTAAATTATTAAAAAAACACTGTTGCAAAGTCTACTCATTTACAGGAAATGCCTGGTTTTAGGAGGAGAGCTGTGCACCATTGCATTTTTTGTTCAGAGCTTTAAAAATCCTGTTATGCCTTTATAAAATATGGGGGGTGTCAGGGGGTTAATTAGGAATGTGGTTTATTGCTAATGCTTAATCCTCTCACGCAGAGATGCCTAAAGTGCAGTCTTTCTCTCAAAGGCTGAGACATTTGTAAAAAGATGGCTTTACTGTGGTTTTACGAAGTTCTAGGTGCTTTTCCTGCTATCCAGTAACTTGTAAAAAAGAAAGCATGCTCAGTTGACATTCCTAGTAATATCTGTACTTACTGGGTTTAGTGGTTGTATTTGTTTCTTTGAAATGACTTGACTATTTTTTAATGTAATATTATTTTTTTTAGAAAATTAATTATCTTCCAGTGTGTTAGATCTACTACTCTACCTACTCTATCAAGAAGTAGTCAACAGGCTTGCTCCTTTTTTTTTTTTTTTCTTTTACCTGGCAGTGCTTCGCAGAACTGGAGAAATGAATAACAAAAAAATCAACTCTGTCTAGCTGCAAGGACACATTATTTATCGTTATATAGTCACAGTTTCTAGAGCTGTCAGTTCAGTTCATACTGCCACACAGCTGCAATGATGTTAACTGCATTAGTAACTACACTTCATTTTCTGCTTTTCTTTTAAAACTTTTCATTGGTCAGATTCTTAATAGGATTTTTCTCATCCACCTGGGGCACCACAGAAAGAATGACAGAATGCATCTCCTTTTATAATGAAGTTAGGGACCCATCACTTCTGTTGCAGCGGAAAGGAGAAAGTCGACATGGCCAACATTAAGAAAAACTCTTTTTTCATACCACAGATAACAAGTCTTCCTTAAAAACATACAGTTGTCCGTTGTAACCTTAAATGGGAGAAAGCACCCCTATGATCTTAAAATGTCTGCTCAATACCTGGGCCTCAGTTGCGGTAGGGCAAGACTCCTCACCCTGAGAGGCGAACCTGGCTCCCTGGCTGTGGTGAGAGCAGCTGTGGACAGCTGCAGCTCAGACTTCTGGCCATGCTTGTGTCCTCCTGGTGCTGCGGGTAGGAGTTTGCACAGGAAATGCTGGCTGAGGTTGGCAGCTGGCTCAGTCATGGGGGTGGCCTGTAGCCTGGCTGTACTCCCCTTGGGCCACAGTGCTAGAGTGTCTTTGTGGAAACCAGGAGCATAGGTTGCCACAGGACAAGATGAGGTAAAAAGGCCTTGGATGACCTGTGCTAAGAAAAGGGACCTTTTTCAAGCTCTTTATTAGCAAGTAATGTGATCCAGTAGCAACAGATGTGTAAAGCAAAGCGTGCTATACATCTTTTAGGGGTGCCGATTCCATATAGCTCCAGTCTGCTCTGGACCAAAAGCCCATCAGCAGCTGTAGGTTGTGGATCCTAAGTTCTGGTTCATCTAAAAGGAATGCGTGTGCTCTGAAAACACTCTGAAGTCAGGTGAGGTAGGAGGGGCTGATCCGGAGGGTATAGTTTAAAAGTATGTTCTGATCCAAACTCAAGTCTTAACGTAGAGCTCCTTAAGTTGCCTTGATCTCTCTGCTGCAGACACAAAACTGAAGGCTGCTGTTCTCATTAGTTTAACTTATATAAAGCTCAGTTTTGCATAAGATGCAGAAAAGCTGTGAGTTGGCCCTACATAAGTAGCTTATGTATCCCCTTTGCTGATTATCAAAGTAATCTGTAAGTAGAGTCAGGTCTCTCCTGTTTTAGTCTTAGTTGCTCAGAATTCCTGACAGACATAACTAATTTTCAAAGATGGAATACTTAATATGTTTCAGTGCAGAGTGAAACAAGAGAAGCTAGAAGTTGTGGGGCATGTGCTTTACTTTACTTTTATAAAATTACAAGTAAGATGCTGAAGGTAGCTGAGGATAGTTGGTTCTTGTATGAATTTGTGTATCTTCGTATATACTTCTTGGGGAAAAAATAATTTTTTTTCCCTCTATATCTTGAGTAATCTCTATGCGTTCTTTAGGTTTAAATATAGTACCTGTGAAGTTGCTCGCTTTTGTGTTCCGAGCCACTATAGGGAGATGGCATAACGTTTATACCCCCCATGCAAGTTCTTAAAATTCTGAACGCTTGTTCTTGTGTTACTTTCTTGACTATTTCCTCTCATAGAAAACTTCTTTGTAGTGTGTGTTTGGTTGGGGTTTTCTTAACAGAATGATAATGCTTACTTTCAATGCAGACTTCCTTCTCCTCACCTGAGGATTCTTGTGCAATAGTCACGAGATCATCTTTAATCTCTGCAGGAGATTATTCCTTGTCTGCTTCTTGCACAAAATGATGGGTGCAAGAAGACTGTTCTGCTCAGAGAAGCTAAATTCTTAAAGGGAGCTCAGTTCTTCAGGTTTTACGTCTTTGAAGAAGACAAGCTCTCTGGTTTTTTTCATTGTTATTTCATTCATTTTTGAGAATTCTTTTAGCTTTTTGTGCACTGGAGAGTGATTTTTGGACTTTTTTAAATCCTCGAAGTGAAAAAAATGTTGGATTTACTCAGGTGCAGAGGACACGGTTTTGAGGATCCCATTGTTACTAACATTTTCTTTCTTAACCATGTTGCACAGTAATTCATAATACAAGATCTGTGAATTCAAGCAATATTTTAATGGTTGGGAGCCCCTTACTTTGGATGTCTGAGTATGAAAGCTGGGTTTCCAGGAGCTCATCTGTTCTGTTCTCTTCCAGCATAGTGAAGAGTGGCACATCTGTCGAAGCTGGGAGAGGTTCAAAGATAACTAAAACACTGGATTGTGCAGTACCTGCTTGCTCTGTGATTAATTTATGTTTGGCTTGCAGACATAACTGAAATTTGTGCAAGTTTATGATAAAATATAAAGGCGGATGTGAATTTTTGCCTGTCTGCTATCAGTGATATTTTGTAGACTCCAGAAGAAATCACTCGGGTTTAAATCTCACTAAAGGAAATCAAGGCATTGGGTTGTTTCCTTTACTTATTTATTTTAACTCTTCAGATGCTTTGATCATTAGAGATCTGCAGACTTAGTATGATGACAATGAAAAATGAGATGACCATTGGAGACGCGTTTCTTTCCAAAACTTAGGCTATGGCTAGCCATCTGGTGCCTTTCTATACAAAATTTCCATCAAATCCTGAGCAGACAACCTTATCTTGGTTTTATTTTCTAGTAATTTCTGAAATCTTCTTTTTCTTCTGCTCTTTTAATTTTATCAAAGATGATAAACGACTTGTACAGGCCAATTTAATCTGTTTTGCCCATGCAGCATTTACAACAGTAATAAAACACTGTCTTTGATTTCTTTATGGAAAAAAAATGTTTAGCACTGTAAAACCACTGTTCCAGTCCTCTGTGTATGCTGTGCATAGGTGTGTTCTTATAAGCATAGAGGCTAATACTCAAACAAATGGACTTAAGGAAAAAAAACTGATCAATTTTTTTATAGAAGATGCTTAAAGCAGACTTCGAATTTTGTGGATATTCCCCAATTCATTTACTTCAATGCATACATTTGTTAGAAACCAAGAACTATATAATATAGGAATTAAAGCACCTACCAAAAGACTCAACCAAAAGCATTGTTTCCAAATAAAATATCTTTAACTTTTTCTTCTTGTGAATAATGTCACTCTAAGCAAAAACTCTGAGAGATTCCTCTTTGCAATGCTATCTCAACATAATTCCTCTGCTTGCAGTTGAAAATATGACAAGACCTTTAGTCTTGTAATGACATGGTTGCAGAGTTGTTCCTAAGAGCAAATGCAGATTGAGCCACTTTCTGTCAGAATGAAAACTTCAAAATGTTTCTGTCTTGGCGTTTGTGAAGAAATCTTGCTGTGACACTGATGTTCGTAGCAGAGAATCCTCAGCCCTAGTAAAGTCAGAGGTATCTTTACGAAGTAGGATACAAGATTGCAGCTTTGAGTTTGAGGCTTGAGCTGTGTCTGGATAAAGACACCAGTTGCAGGAGAAGAATCTTCTGTCATCCTGTTGAGCTAAGCCTGAATGGTATAGTGGTTCAGGGTGAAAGGAGGAGACTTTACTTTAGTAGCTGAAAATAACGTACCTCGAGCAAATGAACAATTTTGGGCGTTTTTTTATTAAGATAGTGCTTCAAATGTACAATCTAAGGTGGTCCACTGATGCTCTTCTTTCATATGTACGTGGCCGTGCCTTTGATTAAGAAAACATTTTCTTTCTGGCCTTGCTGTACAGAAGAGAGCTACGCTAAGTTAACTGTAGCACAGTAAGGCAATTCTGGTAGTATCCTCCCACCCAGCCTTCTTCCCTTTCCCACCCTTCTTCCCTTTTTTCTTGGCAAAGACCATACTAGCAAACTCTGTGCAATATTACCTTTTAATTGGAGGAGGCAGGAAAGCAGTGATGAAATTTATCAGCAGAATCCTCTCAGAAAACCTTTGAAAATCAGTAATTTTGAGTGGCTGATGCAAATAGTATTGAGATGCTGACTTTACAGAATTGCTGCTAAACAAGCACATGGTAGCATCTAGTTTAAGTGTAGTACTGAAATCTTTGAGTAACTTTTGGATATTGATTGGGTGGACTAACAACACAGGATGGGCAGGTTTGGTTAATTACTATAATTTCTGATAACTCTGTTAGTTCAACTAGAAATTAATGCCTGGGCATTAAACACTATTTTTGTTTCTTGGCGTGGATTCAGCAATAAGTAAAGGTATCATCTAACTATAAATAGGGAGAGTGGAAATCATACATTTTATAACCTTTATAGTGAATGATTATGGTAAGTATAAAGAAATTATACTTTTTTATGTTCTTCCCCTTGAAAGAGCACTTGAAACTTGCTTGAAGTCAAAACGGTGTTGCCATAATTGACATTAGGTCAACGTTTATACTTCAAAATTATACTTTTAAAAAAAGCTTACATTACACTATGTAACTGACGATACATAATGTAATGTAAGCTTTTTAAAAAATATATTTTTTTCTTAAATCATGAATAGATTTTTGAGGGGAAAATGTGGAAGAATGGTGTTCTGTAAATTTAGTCCAGTTGAAATTGTCATTTATGTTAGTCTCAAAACTTCTGTAGTGGTAGAAAAGAGTAATAGGACAAATTATGTTCTGTTAGGTGAATGCTGGGTAGGGATACTCAGCTCAAAAGAGGATTTTTGTGTAGAGAGTATATTGATGGATACCTGGATTTGACATCTAACGTGCCAACTTCAGCTGTTGGAAACAATGCCTTCACAGCATGTGTGAAGCATACAGACAAAAGTGAACTTCCCCTTTTGGTCGTTGGTTTGAAGGGGGGTTGCAAGGATTTGACCCTTAAAATAACTGTGGCATTCTAGATCTCCACAGCCTTCTGCTTTTATGGAAGTTGCTAACATGCGTTACCTGAATCTTAACTTTTCTGGTGTAAAAGTGGTATCAAAACAAGAAATACACTTCTTGGTCTTCATCTTTCCCAAGTCTCTTACCACCTTTTATACTGCCATATATTCTGAAAGGATGTGCTGTCACTAGTGAGTCACGGGGATCACGTGGGCATTGAAATGCGTAGTAATATTTTTCTGTGATTTTTTTACTACAAATCAGTGTTGCCAACTCGTACCATTATATTGTAACTATCATTTAGTGGGGTTTTTTTAAATGCCAGGTTAGTACAGTTGGATCACTTAGATGTGATTACTTCAGAATATTTCTTTGGGGTGAAAAATCTTACCTATATAGCTGTAACCATGAGCTTTTGTAATCCTTCCCACCCGCTCCTCGTGGTGGTAGAACTATTCTTTTTTGAAGTCATTCTCATTAATGTGTGGACATGGTGGCTTCTTTTTTTTATTATTATTTATTTATTAGTCATTCTGAATCAGGCATCTACCTTTTCTAATGGTTCCCATGATATGAAGTCATTGGTTTTGTTTTCATAACAAAGGTTATGGCGGAAAACCCAAACCCATATGATTGTTTTAGCCTCAACTCTCCAAACTGAGATAATTTAGACGTGATTTTTGCTAAGTCTGTTACTTTTTCTCTTATCTGTTTTCTATTTAAATATGTAATAGTAGGTGTTTAAGTCTGAAAAGATTGTTAGTGTAAGAACTGTGACAGGGCAGGATTTGGGAGCAAGCAAAGTTGCCTTGCTGCAAAAGTCACTTTCAGATTTCTTATGAACTTGTGTGTCTTCAAAAGCATAGGGGCTGAGCCAGACGCTGATCTGTAGTTGCCAGTTGGCATTTGGCGTGCAAACGGCAATTCTTGATCAGATACATTATTTACTTTAACATCAAGGAAGGTAAGGAAATAGGCACTGCCTACTATGTGACCATTCATCATGTATCTTTAGAAGTCACTTTTCCTTCAATGATTGCGTGGTTTAAGGCTCTGGTAATACTGCTACTTGTACCATTTACCGCACAGTGAATGTTTAATGGATGAATGTCAAGGCCTCTATACTTTAGAGAGCTGAAACTTAACATGCCCTGTGCCTAGAAATTTAGATGCTGGCGCATGCAGATACAAAGGAATGATAGTCTGTGCCCAGAGTGTGGGATTTGGTGCCTGGTTTGGACCTAACTTAACAGGACACACCTGAGCAGCTGAAGATCTGATTTGGTGCCTTTTATTGTAAAGGAAGAGTATCCTAGCTGCAGTTAATTCCAGTATTTGCTTTTTGTATGTTGTCCGGTTTCTGGAGTCTGTCAGATTGTGATACGCTTTGCCAGGACTGTTGATCACAGAATGTGTGGCCTCTTAAAGGTGTATGTATTTGTTCAGATGAAGTCCAAGAGAAAGCAAAATAAAGATTTTTGGAGATCTGACTTCAACTGATCTTAATTCTACTCCTGCATTTTACCACTTCACTCCTTTTGGAGGAAAGAAGAATGTGAGATGTGTTGTTTCCTTTAATGAAATATTGGCAGTGTGGTGTATGATACATGTATATAATGCTATTGAAGTTAAGTTCTTTATAGTGTATTTTGTGGTCATTGTCCGGGGTTTCATGGCATTAGTGCTTGTTCTGTTAGTGTCACCTGTGCATCTAGTTCTGTTATGTTAGTTATCTCAGAATGTGTAGTCTGTCATAAGAATGCAGAGTCTGTGATCTGGTTTTAAATGAGGGCTACTTTACCTAATCTTTACATGTGGTGATTGAGATTTTGTTTATTTCATTGCACTTTTTGATCCAATTAAAAGTATCATTATTTTACCTTGTACACGTGAGCCAGATGAGGCTAAGATGCAAAACATGATTTCACAGAAGTTAATTAGTGGCAAGATCAAAAACTGGGAATGTGGATGTGTCTTTCCCCATCTGTGCATTGAACCAGATGGCACTAGAGGTTTCATTAAAGTGTGCTTACTTTTGAAAAGGACTTTGTTCATTTGCTGCCCGAATTTATGGTATGAATGCTGGATGTCTTAAAGGAATTCAAGGTGTGATGTTTTAAAATTTTTGCTTTATGAGGAGCAGATACACTTAAATCATTTGGAGTGATAATGATCTGAAAAAATCACCTGTCTATTAAAAAAAAATCTTTGTGTGCAATCTGCTCTCTATATGAAATTGTTCTTTATCTGTGCCTTCATCCATTGTTTTATGGACTTTTTTATCGTACATTACAAGTTGAGACCTTCATAAAAATCTAACATCATTTATGTTGCTTTTAGAGTCACGCTTGCAGCTTAGATCTTTAAAAAAGGAATGAAAGGACTTTTTTAGTCTCCTCAGATGAGCAATATGAACTTGTTGAAGATATCCTGTGTGAAATACCTCTGTGCATAAGTTAAGAGACTTCCTGAGGACTCTGCCTATAAAATTAATTTTTTTGTCTTGTATTCTCTGCTTGTTGCATTCCCTTCCAGTTCATTTCATTCTGATAATGTGAATGCATTTCCAAGTAAATTGGCAGTGTTTACAAGCTCAGTCCCTAGTGCCATTTTTTAATCAAACACATAATAAAGTGCTAAATAAACCGTTCCCACCTGCATCAAACTCTTTATGTACTGTATAGGGTATTTTGTAATTTATTTACCCAGGAAGACCCAATTTATCTGCACATCTGGTTTTCAACCCAGTCCTGTTTTTTATCCAGTTTTCCATCTGGTTGATTGAGGCATAAGGAGGTCAGATGGCTGTCTTGAGGTCAGTGTAGTGATTGTCTCAGCTGGGATTATACCCAAACTTTATCCTTTGCTGTAACCACTTGGCCACACCACTCCTGACCAGTCTATGCATTGTTGGTGGTAGTGGAACTAACTGCAAATGCCATTTTCTTTGTTTTATAGTTTTCCTTGTATTGAAATATTGTCACTTTTATGACTTCAGAAACATTACATCTGTTCACAACCTGGTTCCGTTCCACTTTGAACGGACACGATTTTTCATGATGAATCTCCTTCCTGGATTCCAAATGCATGTTAGTTTCACAAGTTCTAGGGTAGTGATTGATGACATTTCTGGTTTGTGTTGCTCTGGTGTGCTTCCTCAGGGCAGACCCTGTCTGACACTCCTCTTTGGAAGAAGAACCCGTGTTTTTGCTCCTGTGTATCAGTGCCATAAGCTTCTTAAGATTCCTGGTTGCTGAGATTTTCTTCCTCTAGCGTTTACTTGTTTACAGCAATAACACAATGTTAGAACAAGACGCACAGATTTGATAAAGGATTTCCTTAAGTGTGTGTTTCTGTATATCTGCCTGTGAGTTGTAAGTCTGAGGAAAGAGAAACTCTGGAACGTGGTATCATCAGCATAATCTTACTCTGTTGGATCTTGCACTGCCTTCCGAGGGAACTCAAAATAGCTTTACGTCCAGTTTCTGTTATCAATTTCCTCTTGCCTTGAGTTGCCACTCACTGCGTTGAAGAAGCATGACTTAACACTAACCCGCATATACATCTCCAGTAGGTACAAAAATTACAGGGCTCTCTACAGTTAAGTAGGTGATGAGGCTTGCTTTCTGGTGCCAGTCCTGTGTTGTTTCAAATTCCAGTGGGGCCTCTTCACTAGATGAAGCACTCTTCTTCAAAATAGTCCATTAAGTGTTGGTTGCACTGTCAGTACTATCCAGGCACAGCTTTCTTCCTTCTACAAAATGGATTCGGTACTCAATGTTGATTGTTACAGTAGCATAAAAGGAAGTGAAATTTACAGCTGGCCATAACCAGTTAAAAATACCACATATGTGTTTGTAACAACCAGAAATACTGCTCCTCTCCCCAAGATTTTGCTGCTGCCTCCACTTTGCCTCCAGCCCCAGTTACCTTTGCTCCTGTACTGCTGCCCAGGCACATCTGTGTGTTCTGCTTAACTGTAATAGCCACAGCTGCCTGGGTCAAAGTCATCAAAAGGGGAGATTGCTTTGTCTAGGAGAAGGTGAGACTGGAGACAGTAAGCACGGAGGAAGATCTTTTGAGATACCCAGTTATTCCATCATGGTAAACTATTTTATTGCAGTACTGAAAAAGGATGGAGAAGGTCTATTTCCAATTAATGCCATGAATCCGCTTCTGTTAAAGATGATGAATGCAGTGAATTAATTTGCAGATTGGCATTAATTTTCCTTTAAACTGGAGGAAAAGAAACTTGTGTGAACCTGTAACTTCTGTGACACTGACATAAATGCTGAAATTTTATCTGTTCTTTTCATTGTTTCTTTTCTCATGTTGGAATTGTTTTATTCCAACAGTTTAATAGGTCAAGTCTCCTGACCCCACCCATCTCTGATTTCCAACTGCATGATCTACAGTCCTCTTGCTCTTAAATATTAAAGATGTCATGCATCAAGCAGTTCTTACTTTCCTTTCAGCAGTCTGTGGTATACGTAGGGACTACTGCTGCTGGCTGTCAAATGCATTTTTCCAAAATCACTTTTCCTACTCTGGAGTTGAGCAATTGTTTTCTTTGCTTGAAGCTGAAGTTGAAAATTGGCTTTCTGGAACAGAGCACCGTGAAGAGAACTTCATAGTAAAATAGACAGCAAGGAGATCTTTCCAACAGAATACTTGGTGGCTGTGCAATTCTGCAGTAACTCATGGGCAATATTCTGTGAGCATGGGTATCGTATATGCTTCCTCTCTATTCCCTCTCTCCTAGGCATCTGCATGTCATCTTGTTTGGAAACAGGATAGTAGTCTCAAGTAGTTTTTGGTTTGAGCTAGTGTGACCATTTGCAGGGTTTGCAAGACAAGAAATTTTACATAAAATGGAAATAATCAGTTGCAGGTTGTTCCTAGAGCATCCTGTCTTGGAGTCCAGCTTCCTGCTTCTGCAAGCAGCTACGTTATTGTTCCCATTAATAATCACAAATAATAAGTTAATAAATAATCATTCAAACTGAATAATACATACGTAATATTTTTGGTTTGTTTGTGGGTTCCCTCCCCCCCAAGAATCCCCCAAGAATTCAGAATCCCACTTTTCCATCATAAACTACAAGTTTATTAAATGTGTTCCATTTTTTGTTTATCTTGTGCTTGTGTTGACCTATGGATTGGGCAATTCTCCCTAGGTGTTTGTTCCCAAGTACTGCTCTGTGATTACTGGGTGAATATACTCACTCTTAGCTCTCTATTCTGCTGGCATTTTTAGGGGCTTATTGTCTTTCCTTGGCTCCCGATAAATCCCGCTTTCCCCCTCTCTGATCCTTTTGAAGAAAGGTAAGACTCTCAATGTGCTGACTTCTTCTAGTACAACCTTTCCCTTTCACCCTGTCCCAGAAGTTGTTCACAGTGGGTGCACTAAGAAGAATCTCTTCCCCCCCCCAAAAAAAGTGGCAAAAGTGTCCTAAGCAATCAGATTATTTCATCAGTGGGTTTGCAGCACCACAAGAGACTGAAACTCTGCTAAAACATCTGTTTCCTGGCAGGTTAGGTTCATTATTCCTGAAGTAAACTTCCAGAAAATGGCTTTGTGTCCTTAACAGTAAGAATGCAACGGGCTGGACATCGGGCTGACTGCTAAGTGGAAAAGTTAACGTTTTATTATTAAGGCACAATGCAGCCACCTGCATACTATTACAGGGTGGAAATTAGTCATTTGTCTGGTATAGCTTTTGGTCTGACAAATTCTGGAGGTAATAAAACAATCCTCATTTTTGTGGGTTTTTAAGTCATCTTCCCTTCTCTCTCCACCCACAAATGCCACGCACATGCCTCTCTTAACCATGCTGGTTTTGTACTTTTGGCTGAACTTGCTTATATCAGCTTGCAGAGAGATTTTTTTTTCCCCTCCACCACCTACAAGATGAATTTCTGAGGGAGGAATTCAGTTATTCTTTATGCTTCCTTTGCTGTGGTCCTAAACATTCAAGTTACAGACCTAAACCTGGTATTGGTTTTAATCTTTATACTCTTATTTTAATTCTTCATTTCTAGAATGAAGGAATAAAAATGGTCCCCTTTTATTGCTATGTTTCTTCTTCTCCAAACCATGAAAAAAGCAAGCAATGATTACATTCAATTAGTTTCATTTCTACATCAGTGTGCAAACCTTTCACTTGAAGAAAACCCCTTTTCAAAAGCCTAGCAGAGTAGGCTAGATTTGTTGGTATCCAGATTGAGGGTTAAAATGAAGCCTGCTCCTTGAAAATGTTCTGGTAGTTGTAGACAGACTGTGGCTTTTTTTCTGTCTGTCAAGTGTTCCTTTTGCAGAGAAACTCTGGTTTCTTCTCTCTTTCTCTCTTTGGTGGAGTGGAAAAGAACCTTAAAACAAGTCCTGTTAGGAGAGCTAGGAAGCTGAAGATAGCTAGTGCCCCTTCAGATCTGCCAGTTGTTGAAGTGCATCTCACACTTGCGTGCTTTTACTTCCTGCCTCCTACCCTTGAGCAGTGGAATGATTTGCTTCACAATAGTTTAAAGTCACAACCATGATCATCAGCTGCTGAGATGAACAGGGTATTTCACGCTGTACAGCTGTCGTTATGGCTTGTTAGGTCAGTGCTGTAGCATGGTTGGTGTTGAACCTGCTGTGCCTCCATTCTGCCACCTTTTCTCCTGTGTTGTTTCTAGTGCTGTTGCTATTCAGTTTTTTCCTGCACCTCCTGTTAAAGAAGGGTGCTGAAACCTCTGCAGTTCAAGAGCCCTAGTGGCTAAACCACTCCTCTAGATCTTCCGTAGTTTGACACTAGCTAGCCTCTTGAAAAATAGGCTTCCAGATATCAGGGAAAAAGTTTCTGAATCTGCTCAGACCTCGCCACCAACGTTGGGTATCATGAATGTATTCCTTGCTTAGGATTGTGGGGTTTTTTCCTATATATGGGATTTTTTCAAAGGTCAGCTTAGCCTGAAGCCTGGAAGCAGTTTCATGAGTGCACCTTATGCACTTGCAGAGCCCCATTGCAATGCTGGCAGTGTTGACAGTGGCCGCAGAAACTGGGAAAGAGCTGAACCCCACTGAAACGAGGGGGTAGCCTTGATAGTCATCTCCAGTGAGGCAAGGGACTGCTGTTAAGTTTGGCTTTGGGGAATTTAGAGCAGAGTGATCTCTTGTGCTTGGTAACAGCGATGAGTGGTGGTGTCAGGCCCTTTGCAATTAAACGCAAATCTCATGGGTAATAACCACAAACAGTGTTTTTTCTTATTATACAGAGTTCCCTCTCTGCTGGGGAGGTGGTGTATGTGTTTCAGCTTAAGGGTGAGCTTCTTAGCTGAACAATTCTTCCCAGCAGGATGGCATCAAGAGTTAAGAACGCTGAGAATTATGCATGTCCCGGTTTGAGGAAAACAACCGATTTTCTTTTCAGCTAAGCTTCTTCTAACTAATGTGCAATGAAAAATACTTATCATTCATGTGTTGCTAGTCCTTGTAATGCCATGGAGAATTTATCTTAAAAGAGCAAAGAATCCAAAAGTGGTATTTTTCAGCCATTGGCCCCTGTTTTATGAATTGCAGAGGAACAGGATGAATAAATGTGTGGCTGAGGCCCCCTAGTGCCACCAGAACACACTGCACTCCTTAAGCACAACGGCCACAAAATTGCACTTCATATTTACTTTTAATACAAAGAGACACTTTTCAGGCTAAAATACCTCATGAGGTACTGCTTCTTCACATGTAATTATTTCCTCGCTGGAAACATGAATTCTCGGTCATTTATTTTCCACGTCTTGCTTTGCAAAGCTGTGCAAAAAGTGAGAGGGAGGATTCTGTTCACAACCATTATTGTTAATATTTTATTGTTATATTGTATTTATTGTTATATTGTATTGAGGGCAAAAAGCTATACAGTCTGCCCAAGAATGACTGCGAGGAAAGGCTGCACAGCTCGTGGCGTCTGATGCTGCGGTGTATTATATAGCTTGGGGGTGGGAGGGATGGGGAAGAAAAAGTGCCAGGGAGGGAGGAGTGAGATGGTTGTGGGGGTTTGTTTTGTTTCTGTGGTTATTAGCCATGTGGTTTTGGTTGAATTGCTAAGACCTTGAGAATCACTTCCAAATGCTATCTTCTAAGATACAGCAGTGTGGACATATGTTAGAATAGATTCCCTTTGTGCTTAAAATTTAACTTAAAAGTGTATATTCACAACTAGTGTGAAGTAGTACAGAGCTCTCCTTGGAAAAAGGGCTAGAGTCTAGAGAATAGCACCATGTAAGGTAACTTAATGTCAGCCATAGACTATTATTAGAACAGCTCTATTCAGTATTTCTGTATTGCCCTTGTCTCAGAATTTGTTGGAATTGTGGCTTTTGTCAAAATCTAGCCATTGACTCCTGTGACAAAGTCTTGGTATTCCGTCAGGAATAGCATCTAATAAAGCTTTGATAAAGAAACTAATTTTGGTGTTTAGTCAGCTAGCTGGCTTGTCACTCTCACCACTCTGTAATGCTCCCCCTCATTTTGCCCTCGCACAAATTTTTAATAAGCAAGAGAAGGTGGTGAGCCTTGTGCAGATTGCTATTGTATGTTGTTCTCTAACAATGAAATAAAAAAAACCTGGGAATGTAAAGTTAGGCCTTTATAGGCAGATATGCTTTGTTTTCTGGGCGCTTTGTAAACCAGTGTCTTCAGAGATAAAGTTGCCAAACAGACCTGAAATGTATTCTGAAGGGGAGCAGACAGGAATTGAGGCAGGTAAAAAGTTAAATGGAATCTCTCTGGGCATCGTTAATCTGTGCCTTTTGTTCTTATTCGTGTGCGCTTTGGAAGGCTAGTACTGGTGGCCTTTGTATGAATTCCTGTTCACTTGTGCGCAGAAACTCCTCTTCAGGGCTATCAGTTCTAATAGTAAATAACTTTTATCAAAATACATAGTTATATCAAAACGGTTTGGATGGTAAGCTTCATCGTTTCTTTCCAAAGATGGTAAAGTTGGTGCTTCCAAGGTTTTAAAGCAAAATGTGCTGAAAATGAAGTTTTCTGCCCTTTTTTTTTTTTTTGTGTTGAGATAACTAAAGACTATAAGTGTGATTGAGCTGTGTCTCTACGCTATTTTCTAGATAAGTTTAAGTTAACATCTGAGTGTTAAAAACTTTTTTTTAGTTAAACTTTTCTATGAACGTCAATAGCAGACTTAGGAAGAACAAATAAAAATAAAGAAGGGCAGAGATTCCCCCGCCCCGCCCCGCCTTGTTAGTGTTGGTATAGCTAATAGGTTCTATTATAGAGAACATTTTATACTTTGTATATATTTTAAGGACCAGTTCAGGGTGAAGAAACATAGTTGTGAGATATTGTGTATGGCACTGAACATATCCTACCATATTCAGTGTTGATCCTTTAAACTATTCTGGAGTTGTAAACGTCTCACTTGTGTTTGGAATAGCTGTGGAACACCACATTTTAACAAACTGAAAAGGGAAACATTCAGTATAATGTGTTGTTTTATTATTTTGCAGTTTGTCAAGGATCTTATGCATAGCATATGAGGTGTTGCAAGGTTTGCAATACATGAACAAACATGGAATGGTCCACAGAGCACTATCCCCTTGCAATATTCTTCTGGATCGAAAGGTACAGCTACAGGAATAAATCTACAGTTTTGTTTGGTTTTTGTTTTTACTTCTTGCAGCCAACAAGTTGCATGCTATGTCATATACAGAGACTAGGCAGTCACAGTCCTGATGGGGAAAAATTACATATCTGGAAAGCTGTTGTTTTTGTTTGTTGTTTGGTTTTGGTGTTTGTTTTTTTTTTTTTTTTTAAAAACTACATTTTTCCCCCATTTCCTAAATTTCAAATGTATTTCAGATTTTA
This sequence comes from Chionis minor, assembly GCA_013398295.1. Lineage (NCBI taxonomy): Eukaryota > Metazoa > Chordata > Aves > Charadriiformes > Chionidae > Chionis > Chionis minor. The sequence continues at coordinate 516,861 of VZSF01002487.1, forward strand.
TTTTTCTCTTTTTCCATTGTCTTCTATCCCGAACCACTTTTTTCATCCTTTTCTCCTTAAGGTGGTGATCTAAGTCTGCTTGTCGTTGTTGTAAGTAGCTAAAAGACCTTACTAGCTGTCTGAATAGGAAAATATTTATTCCAACTAATTAGCTGCTAATAGTATTTCCTGTGCTTCATGGTAAGCTGATACCTGACTTTTAAGATAACAACATATTTCTTTGTTCATGTTATAGAATAAAAATTCCAGTCTGTCAATTCTGTTGTCACAGACTATTGAGTTGGCGGTGTGGAATACAGGTTCTGCTCATGAAAGCTGAGAAAAATTAATAGCTGCTCTTGTACTCAGAGCAGTCGCTTCCTCTGAACTGACAGCTAAGCCTGTCTGCGTAACCTCGCCTCCTAGTTACGCACTTTAGATATAATAGCTAGATCCTTCCCTTGGAAGGAAGAAGGAAGGAAGGAACGCTCTTTTTTTTTTTAATATATATTTGTAAACAAATAAAAATAATGCTATAACAAGCAAAAGTACTTTAAGATTTTAAGATTGTCCTAAAATCAGTAAGTAACAAAAGGGGGTCACGAGACCATAAACTTCTAAACTTTTCCCCTGTACTTTGAATAGCTCGCTGATGTAGCCTTCACTTTTGCACCATCTGCAGGCTGGCTGAGTATAATTCAAAATCCAGCAGAAACAATACCTCAGTTTAACTTCTATGCCTATTTTTTGTTGTTTCGGTGTTAATTTTCTGCCTCCACAGAATACAGGCAAGCACTTGGAAAACTTGTTTGTTTGAAATATGTTTTGATACAGTTAAGGAGAGCAAGATAGTAAAGAGTTGATGGGAAGGACTGGAGGAGCAAGGCTGGGTAAATGGAAAAGGTGAGGGAGTAGTGGTGATGCTTAGGATGTTGTAGGATTCAGACAGGGTTTTTAACATTTTTCAAACAAGAGAAATGTTCAATAGAGTATTTAAGCATTTTTAATTTACGTAAAATACACTGTAACTTAAAAAGTTTTGATATTCTTGTGTGTTTCAAGGAAGGTGATTACTTAATGCTCTTGGAAAGTAAAAGCATTCAAAATAAGCACCTTGTTAACTTGTAGTAGAGTTCTTTGTAATAGATGAGACAGAAATGTAAGATGGTGACTAATTGTAGGTATCTGTCTTCTGACAGCTAATGCAACTTGAAATTATTATTTTTATTTTTACTTTTTAACTTAAACACAGATTCTTCCAGTGTCAGATTTTGCTGCCCTTGATCATTTATTTTTATCTTGTCAGGACCATGTGAAGTTGGCTAAATTTGGACTCTACCATATGACTGCTCAAGGTGTTGATGTTGACTTCCCTATAGGGTAAGGATGTAGCTACACCATACAAATCATTTATGTTTTGAGGAATCATCTTCAGAAATGTGTTGTATGCCCAGGTTCTAGGTTGCTGCTCTCATTCATATCTGTTGCATATACCTATTACACAAAAGCTTCCGATATCACTGAAGAGGTTATCATCTGACTAGGTGAAATTAAAGAAAGACAGAGAATGGGTACCGTGCAAGCATGTTAATATAACTCTGTGATGTCAGATTCTGGAGGTACAATCTAATTTCAGATTTAGGAAAAAGCACAATCAATGCCTCGTTATCGTACACCACTGTAGGCCTCTTGTCTCTTTATCATTTTGTGATTTATTTTCAAGTGATCTTACTGGCTAGCCAAAGTGGCATGCTTCGTTGCAGTGTTTCCGTGCCACTTTTTGTTGTTTTGAGGTGTCATGTTGTTTACAATTTTAAAACTGAGCTGATTCTTAAAAATTTGCCCAAAAGAAGTAATGATGTTTCCCTTCAGATAGTGATTTCAGATTTTTTTTAAGTATTATTATGAATTGTTAACAGATAAAGTGATAATGTTCTTTTAAAATGATCTAGTACAGGTAGAATATGTCCTCAACACCTTTTGTTACAATATTTTTGTTTTACAAATTCAAAAGTTATTTGATGGGAACACTGTCAATGGAGGGGAGTACTGCCACCACCCTCAAATATGGGTCTAAGATACATTTATTTAACATACTAGTGCTGAACCTCAATATACGTTTTCTTTGAGATATGTAGATATACTATTTTAAAGCTGCTATTTCCTCTCACAAAAAGACAGAGCTCGTGATTAGGATTTGACCTTTTATGTAGTAGGCACTATGTATTTTGCAGCTGGAGTGAAACTTCGCTGCAATGTGTAGATTTTGACTGACTAAAATAGAACAATCTGCATTGCTATGAATTCTGGTTTCTCAGAATGCAAAATTATTTTGATTACTGTAACTGAAACTTCGGGGGTTTTGACAGACAGGATATTATTTAATGTTGCTGCATCTTTCTAGGTACCCGTCATATCTGGCACCTGAAGTAATTGCACAGGGAATAGTCAAACCAAGTGATTATACTCAGTGTGAGAAACCTCTGCCTTCTGGCCCTAAATCCGACGTGTGGTCTCTTGGTATAATATTATTTGAGCTTTGCGTGGTATGTAAGAGGGTAGTTTTCTTGATTGTGAATCTTGGGGAACAGTTACATTAATTTGATTGCTCTGACTGTGGGGTTAATGGCGCTTTGTCCATCACCCGACTCTAAATACCAGAATATGTTGGCATTCCTACCTGGACAGTGTTGGTGGAGGGTCACGTGGATGCGTATTGGCGTGGTGTTGAGTGTCTGTGTTAACCATGGAGGGCAGCTGCCTGTTAAGCCACAGCGATGTGATTGCATGATCAAATTCATAGCAAGGAGTAGCTTCGGAATCAAGAAGTCTCTCTCTAGATAATTTTTTGTTTTAATTGTGCTTTTAAGCATGAAATAAACGTTGCTGTCATGACTTCAGTCTCCTTGGAAAGGATGAGAAACTAAGAAAGTTTCATGGAGAGGAAGAGAAGGAAGAATCTGCCTTACCGCTGGAGTTTAAAGAGCTTCTGTACATAATTAAGGGTTTCTTTGGAAAATGCTTATTTGACACGAGAAGTTGAAATAAATTATGACAACATAATCTTTACTATTTGTATATGTTAAACTGGACTTTTTTTCATTCAAAGACAGTGTTCTGTAGGGAAGTATGATCTAGCAAATGCCTCAATATAGATTTTTAGCCTTATAATGTAAGATAACTAACTTGTCATAGAATTGCATGGTCAAGAACCTGTTTTATATTGTCATTGCATCAGGACATTGGAAATAGTCTTTTGTATATTCTGCTCTTCTGTAAATTTGCATACTGTTCATAGATCATTATTTATTCCTTTGAATAAGTACATTTTCTTAAAAATGTAATGATGGTATCTTTTGAAACACCTTTAAAGGGATTTTCAGATGACTTTTCAATGTGCAATAATACAAGCTATAATGATTACCATATTTAGGAATTAATTACCTTTGTTTGTGCTCACATCAGAAAAAATACGGTTTTTTGAAAGCCTGCTAGTGAATTAATAATAAACCTGCGGGTTTACTAGGCCAGCTTGGGGGTTTGTTTTGTATATTTTATTTGGTTTTGCATTTGTTCCGGTTAAAAGACTTTATAAATGATACATTTTTTCGTTATGATGGCATGAAACAGTTTCTGCTATCATTGGAGTAAATGTTTTTTGTTCTAAGAGATAGTTTTCCTAAATCTAAAATTCATGTGTAGAAACTTTTTTCGCTGTCTTTGTATATAGATGGGTGTGTACGCTATCTACATATTTTTGTGTGGTAGTATTCAACTGTTGATTTGATTTTGTTATTCACTTAGGGGAGAAAATTATTCCAGAGTTTGGAGATAGCAGAAAGATTGAAATTTATAATAATGTTAGGTAAGTAGCACAAAATCATTTTTTTAAGTTTCCAAGCAGCTCTATAATTGGAGCTTTACAGACTAGTCAGCTTGTGATGCTCAGACCTATGGCACTTTACCTTTGTCAGCTTTCAGCTCCAGAGTTAAATAGGCATTTGAAGCATGGTTGCTTGTCTAGAGAAGATACAGAGGTGGGTGCCAGGAAAAATAACTTTGCAGAAGAGCTATTAATATGTTAGAGTAAGGGCAAACTATAAAAAAAAAAAAAACAACCCACAAACCACATGCTCAGGAGAGGTTGTCATATTGATGGTTATTTGTTGTTTGGTCTTGCAGAAAGTCTCTGAAATGAGTTAGGAATTGTATGACACTAAAGAAAACCATCCCCGCACTAGCAGTGCTTGTGTACCAAATCCCAAGCAGGGAGAAGCAGGACTCAAATAGGAAGACAGAAAATAAAGAGAGGGCTGAGAAGTGTATTACTGAATCCAGGCTTTTGTTTCTGGCTTTACCTACAAACTATAAAATATTACTGTAGATGTGGAATTTTTGCTTAATGTAAATGAGTCTGGAAATGAGACTATTTCGTGGGATTGAAAACTTGATTTCTTGCGGGGTCTTTGTATAAACCATGGGGAGGGGAAGGACATGAATTTGCAAATTGAAGCTTCACGAGTAAGTTATTATTATCCAGAACAAATAGTAATACTGTTAGTTACTGTCAATAGAAACATCTTTTTCATTCAACAGTTAGTGCTTGGATGCTGAAATTCTGACTGTTTGATATGTGATTGTTAACAAAGTTTCCTGAAGCGTTTCAGTCCCCTTCAAGTTGAATGCAAGTTATTGGGTAGCCTTTATTCACTGAATAACATTCGGTGCCCTGACTTGGGAATTAGTTTCTCAATAATGTGTTGAAAACAAGTTATAAAATACTGCTAGAATTATCTGCAGGTAGCCACAAAATGCAAATTACTTTGAGCTTCTATATGCAGGTATTTTTAGGTTTGCTCAGGGAGTTTTTCTTTAATAAGTGGGAAAACTTTTAATTTATTTGTCAGACTGACACTCTGGATTTACTAAGTCTGCAAAAAGATTTTCACTGTTAAATTAGATGTGCTGCTTAACTTTCTTACGCTTCAGTTTTTGGTCTGCACAGATGATAAGTTTTCATTTCTGATTTTGAGAAATCACTTTCGGGTGATGTGGCAATGTCAGTAAAAAGCCAAAGTTAAGTGCTTTTTGTTGCGGTGGGATTTTATCTGCTATCCTGTTTAATTGTTGCCACTTTTTTCAGAGTCTTTAACTTTTTATTGTTTTGTTTGTTTTTCAAAGGCTGCGTAGACGATATTGTAACGGTATTGGCTGAAGAACATGGTTGCCTTGATATTATTAAGGTTTGTGGAACTAGTTTGCTCTTACATGCTGTCTTATCCAAAACATTTTATTATTTTTGCAGAGTATTGCACACACCCCCACACCCTAACCCCCCATGTTTTTTTAAACTTTTTTAATCATTTATTGTATTGCAGTATGAGGAAAAATTTTGAACTTTAAACTACATATCTAAGATCCTTTCAAATAGCCAATACTGGTAATAGGCATTCTTTAGTGAAATTACTGTCTGTCTCAGTAAATATTAATGCTCTCTGGATAGTTAATAAGCTATAAATTTTCCTTAACATGTTGGTGGCTAAGTATCTTTCTTCCAGAAATTTCATCTTCTATCTGGTCCGCTTTACATATTCTGATAGTGTAGGTTTATACAGTTCAACTCTTCCCAACCCCCAAAATTAATCAGTGAATTTTACTGTATGTGTATTTTGAAACATTGTGTAAAAGGATTCCGACAATTAACAGAAGGGAGTTCCCAGATACTGCATTGTTTCAAGCTAGGTACAAACTATCTCCATTAAAAATTAAAAAGCTGTACATGTTGGAAATTTTTCAGACTTCCCTTTCCCCAAAGCAAATGCAGGGGTGGGGGTGAGAAGAATTACTTCCCTGGCATTTTGGTCTCACACAGCAGACCTCGTATGTGTAGGTGTGAAATCTTACTGCATTCAAAGGAATAGCCTGTATGTTAAAAGTTAAGTATGAGCTAAGTGGCTTGCTAAATTAAGATAGTAATAAGCAGACCTCCTCTGTATTTTTCTTGTGTTCCAGGACCTTTCTGAAAATATCATAGCTCTATTGAAGAAATGCCTTACATTCCAACCTTCTAAGAGGCAAGTATTCAGTCCAAATGCCTAGTAAACTCTGCTGGGATACTACGAAATTAGAACACCTGTTGCCGAACCTTTTTTTGGAATATTGATGATTTGTGCTACCTGTAAGAAATTCTTGGTTTTGTTGCTTTTCAGTGTTTAAAGGAGAAGAATTGTGAGGGACAAAATCAAGCATGTAGAACACTGAGATTGAATCTGAATAGTTTGGGGGAAAACTACTCAGGCATTTGTAGTTCTAAGTTCACTGCTTTTACTGGTTTCATGTCTGAAAGTTGGTGGTTCTGTAGCTCTGTTGTAGAAAGAATTAGGGCTTCTTTCTTCAAATCTCCTTTTTCAACGTACTCTTTTGTTATGTCAGTGCACCACAACTTTCTTCTGAAAACTGAATTATGCTTTTGTTCTTTAGTCAAGGCTTTGCATTTGCATTTTTCCATCTCTGCTTAGAGGAATTAAAGGGGAATTAATAAAATAGTTTCTATGTACATTAAGTGAAGGTGAGAGCTGAACTTGGGCTGTAAACAGAGACGGGGTGTTATGCATCGTGAATTGAACAAAATTGGTAGACATTTTTTGCTATTAAAATTTCTGAAATCCAATGTAATTTAAAATAACTTGCTGATATTTGTTACTGGGGACATTTCTTACTGAAGTGTAACATTTTTTGAAGCACTTTACTCTTAGTGTTTTCTTCTCTTTTCTTAATTCAAGGCCAACTCCAGAGGAATTGCTGCATGACAGTTTGTTCAGTGAAGTATCCTCAGTATATCCTCCCTTCCACAAACCTGTTGGTCTGTTCTCATCTTCTCCAAGGTGTGCTAATTTAACGCTTCCTGAAGACATAAGTCAATTATGTAAAGGTAAAAGCAGGTAGTGGGATAAATGTCATTGGAGGGGGAAGGAAAATAAAAGGGTTTTGCAGTTTCTTTGAATACTTTGTTGGAGAGAAACTATTAAATGTTACAATACTACATTCTTATAGTAAGTTGTTTAATGGGCAGAGATACAGGCAGATGTGTTTTGATGGATGTCTGCAAATTGAAGGAGGGCATCTTGATTTTGTGCTTCAACCTCAGGGAATCAATAGTTACCACTAGTATTCAAGGCTAGCTTGGAATACCAGTTTCATCTTATGCCTTTAGAATTTGAACGTGTGAGTGTAGAAGAGAGTATTTTTCACTAAACTGTGTTGTGAATTGGCAATTAAATTCTGCTGGATGGTAGCATGACATGATTTTTGGAAGTACTGGAAAACTAAATCCTAGTGAAATAGGTCACATTCTGGAATAAAAGACAACATTTTTAAGTTTAAAACTACAGTATGCTGAAAGTGTTGCCACTTTCAAGTCCTTATTAACTTTTTCTGCTGAGAGGTTTCTACATGTTTAGAAAATAACATTATGCAATTTTGGAAGACTAAGATTTTATATTTTGTTAGTATGGTATGTGAGGGGAAGATAGATTGTAACTACTCAGTATGAATCACTAGTTTCTTATTTTTACTCTTAGTGCGTGTTGTATACAAATCATAGAATCATAGAATGGTTAGAGTTGGAAGGGATGTTAAAGATCATCAAGTTCCAACCCCCCTGCCATGGGCAGGGACACCTCTCACTAGAGCAGGTTGCTCAAAGCCCCATCCAGCCTGGCCTTAAACACTTCCAGGGATGGGGCATCCACAAGTTCCCTGGGTAACCTGTTCCAGTGCCTCACCACCCTCACAGTAAAGAACTTCTTCCTAATATCTAATCTAAATCTCCCCTCTTCCAATTTAAAACCATTACCCCTTGTCCTATCGCTAGACTTCCTGACAAAGAGTCCCTCTCCAGCTCTCCTGTAGGCTCCCTTCAGATACTGAAAGGCTGCTATCAGGTCTCCCCGGAGCCTTCTCTTCTCCAGGCTGAACAGCCCCAGCTCTCTCAGCCTGTCCTCATAGGAGAGGTGCTCCATCCCTCTAATCATCTTAGTGGCCTTTCGCTGGACCTGTTCCAACAGTTCCATGTCCTTTCTATGTTGAGGACTCCAGAGCTGGACACAGTACTCCAGGTGGGGTCTCACAAGCGCAGAGTAGAGGGGGAGAATCACCTCCCGTGCCCTGCTGGCCACGCTTCTTTTGATGCAACCCAGGATACGGTTGGCTTTCTGGGCTGCCAGCGCGCAGCCCAGAAAAATTGTATTTGGTTGTTGGGTTTTTAAAAAAAAAACAAAACAGGAAGCAAAAGTCCACACTTAAATGTATTTATCTAATTGGTTCTATTTTCTGGCACCAAGGCAAACAGCAGAAACATTTGGTTTTTTCTGACTACTGCTTATCTGCTCTTTTCTTAAATCTTTCTAAAGGGCACTTGCAAAGGGAAGATCACTTTTCCTCTAACTTCACATTAAGATTTAGGACCTTTCAAGCATAATAAATTTTTATTTTCAAGGATATGTGTTTAGAGTGGTAGAAAGAAATACAAACTGCCTACAAAACTGTAACTCATTTTTATGTGGTTTTTCCTAATAGATGAAGATAGTGATTACCTAGCAGAAAGATCAATTGAAGAGGTTTATTATCTCTGGTGTTTGGCTGGAGGAGACTTGGAGAAAGAACTTGTCAACAAGGAAATAATTCGATCAAAGCCACCTGTCTGCACACTTCCCAAGTAAGGAAGCAGAAGCATTTTAAGGGAAAGGAGGATGGATGGAGAAGACCAGTGATTCTGGGAGAACATTTTGGCTTGGTTTTTAGTTTCAAGACCTCTATGTGTGAAAAATATTTAAAATAGCATTCTTGAACAGCAGGAAATCATGTCTCTCCCTCTCTTACCCAATTTAAGGCATTATTTGAATGCCTTATTATCTGTCGCCTACCTGCACTTCGTATTGCTTTCTGAAATTCGAAGAAATGTAGCTGAAGTGCAAAATACTGAACTGGAAGTCCCTAAATTTAGTATGCTTTCCAATAGCATTAAGTTTTAGTTAAAGTGCCTTACTGTGCTTCAACAGCATATTTGTAGTTGTAATTTAATTTAATATGTCCTGTAGCAAATTCTCACATTCTGAATTCCCTTTCACAGAGCAGCAGTGCTGAATGGTCAACCCAACTATTCAGCAGATCAGTTGATCACTTTTTTTTTAAATGCTTGTTTTTATGACTTAGAATTCTGTAATAGCATTTTAGTCATTACTACTTTTAACTTACTGCTGCAAAAGGTGCAATTTTATGTAGTATATTCGTGTTTTAATCCTACAATCTGATGTTAATAAGCGTAATTATGTGTCCACGTAGTTCAATTTGGTTATGGGTTTTAAAAACACATGAAGTCAGTGTACAGCCAAAACGCAGTATCTTTAAAAAAATAACAAAAATTTAAAGAAAGTGGAGCTAGATTTTAAGTCATATTTCGGTGGCAAAATTAGTGTGAAATTTTGAGGGTTGATTCCATAGGTGAATGCATGTGCTTTTCAATTATGAGGGGAAAACATTTTTCATCATACTATCTGTCTTGAAGATGACGTGTTAAATTAAAAATGCAATATAACACCATCTTGTGATACTGAGAATGTTAGCTTAATTTCTGGAAATCAATTTCATGTTGTCTGCTTTAAAAATATCATCAAATAGACAATTTGTGTGCATTCTTTCTTGGATGCATTTGTATCCTTAGATGGATTGCAACATAGAAGATCTGGCTTGGACTTTTGGTTGGTTTTTCTCATGGTGGGAAATGGCTTTCATTTGATAGTAATGTTTTATTTTTGCTTTTCACAATAAATGGCAGCCCTGGTCTGTGCTAGATAAAGGAATAAAAAGGAATATTAATCCCGTATCTCATTACTCGTCCTTTGTGTGCAAACCTAAGTTATAGAAAACCTGAAATGTGCCTTTTTATAGCAAAAGCTGTTTGAATAATTTAAGGTGATTGTACGTTCCCTTGATAGCAGGTTTCATGCCATGCAGTCAATGCACTGTACTTCTAAGAGCTAATATTTTGTTTTAAAGAGGAAACTCATTGATGTAAGAATTTTGTATTTTTTTATAACTCAAGTCTTGTGTTATAAAATGACCTGATTTTTTTTTTTTTTCCCCCCTCCCATTCGAAGCTTCTTATTAGAAGATGGTGAGAGCTTTGGGCAAGGACGAGATAGAAGTTCCCTCCTAGATGACACAACTGTGACTTTGTCTCTGTGCCAGCTCAGAAATGTAAGAAGAATGTTGTGCATTTGTTCGTATGTCTTCACTGCGGAAACATTAGTTTAAAGGGAATATGGAATAGCGGTTGCTGTTGCTATTCCTACAAATGATAGTGTTAGTGATTCCAAGAGAACACTTCTTGGTGTCCAAGTCGGATTCTGATTTATGCTATTAAATTGCTTTGTTTGCAGAAGCTTACAAAATTTGATTTATCTTCTGTCCCTCTATCCCCTTCCTGTGTCCCTCCCTTTCTTTGTTTTTGTTATCTGCTTTGTTATGGTGTAGCCCAAAATAGTTCTGTAGTACCTGATGCTCTCCGCAATTGCTAAACTGACTGGACAATGAGTGTCATCTTGCATTCTTTAATTCCTGTCTGTAGGTTACTCACAACAGTGAAAAGAAAAATCAACTCAATCCAGTTGCAGCTCTTTGAAGGCTTTATACTTAAAGTTGGATACCAAATTTCCAGTAGTTAATTACTAATCTTTGGAATATATAGCTATTAAACAACTAGTTCAAATGATCACTTTAAAGCATTTTGCCAAAAGGCTGTAATGCAGTTTTCTTCCATCTTCAGTGGAAAAATCAACATATGATAACTCATAAGTTCCAACGTAATGATCAGTTACAAGGTTTACTGCATATATTACTGAAATGTTTTCATTGTTCACGTCTTTGCACATGTAGAGCTTTATTGCTGTAGAATTAGAAATTAATGCTGCACTGGTTGCAGCTCACTTTGTTTAGTAGCTAATGCAGTTCTATAAAGAACTATATATACAGTCTTTATAAAAAAAAAACCCTTTCCATATGATTACTGGTGTTAATACAGAAAGAAAGGTGACTTCTGAAGTCTTAATCTGCCACTGTTACCTTAATTTTGAGAGCAATGGTGCAAATACTATATAAACCTATTTCTTCAGCAGAACTCTGCATTACTTCACACAAATGCATGAAAGCAGACCAAAGAACTGGGTTATTTTGTTTGCTTGGTTGGTGGGGTTTGGGGGGTGTGGGGCAGCTTATGAATATACAACAGCTATTTTAATGGTAAAATGCACTGCAGCTCCTGCTGTTGTTCCTACAAAAGGGCAGCTTTTAAGGCTTTTTTTAAAACTTTTTAATCTGTAATTTTGGATATTGCTGCCTACTTCTATAAGTACGGCAGCAAGGAAGCATATACTGAAGTTTCATTTTGGGGAGGATACAAGCCTGAACCTTGCAGTGTTAGTTCAAATAAATTTTTGAACTTACCCAATTCTTCAAACACCTTTCATAGAGCAGAGCATGATGCTCATAATCAAAAGAACATCAGTACTAAATGAACTGAGAATGAACTGTTCTGTCAATCCCAGGAGGAACAGGCTGTGTGCCATATGCCTTTTAAGTTAGGGATTGAGCTGCAAAACAGAGGACTTCAGGGAGGATGGTATTAAACATTAATTGCGATGCACCCAAGATGCCTGAAAACTTCAGGCAAAAGTCCAGGCATGCTTGTCTGTCACCTTTCCAGAGAGTGTCTGTATTTCTGTGCAGCTTTCAGATGCTGCTACTAAAAGGAATTCAAATTTGCATAACTCTTGAACGGCTTAAAAATATAAAACCAAGTTGTGCAGTTGCTTTGCAGCTACTTGGATAGGAATTCCTTGTAGAGAACTAAGGAAAACAAAAAGCACTATGTAATACTATTGATCTATTAATTCATGGCCCATAGAAACTATTTTTTGTGTGGAAATAGGCTTATGAATGAGAAAAGTGTTATCTTCAGGCAGAAGAACTTCCATCAACTCAAAGAGCCCGTATCAGCAAAAGTTTTTAGCATTAAAGGCTGTAGGTTTCTTTGCTGATGAAGGACTGACCGAATGCTTGGGTCTCAAGGCAAGCTACTACATTTGGCAAATTAATTGCTAATTAATAGTTTTTGTGTTCCATTAAATATTTCCACTTGAATTCTGAGCTCTGATGATGAACTGTGTTTATTGTTCATTTCAGAGACTGAAAGATGTTGGTGGGGAAGCATTTTATCCATTGCTTGAAGATGAGTAAGTATATGTGTAAGCTTGCAGGTATATAAGGGGCTGAATTTTGAGTTACTAGTTTTGAGTGGCACACTGCCCAGCCAGACACAGCTGTGTTCCAAAAGCAAACCTAGCATGTCCTTGGTTGGCTCTGGGAGTCAATGAGAGCTGATAAGCATTCTGCACTGATGGACTTACACCAAACTGAGGGATCCTAGCCTGTTTCTTCATTCTGGAAATTAACTGTTTGTGCTGAATATTCAAAATTAATCATTTATACTTGTTTCTGACTCAGAAATGAATCGCAGGGTATTTTATTTATTTTTTTCCCCATAATGGTTTGTATTTCTTGCTGTTCACTACTACTATCCTGACTCTTTTTCCAGCCAGGCAACTTTACCTCATTCCAACAGTAGTAATGAGCTGTCTGCAGCTGCTAGTCTTCCTCTGATCATCCGGGAGAGGGACACAGAGTACCAGCTAAATAGGATTGTCCTGTTTGACAGGCTGTTGAAGGTATGGAATCTTTCTGATGCTGGATAATTGGACTTGGTCTGTTAATTAGAGGATTTTTAAAGGACCAACTAATTGGAAAAGGAAGCAGAGATACAAGAGACCACAGTGGGGAAGGGGAAAGAAAACCCTACAGAAATATAAGAAGATTGAAAACAAAAATATGAGAAATAGGTCTTTTTAGTAGTGATGAATATAAAAGTAGATTTTTAAAGTATGCACATGAAAATAGAGCTGCTGCTAATACCTGTTATTTACTGAAGAAAATACTTCTGCATCCTTTATTTCACAGCAGACTAAGCTATTATAGGTATAAATATGTCTGCAACATTTCTGCATTTCCAATCAGTAAGGTACTTGAAAATAATACCAGTCTTTACTGTAGCAGTGCCATGTTAGATATACGTGTTTTATACTGAGGGGGAAAAAAAACAGTCCCTAATTTACATATATGCAGAGATGGATTTTTTGCTTAAGCATGAGAGAGCTGGTGCGCATCATGAAGTAGAGTACTTAGGAAGGTATAAACTAGAAATGTTTACTAAAACAAAGTTGAATACATAGTATGAAAAGAAACATACAATGAAGAAAAAACATTTAATAAAAATTTGGATGAGTAAATTTATATATCCAGTGTATACCAGGATTAGTAAATTTATATATCCAGTGTATACCAAAGCATATCAATACATTTATGAGAAGGAATGGGTATTTTAACATCAAACAGTAGTCCTCTGTTCAGGCCTTCCAGTTAGGAATGAAGTTTTCATTGTTCTGAAACTTGCATTCACTGTTCAAGCTGACAGGGTTTGTCCTTTGGGGCAAAGACTGTCCCAGGACTGGGTTTTGAATTGTTTCAGTTACATGGTACCATTGTTTTGCTGTTCATCTCTTCTCTTTGAAGGCCTACCCCTATAAGAAAAACCAAATTTGGAAAGAAGCCAGGGTTGACATCCCTCCTCTTCTGAGAGGCATAACCTGGGCTGCCCTGTTGGGTGTTGAGGTAAGGGTAATGGACGGGCACTGGCAGAAGTTCCAGTACTGACTGGGGAGAGAATGGGATTGACGGGGAAGCTGGAATGGATTTGAAGATTTAGCAGGTAGAATTACTGGAATTTCAAATAACATGAGTCATAAAGTTGCATGAACAAAGACAGTGTTCCTTCTTGTCTCTAATATTATTTGATTTCAGAGAACGTATGTAAATTTAACTGCCTTTACTCTTGATTATGGGATGGAAAACACTACAAATTTTGCTAGAATATTTAAATACAATTGGTAGTTAACAGTTCAGGGTTTTTTTATTTTTAATATTGTTGGCAAATGCAGTTAGAATCCTTCTGCTCTAGTAAGCAATAGTTGGGCAAAAGAGGATGAAACATATCAAATGTATTTTTCTCACCTACTAATCAATACACTTCCTTTAAACACTGGAGAATAAATAAATTAAATGCAACCCTTTTGGACAAAGGACTAGAAAAGAATGTCCCAGAAATGCGGGCTTCTCACAGACATTGCTTGACTGCCCAGCTTTTGCATCTACCCTGCCTGCAATCTGCAGTAGTGCAGCAAAGAGGTTCTTATAAATGACACATCGCAGATTATTTAAGATAGTTAGCTTAGCACGTAATCTGCTGCATGGTATATATTATAACCCAAAAAAAGCTGTAAGGGTAAAGAACAACTGCTGGTCAGGGTTGTAGCCTGGGTCGTGGGAGAGGAGTCAGTTCTCGTGCTTCATCAGCTTACCGTTTGTACAATGCAGGTAGTCTTCCCTTATCCCATAACATTAAGATAGACACGTTAGCGTGCCTGTCTTGGGATTCATGCAAGGACAGGCTACTTAAGAGTAGTATATACTGGTAATATCAATATTAATTAGCAGGCTGCTGGCTTCAGTGCCTTTACAGAGATGATGCTGAAAGCCACTTGCCAGTGGCTGAGGTAAGCACGAATTTAAACTGAGAGCATCTCTTAACTTGAAAATGGAAAACTGTATTAAGTATTTAGCTTTCTGCATAAATAACTCATAATCACTGAAGATCATACTGAGGGGGTCACAGAAAGGTCTGTGTCCTGAACTGTAACAAAATTAAGATGGTGGTGTTAAAAGTTCATCTGTCAGAATGTTTTGTACTTTGGGAAATTTTTCAGGGAAAAAACGTTGCTAACTAAAGCACCTAACAAAAACAGTCACCTTCTGTGTATCAGTGTGTGTCTTGTAGTATATGTTTATGTTAGTAAGGTCGTTCTAAATTTAAGTATTCTTCTTCCACATTTAGGGTGCCATACAAGCAAAATATGATGCCATTGATAAAGATACACCAATTCCTACAGACAGACAAGTAAGACTTCTGGTGTTATCAAATGTTGTCACTTGATGTATTGCAAAGACCTTTTCCACTGATCACAGTCATTTGCCTATTACAGCGATGTGTTACTAAAAGGGTTCCCCCTGTCCTCTAAGCTTATTCATGCTGTAGCATGAATTTTGCAAAACAGATAGAAACAAGTAGTTTAACTCAGATTACGTTATAATGCATGGAAATTGAAATTCTTTTTTACTTCAGAACCACTGCTTCTCTAGCAGCAGTGAAGTGTAATGAACAATATTACTGATGTATTATTAAAAGTCCTGGTTTTTTCGAATGTTTGTTGTGCCTGTTGGACGTTGTACCAGATACTGCTGAGTACCCTGAGATGCCAAGCGGTGAGCTGTGCTTCATAGAAATGGGTTCTTGAGCAATTAGCTTCTCCAAGAAGTCTTGCCAGACATAAAAAGACGTCACAAGCAATAGCTGTTCCTTTTGGCAGGGTGAGGGAAATAATTTCCATCAAATTGGTCATAGCGTTCTGAGAACTCTGATTTGATTATCCATTAGAGCAAAGTCATATTAGCATCTGAAATGAGTCCAGAAGTTGGGTCAGAAAAAAACTATAACTGTGACCTGTTTTCTGCCTTTTTCAAGGGTTAGAACCCTTTTAAAAATACAAATCTGGAAAAGGAAAAAAAAAAATCTTTGTTTTTAATCTTTGTAAGTCCCTTGCCCCCTTTTTAGTTTTGGTTTTGAGAGTGATGGAGGAAGCAGATTGTATTTATGATGGTGGTCTGAGCTGCATTCTTTGGCTGACTTCCACCTGTAGTGTTGCAAGATTGCTGTAGTACTAGCCTGATTTCTCTTTATGTTATGTGCTTGGCTGTGGTGCAGATTGAAGTTGATATTCCTCGTTGCCATCAGTATGATGAATTGCTGTCATCACCAGAGGGTCATGCAAAGTTTAGACGTGTATTGAAGGCCTGGGTTGTTTCCCATCCTGATTTGGTGTACTGGCAAGGTGAGTTTGACTAGTTGGTGAGGTCAGATAGTTAACTGGAAAGCTATGGCTGGCTTAAAAATACCTCTTCGCCCCACAATGTAAGCTTTTTTTGAGAGCTTTCCTTCCTCGTTCTTTTGAAGAATGAATCTGGGAGTTATTGCAGATTTTAACCTAATGATTTATATTTAATTTGTAATGCAAAATTGCCCTACTCTTTTATTGTATATTTACTCTCCTTAAGTTTTAGTCACTTAATTTACAAGAAGAAAAAAAAGTCTGTCACTTACTGTTCACTTCCAAGGTAAAACTGCAGAAGTTACTGAGTGAGTTCTTGGGGTGGTAAATTGCATTTCTTGGAAGCCTTGGCAGAATCGTCAATTCAGCATTATAGTTCAACAATTTGAAATCCTGTCTGTTTTCATGTCTTGATTTCACAGTTGTTTTCAGCATTACGTGTGAAATTTGACATTGCAGAATTATTAGTATCAAGTATGCAAATTTTCACAATAAATTAATGAATTTATCTTGTGCATTACAAAAAATGAGCTCTTTATGCTGTTGCTTCATGGCTCTTCTCTCCTTAGGTCTTGACTCTCTTTGTGCACCATTTCTGTACTTGAATTTTAACAATGAAGGTGAGTACCTTTTTCTGTTGGCGGTGAAGGGGAAGTACATTCTACCATCTGTATCTAGTTGTAGACAGATGTGTGTGCACTTGCTTATAGATGGAAACTTTCTGTAGCTACAAAGGAACAGAAAGGAAAGTTCTTGCGGCCACAGGTCAAAAGTAATAGCTGTTTTTTTGAAAAGTGTATGTGGTGTACTGCTCTTCAAGCAGGGTTCAAACCCTGTGTTTACTACCAAGTACAATAATAAATATATAATAAAAAGCACAAATAACCTTGATTATAGAAAAGGAAGAAACCCTTCTCTAGTACTTATCTCTTTCAGTGAAGCTGGAGTTCAGCCTTGTTTAATTTGACTGCGTTATTTGTTAACCTAACTGTTCACCTGTCAGACTAGCTTTATTCAGAAAAGCTGATGGTGGTTTTAAATGCCTAAAAGCTTATCAGACCAGCGGTGGATGTGTGGCCTTTACCTTCTAAGAATGTGATTTGTTCAGAATAGGTCTAGTCCAATCTTCTATTCTCTTGCACTTGCCTTTCTTTATGGAAGGTCTGTGTGTGGGAAAGCTAGTTTCTTAGGATGACGACTCATATTATGCCTGCTGTGCATACTAATTTTAAAATGTCAACAGATTTTCCTTGCTCTTGGACATGTTTCTCTTCAGTTTGATTGTAGAACCTGGTTTCCTTCCTATTGAAGCAAAATGTAGTAGCAGTGAATTACATAAAATTTTGTGTTCTGGTTTAAAAACTTAATTGCACACATTTCACTCAGATGTTTAAAAAGTGGTTTCAATGCTAGAAAAGTTGTAACACAGAATTTGTTTATAGCGTGATCCTATGTCATTTTTGCCATAAATCTGATGTTGCTTAGAAACTTCCAAATTATATTTATTGTCTTTGGACTATTTACGACAAACCCGTATTTCTTTTTTATATCTGTGGTCTAGCACAATGACTAAGAGTTGTATTATAATAGATTGTCTGTCAGCCAAATTCCCAGCAATTAATCAAGGGGATAAACACTTAAGATTTTATCCTCTACTCTCTATTTGATATGTATGTGAGAAGCCATTGAGAAATTCAAGATTCTTTTGGCCATCTTTTTGACAGTATTTTTAATTATATTCAACTTGGTGTTTTTTCTTCTGAATTCTGTTGTCTTTAGTCTCTGAGATGAAGCAAGAGATGAGATGGGAGTCTGATGAGACATAAACTTGGGTGTAAGTTCTGCGGGAGAAAACCGAGACGACTGCAACAGTGCAGTTGTCTTGAAATTGTCTTCTGAAATTTTATTCATTCAGGGACCTTCACTTTGTGATACAAAGTGGAAAACCATCGCTGTGGTTTTCCAAACATCATCTCATTGCTTTAGCACTGTGAAGTATGTAAATAAACTGGGAGCAGATCAGGTCCAGCCAGTTTTATGTTGGTTACTCAGTGACAGGAGACATTTTTAGGAGTTTTTAAAATTCTTTAATGAGGAATGTGCCCATTTTATATTTTACAATTATTTTTCTGTATAGATTGATTTAAGTTTTATGCTGATTGCTTAATAATGAGTTTTTTTAGGTGTACTTATGTTTCTACCTTTGTCATTACATCCTTTTTTCTAATTCTTTCAGCTCTGGCATATGCCTGCATGTCTGCTTTTATCCCCAAGTATTTATATAACTTCTTTCTGAAGGATAATTCTCACGTTATTCAAGGTAAGTAAGCCCCTTTAATTTCTGTAGTTCTGAAAGAAGTAGAATTATTTCTGGATATACAAATTCACTTTTTCAAGTGGTGAAATTGGAACACAATTAAAATCACATTGTAGAAATGCCTACCTATTTCTTTCAAAAGCTTTATTTTAAATAAATAAGAACAACAGCTGTGCAAGAAAAATAGGAATAAAGTAAGTGGATAAAGATTCAGGCAGGAGTGAAAATGGAACTGCACACACAAAAACAGCAACCTCAAAAAATGTTCTGTGTAATATCCAAGGTAGGAATTGGTTGATCACGCAAAGCTGGCAAATGAGGAAATAGTCTTTCCAGTGTTAGGTTGTAAAGACCTACCCTTCAGGTGATCAAAATCATACTGTTCCAGAAGCTATTTTGATGATGAAGGAAAATTGAAGAGGAACAGTGCAAACTAGGGACTCCTCAGAAAATGAAAGTTACAGTGTTCAGAGAGTAAGGGATTTGAGGGGAATTTCTTACTGAAGAGAAGATCATGTCATTCAATACAGGACAGGAGTTGGAGAACCCTGTGGAATAATGTTCCGTAGTTCAGTCTTCAACACCTATATAGGTTACTCAGAGAAATTAAAACAGTAGCTCAGAGGTAAATGTGTGTTGTTCTTGAAAATTAATTGTAAAGTTCATGGAAACATGAAGAAAGAATTGTCTAGACCTAGAAAGCCACCTTGGCACAGTGTGCTGGAAAGATAATTTGTCTTGGAGACGGTTTTTAAAAAAACAAAAGAAGCTGTTTGAAAAGCCATTAGTAGTTTAAAAAAAATGGTGGTAATGAATGTTTTTAATTGTAAGCAGTTAGGAGTGTTTATTGACTACTGGGTTTCAGCATGGTTTGCTGTTCTTGTATTTCTTTTAAGTAAGTTCTTTTGTATGTAACTTGTGTAACTCCTCGACTTAGTGTCTGTCATTTTTTGGTCAACAAAAATAAGTAGACATAAAAGCAGTTACATATTGGAAAGTAGGGAGAGAGCTAACATAAGGAGAGAACGCAGTGGTTAGTAGAGTTTACATATGAAAAAGAATGGGTAAGAGGTGTTATAAACTGAATATGTAGAATAATAGTTTCGAAAAACTATCCAAGATAACTTGTTTGCATCCTTTTGTCTGTAAAGAAAGAATGTTTGCTGGGGAAAAAAAAGGGGCAGTAAACGTCTAAAGATGAGAAAAGTATATTGTATCAGATGCCTTTGTGAAAACAAGCACTTTAGACTTCAAGATTAATAGCTTGGTAAACACTTTTCTCAAGAGGGTATACTCTTCCATAAAATAATTCTTTTGCCTCTAGAGTTCCCTGATGTTATTCCTAAGGGGCTTTACAAAAATACTTATCAGCCAGTTAGAAATATAGGTCAGTAGGGTTCTGTGAACCAAAGTAGTGTTCCTGAGTTCCTGTGCAACATCTGGCATCTTCAAGGGCTCAGGGAGACTGGACCTTTTAGGATTATTTCAGTATTCTGATTTAATCCTTCCTAGGGTCATATGTCAAACACCAATGTATAAATACCATTTTAAAGGAAAATTCTGTTTAATTTCCCTGCTTTATTGGCTTGGAAGAAAGTGTTAAGACTGCGTCATTTAACTGCCTACTGCAATTTTAGCTTCATAGCTTCTTTGTCTTCTACGTAGAGGTGGACGAGAGAAATCTTTCAAACCAGAGTTCAACATAACTCATTTCTGAGCTTGTCCTGTACAATGAAGATGGCTGCTGTTTCTAAGCTTATCAGATGTGTTTCCTTACGTGAAATAAGAAGAAAGAGCAGTTAAAGGGGTTTGGGTATGGAATGTCCAATTATGTAAAACAAAAATTCATATCATAAAATTCCAGTCAACAGCAATTGGCTGGACCTAAGCGATACGTTTTTGTGAAGACTTCTGTGTTTTCAGTAGGCCCTTAATTAACCACATAATCCCACCCAGTAATTACATTTCATGAGACTGGCTAGTCAAACAAAGATGGTATTTATCAACCTGTAGTCTATCTGTAGAGAACCGTCATGGGCACGAATCTTCATTTTAAAAATACACGTGCTTCAAGGAAGCTAATTGTCAAATTGCTTTCATCAGCATATGTCTGAATATGTAGGATTACTGGTTTGCTATACCTGACTTGTGATTACTGGCTGCTTCATGAAATAAAACTGATGTAAGATGCACCTTAGAGATGCACTTCTAAATTATTATCATGTAGTGTGGTATGAATGTAAGGCATGGATTCAGTTATCTCCCTAACTTGTATGCATGTAAATAACTTTGGCTTGAAACTGAGGAAATGTAAGATATGTGAGTAGCTCTGAAGCAGTCTTGGTGGCCTTGATGACACAAAACTCAGCATGGGTCTGTTCACCCACTTAACTCCCCAGCTAAGTGCTTCTAGGGCACCTGCAGCATAATAGGGATGCAG
This sequence comes from Chionis minor, assembly GCA_013398295.1. NCBI lineage: Eukaryota > Metazoa > Chordata > Aves > Charadriiformes > Chionidae > Chionis > Chionis minor. Next base: position 537,709 of record VZSF01002487.1, read on the forward strand.
TATCCGAGGGGAGAGGCTGCCACTCCTAAGATGCCAGAAACCCCCAAAGAGGTTTAGTGGGTTGTGGCTTTGTCTTTGCAGCTTGAAGCAAAAGTTGTGAAATTCTGAAGTAGGCTCAAGAGGTCTTCATTGTTATTGCAACTAACCTTGGAGAATTAGGCATTCTTTCAAGTATAATTTGCAGTAGGACTGTGGTTTGTTTCCCTTGTATTTTTATGGCGAAAGCATTGTTTATCAGTCCTCCTGAGGCAGAATCACTTTTAAATTTTTTAGTTCAAATTGAATTATCTTGCAGCGTGATTGTTCTTAACTTGCTGTCTTGATCAGAGAGGAGCTAACTTGAGTGCAGATAATCAAGATCTAAGTAAGATAGGAGTCTATAAACAGACAAATGTTTAGACCCACTTGTATTATTAAATAAAGGTGTCTGTGCATGGAATTATCCCAGCAGAGCCACTTCTCTGCTTCTTAGCAGTGGAATTGGAATTTAATTTTGCCATTTCAGTGATGCAGACAAACTGAATAATAGGGAGTTATTTGCTGTCCCCCAGAGAGACAGTAGTGGGCATCTAGTCCTTACAGTAGACTTTAAAGGAAGCAATGGCAACTCTGGCTGGCTAGGTTGTGGAGCTGTGTGGACTTGGTGTTTGAGGGCTTATATTTGGGGACAGTAGTCTGTGGAGCACCGAGATGTCAGCATGTTCCGTTCTGGGAGCAGGGTTCACATTCTCTGTCTCTCCCTGCCCTCAACTAGCTGTCTGGGCCCTAATTACTCTCTTCTTGGGAGCATGGAGGAAAAGGAATTGCCATCTGTTGTGAAACTGCAATCTTACTGCCTCTTCACCTTCCTTCTAACAAAGCATATGACAGTGTGGACAAAATTGTGAGCGGGCAGTATCATTCGTTTTCGTTGGCCAATCTGGCCAATGAACAGAGAGAAATAAATCTGTCGGTGTCTGTGTTCTGCTGTCTTGTTGTCTTACAAATAAAAGCAAGTGTTATTTAGACAACTTAATGAAATTGCACCTGTCAGCCTAATGTACCATGCTGAAGATGTAATAGATTTTATCTTTTACAATAAGTATTTCTCCTTATCTATTCCAAAAAATACAAATGAAGGTGTTACTGATCATGGAAATGGTAACCTGAAAAGCCCCATTGCCTTAAAACCTCGACTTCTGGATTACAAAACTTAACTTTGTAAAAAAGAAACCACACAGAACATAATTTAAAGTGTATAAGCTTCATGTATCGCTAAAACAGTTTGGATCTCAAAAACCCTTGACCAGTCTTGTTCTAATTTGCTTCCACCAATGTCTTGTGGCTCACACTCATACTGAAAAGTCTTTAACTTTGCATGTTGAATGTACATCACGACCTAAGTATGAACCAAGTAAACCATTGGTGAAAATCCAAATTGAGAAGTACTAAGGAAAAGAAATGAAACTTTCTCTGTATTGAATATAATGGTGACAAAGAGGACAGACAGTAGTAGTGTTCACGTGCTGTTTTATTCCCAATTTTAAAAAATATGTATATATTTTAAAAAAATAAAGTGTTTTTCCTTTTCTACAGCGCTGTTGTGAGCTAACAGCATGTGGTGGCATCATTGACCATGATCTTGAATTTGCTTGTCATTTCAGAATACCTGACAGTGTTTTCCCAGATGATTGCATTCCATGATCCAGAGCTGAGTAACCACCTTAATGAAATTGGGTTTATTCCAGATGTAAGTGCTAAGAGTTCTTACATAAACATTGTTCAAAGGAAGGAAAAAATGGGAAATGTGGGCAACTAGGATGAGGTGCTGTTCCAGACTGTGTCAGCAGCAGTTTTACATAAGTGGAACTTTCAGATTAATGGACCTTTTGGAGTATGCTGATAAAATGGTAACTTTTTAATTGTTGTTTTACATACCTCAGTCCTTCCCATTCTGTTGCCATAGTAAATATAATAAAAATCCTAGTAGTCAGTGGTTATAACTTACAGATTCAGCTTAAAAAATGTATGTAATTTTATTTTTAAGATGTGGATTAATACACCAAAATTAATGTGGCCATAAATGACTAATAGAAAAATTATTGCAAACTAATTAAATGCTTTTGATTAACACAAAAGACACATCAAGTTGCAAGTAACACAAAAAATATGTCCAAGTGATAGTTAATCTGTAGATATGTTGGACCTTTGAAAATGCTCACCAGTCATTTGTTGGAGTCTATCAGAAACATTGGACAAGACTTGTGTCTAAGATCTGTTCTTTCATTGGAACAAGTCTATAAGGTGGAGGAAAACAAAAGCTGAGAGCACAGCCAAAATGTAGTAGAGAGGGAGGGCTATGTTGGAAAAGGCAAACCAAGGCCTTCTTTAGAGCCTCGCTTTTAGCTATCACTGTAAATAGTGAAGATTTCCCCCTTTGTTTAGAGGGGCATGGATAGTCCAGAAAGCCAAGAAAATACTCTATAAAAATGTTTGTCTGCCTATTATAGCAGTATCAAAGTTTATGGCTGATGTTTCTGAAAAGTAGATTTAGGGAAGGCTATAGAGAGAACACTGTTAATTGATGGTGTCTATATCACGATATATTTGACACTTAGAAATATGGTAATTACAAGTTGGTCGTAAGAACGCCCAATGACTGAGAGGTCAAAACGGAGGAAGGAAACTGAAGTCAGGACATGTTGATGTAGAAATATAAATTTCATAAATAAGAAATTTATATGCATGTCTTCTATAAACAATATAAAGCTTGTTTTATGAGAAGAGCATTATGCTTATTAGGAAATGCTTCAAGTTGAAGCAGCAAGGCCAAGACTCAAAGTCATTTGTTGTACACAATTCGTGGCTGAATTTGTGTGTCTTTGGGACTGGCAGATACTCATTATCACTTTTTACAAAGATTGTAATGAAAAAGCAAAGACATGCTGTCATTTCCAGAGGTCTTTTTGATGTAATAATGTTTTTTATAAATGATACAAGCTTAAAAGATACTGTGGCATTGAAATGAGCAGAAGGGAAAGCCAGTGTATTGCATTATAAGCAGATGTTTGAGAAGGTCGCATGTATTGCTGATGACCTGCATCTGAAGAGGGTGGGTGGGAGGAAGATGAAGGGAAGGTGCAGAGAAGGGAGAACGTTTGTCTGTAGAAAGCCTAAATATTTGGGGGGGATAAAGAATGTGGCTAACAGCAGTGTTTAAGCTCCTGAGGGAGAAGGAATTTTGCTGCATCACTATGTAAATACACATGATATTTATTTGTTAAGGCTGGGGATGACCAAAGTAATTTCTGTGTATATTTTGTCCAGGGTACCAGTTCTCACGGAAGAGGTATAGATGTAATTTCCATGACCACCTTGCCGGTCCCTGCTTCTGCTGCTAACCTATGTGAGAGCTCTGTGGCAACCCATCTTGGGTGTTAGCAGATCTCTCAGCTGCCCCTAGTCTCTGCTTATATAGTTCTAATTCTCCACTGAAAACTTTCAAGGTGCAAGTCAGATGGAATAGTTTAATATCACCTGTTTTGTTATAATTCAGTTTTTGTGTTGTGCTGGTCATTGGACAGCACATAGCCAAATGTGACCCTTGTCTCTTACAGTCTAGCGGGGATAAGTGCAGTAAATTATACAAAACAGAGATATTTAAAAAAAACAACGAACTTGCACTGAATATAAAGGCTCATTCCAAAATTAACACTAACCTCTGAAGACAGGTTTTTCTTTCTAAATCATCTTTATATATATATACATATGTGAAGGTTGTTCTGCCTTTTAGATCAGTAAGAGAGGTGATTTTTGTACCTGTAACAAGACAGTAGAGGATCCATCAAGGTGAAGGATATGCACTGTAGTAATGAGATCTGAACCAGTTTCGTGCTCGAGTACTAATCCTATCAAAGTAAACCCTGATTAATCTTTCATCATTGAATCGCAGGCTCCGCTGCAGGAAAGATTGTGTTTCCAGGCACCCTTCCCATTTGCTTCGGGTCACGTAGCTCTCAGAATATTGAACACTACTGAAGCTTGAATAGTTCTAAATATTGTTAGCTGATGTGCCTGGATTAAGTACGTTGCTGTGGCAATGTGATTTACATGTAAATAGAGGGATATGTACGGAGAATCTTACAGTTCTTTGCTCACTCTCCCAAAGTTTATAATCTCCCCCACCCTATATAATGCTTTGTAACACTTTCTTTGTTTTACTGAATAATTCTGACATTAACAGCAGACCATTTTGAACTGACAAAAAATAAGGACTACCTTACTAACAGGGTAACTGTAGCCATAAATTATTCTAAAGAGCTTTCAGCTGCAAATTACTGAAGCTAGACACAGTTGTCAGCTGGCCATTAACAAAGAAGACAAAGTCTGACTGCAGTTGCTTAATATCATCGTGCTGGAGCTGCCGTCATAGGTAGATAGCTTGGTTTGGGTGATACGCAGGAGGTGTTGGTAATAGGGCTCCATCTAACTGAGAATTAATCCTGAAGCACTCCATTTCTGTTTGTTCTGTTACACGATTACCCAGTGGTGTGAATGTTGGGGAGTGGTTTCTTGCTGGTATTTTTGTCCTCTGAGGAAAGTAATAATTTTTCAGATTCTGTTTGTGTAAGTGCATATAGATGGGTAGAATCTAATATTAAAAATTGGATTTTCTTTGCATCCCCAGTCACCAAAACGTTTTTGCACCTTTCTGTAGCCTTTAAATATATGATTGTCTAGGCACCATATAGGCTTGAAGCTAAGTATGTGTGTATGTATTTTGAAGACAGAACATGAAGGTGCAAGATCAGTGTTTTATAGAATAGACTATGTTAGTTGGAAGGGACCTACAACGATCGTCTAGTCCAACTGCCTGACTTCATCAGGGCTGACCAAGTTAAAGCGTGTTATTAAGAGTATTGTCCAAACGACTCTTAAAACACTGACAGCCTTGGGGCATCAACCAGCTCTCTAGGAAGCCTGTTCCAGTGTGTGACCACCCTCTTGATAAAGAAATGCTTCCTAATGTCCAGTCTAAGCCTCCCCTGGCGTAGCTTTGAACCATCCCCACATGTCCAATCACAGGATAACAGGGAGGAAAAAAAAAAGGAAAAAAAGCCTGTTTATTCTTGGCCTTGCCACCTCATACCAGCCACAATTTATGGTACAGCTGAAGTACGTACATGCAAAAAACTAACTGGAATGCTCTAGAAAAGATGGTAAATTATATTTTTTGAATTTTTATCTTTCTTTAAGAATTTTTTTACAAGGTTTTGATTTAGTCTCCTTTGAGTTAATGATTTGGGCCTGGTCACACCACAAGTGTAAAGTCAGATAGGTAAGGAGAGATACACATTTCAAAGCCCCTCTCCTTGTCAATCCCAGATCACTTAAAAGTGGCGGACCTCCTAACTGTGTACAAAAATATGAAATATAAATAAAAAATACACACAAATTATTCTCAAAAGTACTTTTAAGAAAGAAAGCAGGGCCTGGAAGTTTTGGTGCCTGGGGGGGAAGGGTTCTGTGGGGAAAAGGGAGGTTCTCTCCCTGCTCACCAGAGACTTACTTTGCATGTTTGTTGAGTGGCAGTGCTTTCACTCTGCTTGGTGAGCATAACCATGGGGTCGCGGGAAGGAGGGAGGGAATAGGGATGGGATGAGGGAAGTCACAAAGGTGAAGAGAATTCCTTTTAGCTGAGGATCATTCTTCCATTCTTTGTTTGACCACCTTTCTGTGTAGCCATGTCAAATGGTCTTAGTTGGGTAAGCTTGGAAAGAAAGATTGAATTACTTAACAGATCTTCAATATCTGGGATTGTTAGTGGGTAATTCAGTAAGAAAAGAAACACATGATACCTTTTCTGAATCCTTTCTGTTGTCACTTAAGCTAGTGCCTGACTAAAGTATGGAGAAAGCATGTTAGCATGGCAGACAAACTGTCTTACAACTGTCCATTGCAGGGGTTTTAGCGTGTTCTCCTGAAGCAAATGAGCTATTCACTGTTGGAGGTAGAATACTTGCCCATAATCCATTGATTGTGGTAGTTCCTGTATTACTGCAAGCGTGAATTCAGCTTTGAGAAGCAAAAGTTCCAACATAAAGTCTTGAACACTGATAATGGTGTGAACTACATGCTATAGCATGTTTCTTGTTATCCATCTATAAATTAGTTTTATAATGGTAAAGTCATGACAGTTTACCAGTTTAAAATAACATACTGCATTGAATGACAGTCAGGTGAGGATTCTTCTATAGAAGACTGCAAGAATAAGGATTATTCCCAGTGTGTTTGTTGTCTTTAAAGCTGTAAGTATTTAACCTTGATCTCAGCTTTGTAATTCTATGAAGTGTGGAGGATGAACTTTATTAGAGATTTTTGAACTTTGTTAGAGGTTTTTGGTAAACTGAAGTATTATATACATGCATAATGAACAAGAACTTGTGAAGAATGTTGGCACTGTTGATGTTATGAAAACTCAAACCTTCAATTTTGAATAATGTATTTTCATTATTGTGCAACCACATGCATAGCTTCACTGTACCTGCCTTAAGATGTTCATAAGTGCACCTGAATCATACAGGAAAGCTGCTTTATTTTTACAGACTTGTCACACAGCAAGGATCTTGTATATGTCTTTTAATACGCCCTAATTCTCACCAACAAACATTAACACTCATTTTCACCTTTCTATCCCTTCTAAAATATCTTTAGAAACAAAATGCCGTTTTAATCTTTAAAACCATTGTCTTTACAACTGACATCTCAGTCTTCTGTAGATGCATGTGTATAAGGCTTTCATCTTCTGGAGGAACAGTCAAATAATGATCCAATGCAGACAGCAGTAACAGGCAATAAGAAAATCCTCCTGGAAAAGGCTTTCTTTGAGATTTGAGACAATGTCTCTTAGAGCTTTGAATGTCTAATGGGAGATGCTCTCTTTTGAAAATACACCCATCTAACTGTTGGCAAATAAACTTCTTGACCCTGTTGAAAAACAATGAACTGTGTCTTCAGGCTCAGGTACTGAACAATATTTGACATAGCAGAGCACTGTTGGAGAGGAAGCTTCAGCTAGGGCTAATGGAAAGGTGGAGAATGAAACTAAGTCTAAAGACAATAGATTCAAATTTTAACTGAAAAATAAAAAAATGCGGTTTTATTCAGATTGAACAAGAATGGATGTTAGAGGACTGCTGGCTGCTTCATATAATAAATGTCCAGGGCCTTCCTTAAATGCAACAAAGAGCTTATATTTTACTTGTAAAGCAAAATGATAATTGTGGCATTGCTGATCTCAAACGCAGTGGTTTTACAGACTGTTATTTCAATGTGACTTACTCCCAGGCTGTTCCAGCAGTTCAAACACTACTTTGATTAAACATTAGGTATGCTTCCCAGATACAGAGAGTTAAGTGTGAATGAAAGGCAACCCCGTGATATTTCAGGGTTCAGTAGTAAGGGGTTGAAAACCTCTTGAACAGCAGCTTGTTAGTACAGAACCATGGCACGATGCTGTTCCAGCCGGTGATTGCTAGAGGGCAGTATTTACTAATAATGTGTTAAAAGGGTAGTCATTTAACTAAAAGAATTTGCTACCCTCTTTATTTTGACGACTTCAAGTCATTGCAGTTCTTTTTGTCTGTGTTTTTTAATTTGACTTGCATGGTGGAATAATACCGCCGCCAGTGTTGTGGCTTTTTTGTTTGTTTGCTTATTAATAGTAATCATAACCTCTTCAGGTTTACTGAGACCTCTTTGTCTTAGAACATTATACTTGTGAAAAATCAGAGGGGAAAATCCCTTCAATAAAAACTTGCCTGATACCTTCTACTTGAATACTTTGACCTACTTTTTCATGTCACTATTGATAGGTTTGCTGAGGATGGTTTAAGGTGAAGCAGTGCTTTGCCTTGCTTTTACCTGTTCATAATCTGTTTAATGTTTCCAAGTTTGTGTATTTTCTTGTATATTTCTATGTAGATGCATACATGATAGAGATGTTTGTGTATGAAATCAGGAGAAAGTGTGGATCTGCTTTGGTAAAATGTCTTAAATATATGAAAAGGAGGGAGTAATTGCTTTTAAATACCAAGGAAATAATGTTGTTCAAAGCGACATCTGCATTAATAGGTACCTCCAAGCAAAGGGGAGCCTCAGGTTATTAGGAATGCCTGTTTTTCTACTGTATGGAAAGCATGTTTACCTGCTTGCTTGCATGCAGGTATTAACTGATTGCAACCACGGTAGGGGATAATACAGGGAAGAGGGTATGTTATTATTCAGTAGAGAGCTGTCTATTGAAGGCATGGCAAAGGTATATTTGGGGAAGTAGTATAAATGTATTATAAGACAGAAATGATGATAGAAGTGGATTTGGTTTGGGTTTTGAACCCTTAAAATCAATTGATGGGTTGGAGCCCAAGCTTTAAAAAAGCTTCCTGAATATTGCAATTGTTGAAGAGTCTGGTCATCTCAGTTTTTTTAGTTTTATGAGTAGCATGGTTCAGATGCTCCGATGAAGAGGTAGAATAAAATTTAGAGAGCTGTGCTAAAGAGCTTTTCAGCAAATGTGTGCATCTTTTAATCAGTGCCATAACCCAGTTACAAATTTATGGAATAAGTAGTAATTTATTAACGATTATGCTTTCTGCTTCTCATTTGCTTGCTTCCAGGGAAAGCTTAATAGGAGGACTAATTTGCACATTTTATGAGCTAAAAAGTAATATATTAAGTTTTATGTCTAACTGTAAATCTTCAGAAGTGGAAAACCGAGCACATGAGCTATGTAACGGAGTAAAATTTAACAATGGTCATCTTGCTCTTGCATTCCTAATTTGTGGGGACTTTCTGTGCAGTTTGGTGTCTCAGGAACATAGATTCTGTTGCCTTCAACACACCAAATGCTTCAGTGAAAATTAAGAAACTCTTAAGGAGTCATAAATGCTTAACTCTTCTAATCCATACTTAATTTTCTCTATATGATGTCACAAGTAAGGAAGTTTGGAGAAGCTAAAGGTTTTCTGTAGCCATTACAGCAGCACAAGTTCTTAGATGTATTACAGTAGTAGTATTATAAGTACTGAAGCAGCCTCAAATTCTTTAGATGACACCTACCTTTAAAGGTCACAGTGGAACGTGCTTAAGATGTTAGTAACTGACACTATATGCTCTTGAGAATTAAACCGTTCTTATTTCCTTTCACTGACAAGTGTACATTTTAATAAATACCAACATAGGAGAAATAGGTAGGTACAGTTAATTTTTCTGTTGGAAATTGTGATTTTCACTTTTAATTATTTATATAGCACCGTGGGTTTTTCCATACTGAAAAAGATATATTGAATCAAGTTGGTTTAATGCTTACTCAAGTGTCCTTTGCTAATTCTCACTTGGTGGCGTGTATATATAACGTGACTGTTTAATAGAGCAGGGGGGTTTTTTTGAGTTTTTTGAGTTCTTTAAGACTTTGGGGAGTATTTTTTGCAAACATAAGTCTACTGAGGGTGGTGTTGCTTTTGTTGATGTTTTCAATGCAGTATCACAAACTAATTTGAAGAAAATGAGAATGGGGGCCTGAGGGAGGGAGAAGCTTCTTTGAGGGGTTAAAAGTTGTGTGGTAGTGGCTCTGCCACTGCAGTTATTTTCCATTTTTAAATACATTCATGCTAAGCTGGGCGATTTCTAATGTAGTAGAGAATTGTCACAAACAGCTTAAGTTCCTAATACAACTTTTTTTTTTTTATTCTCTTCCCCGCCCATTACCACCTTTTGCAGCTTTATGCTATTCCTTGGTTTCTTACAATGTTTACACGTGAGTATTCATTCTTTTTCTCTGATTAAACGTTCTTGCATTTCTTAGAGCAAAATTTTTCTCACTTTTTCAGCTAAAGCCACCTTAATTGGTGTGATATGTCTATCATTTAGTAGGTTGCTTGTAATTTGTACAGATGTCTTGTGATTTGAGTCTCAACAGTGCCTGTCATACTTTTTGCCCTGGTTTGACAAAAATTAGCATTTTCTTCATTTAAAAAAAAAATATTATATTAAATTTGAACTGGCTTATTTTATGCATGCAGTATTCAGGGAATGTGCAAAGGAAGCCATTATCTACTAGGAAAAGATATAATAGTTAAGAAGCCAAAACCAAACCTCACCACCTTCCCCTTCCCTCACAGAGGGCAGATAATGTATTAATAATGTATGAAAGACAGTAACATTTTTGAAGGCTAACAAACCAAGCTTTTTTTAATTGCACTTTGGGACATGGCTATTCTACTAGCACTAGCTTATGACGATATTTGTGCATGTGTGTTAGGAACAAAAAGAGCTTTATGATTTGGTGAGCTTTTAATGAAAGAGGAGAAAGTTAATAAAGCAAGTCCAGAAAGCAATTAAAAATCTTTTCTCAAAGATCTGTGTGATTATTTTTTTTATGTCAATGTTGGCAGACTTTGAGTTAAAAAAAGTGCCAGGATGAAAAGAGCTGATGGATTATTTCTCTGATGAAATAGCAAAAAATTTAACGTAAGATTCTTGATTGCAGTTTCTAAAGATCTTGACTATAAAGCACTGGGTCTTGCAGTTGTTCTTTCTTCTAAAACTTTCATCAGAATCACAACCTTTGGAAAACCAAGGAGATGGTTTCTTTGGCAATGAATTGCAATAAAATGTTAGAACTATTTACTTGAAGGAATAGCTTATTTTAGGAGAGCTTCCTTCAGCTTTATATGTAAAATGTTGCTATTTTTAACAGACTTTTCTCCTTGTCTTTTCTTTATTCTGCCAATTTTTGCTCTATTCTGCCCATTTTTTGTCTAATTTTAAGTAGTTCAGCTTATTGGTTAACTCATGCCTTTGTACTATTGGAAAAACTGATATACATGTCTTAATGCGTAATTGCACTGTAGCAAAAGAAAAGTAATTGCCTAATTTTGCGTGTGTTTGAAATCTGAAAACCTTCACATTTTTAAGTATTTAATAATTAAAGAAGACACTGATGACTTCCAGAATAATCAAACCGCATGTGAAGACAAACCTGTTTCTAAACAGGTTGAGTCCTTTTTACTCCAAAGTAAAAAGAGAAATAACCCTAAGACAGGAGAGGAAAAAAGTATATAGGCAACTCCTTAAGTGTGTGCATGTATGTATGTTTTTATCAACTTGTATGCTGCTAACTTTTTTTATTGTGCTTGTTCATCATGCAGATGTATTTCCTTTGCACAAAATTTTTCACTTGTGGGATACATTACTACTTGGAAATTCCTCCTTCCCGTTCTGTATTGGAGTTGCAATACTTCAACAACTGAGGGATCGTCTTTTGGCTAATGGTTTCAATGAATGCATTCTCCTGTTTTCAGACTTGCCAGGTACAGGAAAAAAAACTATTTCTTCCCTCTTTCTCTCTCTTCCCAGGTGTGATGCTGAAGAACGTATGTGCTTGCATGTGAATATATACTACATATGTTTTAAAATCATGTCAGGTTTAGGCAAACTCGCTGTCAGAGTGTGTAGGTCTTAACTACAGCTTGATGAAGTTTGAAATCTTTTTGCTGTCATCAGCAAGAATTGGGTGATCTTACTATTTTCATGTGAAGGTTGGAGTACTTTCTTGTGAAATTTGCAACAATTTTAAATAACTCATAAGCGACTGTGTGTAGACATGCCACATACAGAAACAATCCAGTAGATAGGAATTTCTTAGTGAAAATAAATTAGTGCTGTTCTGACCAGTGCTTTTCCACTTTGATGCTGCTACTAGCCTGTTCTCCTTTCACAAATATTTAACCTTTTGCTGTGGAAACAATTCATGTAAAAGAGTTAGAGAAAGCAGTATAGAAGCCATGGGAATTGCTTTGTGTTAAATCAATTTCCATTTGAGATGCGAAACTTCCAAAAGAACCCTCAAAATAGCATCAGAGGCTGCATGATCATTGTCCAGAAGTTCTGTTGTCTTCAGTAGGAGGTTGTTGACCTATTCATACAAGCAAGTGTTGCATCTTTAAAAAAAAAAGAAAAAATTAATTGCAGTCAACCATCAAGTTTGGGTCTTACTTCTGAGCAAGTTTCCAGTGAGGCAGTACAACACATTTGAACTGAGTAAGCCCTGTTAACAGAAAGATGTGCTTCCATTTGTGATGGACTAATATTTACATAACACATGAATTGGAAAGCTACTGCACCCAGAACATCATGATATTCTTGTAGTAATTCCCTCTCTCCAACCCAGGATCTCACTAACATAATTTAGCTCTTGGTTAAGAGGTGACACTTTTTGACTTGTTCGGCCTTCCTTAAGATAACTTTAGCTTTTGGCTAATTCCTGTGCTAATTATGGGTTTAGTGGGCTCTGTTTGAACATCATGTGTGTGATTCAGTAATTCATAATTTATTTAAACAGAAGTAATTATTTTTCAGAAGAACTGAATGAGAGAATCAAGTTTGGAAGAGCATTGAAGCTTAAAAGCTCTTGTTAAGTGTCACTGTCTCCACAACTACAGAGTCCGTGAGGTTAGCAGTAGTCTAGGATATGGCAACAAGTATTCTGAGGCTAAGTTCATAGTTGCATAAATCAGTCTCTCAGAAGTTCAGTGAGTTCTCACAAATGAAACTCTAAATTATATGATTTCTCGTCGGGATTTCAAAATTTTGCTTTTCTGCTACCTTTCAGTTTATTATGAACTGTGCAATTGCTACTGTATCTTTCAATTTATAAGAAACTTAATTAGGCCATTCCTTATGGTGTGGGTTTTTAAATTTTCAGTCAATAAGCTTAGTCGTTTCAAATGCTTTTTATTAAATTTAACTGGGTATCTTTAGATGGTCTGAAAAGTGAATGCTAAATAAAAGATAGTGTCTCTCCCCCTTACTTATTCCCCCGTCTATTAGCTATATGTCTTAGTTAAATATAGATTCATTAATATTTAACCTATTTTCTTGCCTAAGGTCATTTCTCCCTATTTTTTTTTCCTCAAGTCATTCTAAATTATATATTCCAATTTATCTTGAACCAGCTGATTTACTGACAGTTGAAGTACTTCATGCTGAGGTCATGTATAAGAACACAGTGGTTCTCATAGTACATACATGTTTGTATAATAAAATTAAGTCAGTAAAATCTGCAGTGTTATAATGTACATGCTTTCTGCTGATTTTACTTCAGGACAACTTTGCTGATACTCTGGTAGGAAACCAGAGTATCATCATTTGTTAAAATGGCATTTCTGAAAAGACTTTTTTTAATTATGGTGATATCTGCAATATTTTGGATGTCAAACGGTGGCACAATTTGAATATTGTGAGATTGATCCAAAGCATATCATAAACTGACTGCTAAGGGAAAAAAGAACAAGGATGGAAGATGATCCTAGTGTTTCTTAGATGTTATTGGTCTAGCTGAGACTTCTGTAATCAGTAACTTCTTTGAACATACAATTATTATAGCCTTGTGCCTTCTCTTTCTGACCCGAGTCTTATTTCTGAGTTAAGAAGTATTGACTGCTTATGGGTTTTGTCACCTCTGACTTCCAAGGACTTCTGTTATTTTGGTTAAAATAAATTGTGTGCCATGCTTGAGAATTTTCTGAAAGTAATTTACAAACATCCTCCACCGGAAGCTCGGTCACCCTGAGGAAGAGATTACGTTGTTCAAAACATCTGCAATAATTTCAATCTAAAATCAATTGTTGCTCAACAGCCTGAAGAAACTCCTGTGGATTTTTTTCTGTGCACTGAAATGGCTTATCTCAGGCTGTCAGTGAAAGCGACTTGCTTGCCAGAGTGATAAAGCTATTTTACTGCAATCTTGCAAGTTTGTGGAACACTTTTTAAGATTTCTTGGTTTTACGGTAGCTATTTCTAAAAAATGTGTGTTCGAAGTTTAAAAAAACCCAAAACGAACACCGCTTTATTTCCTGTTCACTGTATATAACACAGTTTCAATTACTGTTTAAAAAAGTTAATGATGTGAGGAAAAAGAAGGGGCACAGTGCCGTTATTGATTACTTGATTTAAAAAACCCTTTTCAATGCTTGTCTCAAAGCTTTGGCCATATTTTATCTATAAACCAAGTACAATTGGGCATTACTTGCTATTTTTGGGAGCTCTGTTGGAAATTTTAGTTTGTTTTTATATAGTTTTAACAATGATTATTGTAGCTTGACTTGATTACCCACTGTACAAGTAGTACAAAGACACCAGCACCTTTTGTTAGGAAGCAGACCCACGAAGGAAGAGTCCAGGTGCGTACAGCTCTTTGCAAACAGTTGAAGGATCCTGTAAACCAATTCACTCCCACCTGGAATGGGTGCAATATAGGGCCTGGCAAACAGATCTTCTTCCAGAGATCCATGACAATGTCATCTCTGAAATGCAGAGATTGATTATGGCCTTGAGAAAGGGATAGGACAACTACCAAAAGATGGGGACAGATGCTATTGGAGAATAGGTAAACACTTAAAATCTGAGACAGGAGATAAAACATACTTTCAAATAAGCCTTGTAGGTTAGTTCACACAATAACCTCATCTGGTGTAATTCTGGAGTGAGAGAAGGGCTCGTTCTTTTAACACTGTGCACCTTTGACTCCCGGCTAGTCAGTGCTTCCAAAGGAAGAGTGTCAGCCTCCGATAGAAAGTCCAGAAAGGCTGGATGTGGAAAAGCAATCCAGTGCAACAAGGAGCTACAGTAAAACTGTTCAAGTGGAAAATGTAGAGGATTCCACTTTGTGAGACTCAGACGTGTAGCTTTAAGATGCAACATGTATTCTAGCTATCACTAAACCACAAAAATGATTCTCCAAGGAACAGAGTGTCTCTAATGTGGGAGAAATAATTATATCTGTTGCCATTATAGTGATGTGCCAAAATGCGGAATCTCGTGATGGTGAAAGCCATATAAATGCTTAGAAAGGATTACATCCAGCTCAGAAAGGGACTAAAGATTAAAAAAATAGTGGAAATTATACACTGCAGTATAATAGTACCGTTTTGAATGATGTGTTTCTGCTGACAGCAGCAAAATTAGACGCACATGAGAGAACTCTACCTTAGATACGTATCCAACCCTAGGTAGCTACTATTTTACGTTGTTTTTCTTCCTGAAAATCCTTTGTCTGCCCACATCTGTGATTCATACACTTTTATTGTGCCAGAATTTCTGGTGGTTGAGCATTTAGTTAATTAAGATTTGGTAGGAGGAAGAAATGGCAGTTGGCCGCCAAACCTGTCCTGAGTTTGTGCGTATTTTGGTGACTGTTCCGATTTGTTTCACCACTTCTTGAATAAAAATGTAAACTCTGAGATCAAAACACCAACTTAGAAGAGACTGAAAGAGGCAGCGGAGTCTCCTGTGTGCCAGTAAGCAGTGGAAAAACAAACATAATATACTGTTTTGATTAGCATTTGACTTTTTATCATTCAGTTTTGAAAGTGTCATGTTGCTTAGATTAAGGTTCTGAGGAATAGATGTCATAATAGCTTTTTTAAAAGGAAACCTTTTTCATAACTTCAGCTATGAAATTTTGACACGTGGCTTTGTCGTAGCTTGCCGAAGTTCAGCACTGTTGTCCCCCATGGAAGTTGACACTCCAAGGTGATGTATCTGGAGTTAATGAAGCTAGACTGCTTTTTCAAATTACAGCATATCTGAAGAAAAACAGCAGTTTGGTCTCTGTTATGTGATGTGCATGATAATGGTAGTATAACATAAAAAATTGGATCAAAAATATCAAAAGATTGGAAGTAAAAAAGGAAATCATGTTTCTAGTTTTCTTTTCTTGAAAGTTGTAGATCAGACTGGTATTTATGGAATCATCTTTTTCTGAACATATTCATCTTTGCTATGTTAGGTGGCTTTTTTAGATCCAAGTGGCAGATGTATTTTATATTGCAATTCCTGAGGATTTATTGTTGCTAAATAATGGCATTTATGAAGCAAAAGCTGTGCATAGCTGCTAGTAAGTGGTTGTTCGCTTGTTTTGCTGCTTTCTTTTTCTCTTTTTTTAATGGCTTACCGCCAGCTGTGGGTTAGGAGCTGGCTTTGGTACAGAAGCAGAGCAATTTGTTAGGACACACCTGTTCACCAAGGCTGTTCGGTACTGTCAAATTCTCTAAGATTGATGTCATTTTACCTGAAGCTGTGAATTTATTAATTATTCACGTTTTTTACTTGTATTGACATGAACAAAATGCAGTTCTATTTTTATAGATTCTGCCTTCTTCAGACTAAAGAAAAATGCTGTGGTGGGTGACACACTAAGGAAGAAAATACCAGAATCCATTTTTTTATTTGTATTAGTGTTCTTGCTAGTTTGTAGTTGTCACTGGCAGAAGAAAATGAAATATATATCCTTTTGCAAAGAACTGTCTGTCTCAAAAGATGGTAAGAAGGTGAAAAGTGAGTTCATCAGTGGAACTTCCGTAGTGCATGTCTTAAAATCAGTCTAATGCACAGCTTATGTCTCCTGTTTCTGGACAGAACCTGTATGTACTCTTCATAACAAAAGGGGACCTCAGAGAATAGAATAATCCACCTGTTAGTCATGTAGGACTTTTGTACACCTTTACCCTGGAATAAAATCAAAGTACAGGAAGGTAGACTGTCAAACATACTAGCACTTGTAGGCATGGAAAGACCAAATTCAGACCACTCTTATCTGAGCTTTGCTTCTAGATGTGGTGAAATTTTATTTTTTTCTCTTTACAAAGGTGTCTCGGAAAAATATTTTCCTTTTTTTTCTCCCCATTAAAATTACAAGCATCACAACTGGTTCAGGATTAGACTAGTGCTTAGAAAGCGAGAGCACGCACTAGATATTTTTTTTCTCCTTTCACAGTTGTGGAAAATGTTGCTGACAGAGCAAAGTGCCTAATATATCTGTCTACATGTTTGTTATGCTGAATGTGTGTGTTTGCCTGTACAGGTATAAATGATCTTCCCACTCATTTTTATTTCTCTGCTTGTTATTGAGGATGATTTTAAAATGAGCTGCACAAATGTGTTAAAGTTCCTTGACTAATACTAACATTAGCAGCACAACTCTATATGATTGCAGATGTGTTTTGGGGATGTTTTTGTCCAGTGTCGTTAAGAGACACACATAACTACTTAAATATGGAATTGGAATGGCAGCGTGGACTGAGAGCTAGAAATCTTTCTGCCAAAATAATGACTGAGAAACAAAGTCTGTTTAAGTGAATTCTCATCAGTCTCGTACTATGCGATAGCTGTCAGTTCACTTCGGTTTACTTTCCCATATTCAAAGAACTTAAACTGATGCTTCTATATATCTGTGAGGCATTTGATTCTGTCTGTACAGACTTCTTTGTTCTTAATATACTGAGAGCTGGAGTTTAGTAGAAATCAACAGAAAGATCAAAACTAAACATGGAGAACTAGAGCAAGGTTTGTACCTAAAGCTAAGACTTTGTTGATTTTGCAAGCTCAGAATGTGTTTCAGGACTGGATTGTTAGCATTGAAGGACAAAACTTGTTCAGGAAGGACAGGTGTCCCAACTGAGAAAAGCTCATGTTGTATGTGAAGAATGTTGTCTGTATTCTGAAAATGGTGATAAATGGGATAAGTACCCATTAGGGGTGGGTCAGGTGAAACCTCTGTCACTGCAAAAATTTAAGAAGTCTAGACAAGCATCTGTAGGGAATAGGCTAGTCACGTGTCCTTTGGCTTCAGAACAAGGCAGGGAGCTAGACAATCTCTTGCTGTTTCTTCAATCCTTATGCTTAAAAAAACCAAACAAACAAACAAAACAACAAACCCACACAAAAAGCCCTAAACAAAACCAAAAAAATCCCCCACCACAACAATTTTTTTTTTCGCACCAGCATAGCATAGTTCTAAGGAAACAAATTTAGCAATCGTGTAAGCTGGTAAGAGTATAAACCATAAACCTGTCTGCTGGGAATGTAACTCTGAAATGACACAAATTTAAAAATTACTTAAAGATGGTCATTTTGGTTTGTTTTTTTCTTACAAAAATATGACATTTAGGAATGTGCTTCTCAAATAGTTTCATGTGTAAATTCAAACGGGGGCTGTTAGAAAGCTTTTTCACAGATTAGGGGAACTTTTTTCCTTGACTTCTGAAAAGGTTAATTATGCAGCAAGCTTTAAATCATTTAGAAATGTATATTGACAAGGTTGGCCAGATGTTAAATACTTAAAGCTACTAGTTTTGTGCTGTGAAACACTAACACAACTTGACTAATGGTAAACACCGAGAGTTCATCTCAGTAAGTTATCTGTAGTGCCAAATGATGAGCGTTTTTTTAGAAATGAGAGCGGATTTAAGCATGGGTACACAAGCAAGATGGTTATTATCCTTCTGTTTACATTTGCTCTATTTGTGGGGAAATTAATAACATTTTAGACTTAAATAATATGTTTCTTTGGTAGCTTCTGGGTGTTACATGGTTCAGAATACTCTTTAGGCAGATCTAGCTATCTATATTAATCTTTAACCAAAGTTTTTCCAGTCTTGGTCTAGGAACCAGCAGGTCAAATTAGAGCCTTTGATCCTTTTCTCATGGCAGGTACTCCTTTGCAGTATTACTTGAATTTTTGTCTTATTTCAAAACCAGAAATTCTAAGTTACTTCATATTATTTCCTTAAAAATATCCAGAAGGCTAAAAAGAGGAAACCTATGCTAATACAAAGGTGTCTCTTACTTATGGCTCTCTAGAGATTGATTAGTTTTATAAGCGTTTGGTCTGGTTGGAGTTTCTGATTGTAGAGGTTTTTTTGCAGTCTGAGCAACAGCTGAAGTTGCCTGTATCTACTACACAGCTAGAAACTTAGGCAGCATGATCTTTACTAATGCATACTGAGCTTCAGTATTTGCATATTACTTCTGTAAAGTACAGATTTAGGATAAAGGAGGCAAGTTTCACTAGTATTTGAGATTGCTAAGTGTCTGTTGAGTCAGTTTTAGAAAGATTTTAACAAACCATACCACATAGAAAAGCCAAAAAAATGCTTTTCATTCAAACATTGAATGTTGTTGGATGTTGAGTTGGTGGCCCAATTTCCTCATCGCTGTGTATTTCTAACAATTCTAAGCTGATCTGTGCAGTTTTCTAAGCTTGTCCTCCTGCGCATCTTCTGTACATGATTATCATCTAGCTATGAAATAATGTTTATTCTTCCACTGATCTGCTTTATTTTCCCTTATGCTTGTGTATCTTCTGGGTTTTGCATAGTAACCTCCATCGGACTCTTTCCATTATACAGTGCAAATTCCTGGCCTTCTGTCATTGGCCAGTGTCCTAATCTGATGTTAGGACCAGTCCAAAAGTCTTTAACATTTTGTTAGTTTGTAGACTTATCAGCTGTTAAATAGCCCTGACCACCTCATAAAAGTGTTTAAAACACACTTTCCTGTCAGAGCTTAGCCAACACTAGTCTTTATGTAACCTATTTGGGGCTTCTTTCTCAGTAAGAGAGTAACGTGGGGCATTTGGTGGTTCCCTTAGAGTAAACCATTACTCTTCATACAGTCGTTCGTCATTCTATCTCTTCCTTACTCATCTTTATCAGTGCAGGACAACATCACATTTCCATGCTGGAAGGTATTCTTTATGAAACCTTTTCACTAAACTGTTGAGTCAGCAATTTTTACAATCATGAGTAAGGAAAGGATTCTTGTTTGTCCTTTATGCATTCTAATGTCTCAGGGAATAACTCGCAGTGTTTACTGCTGCTTCTCTCTATTGCTCACAACTTTGGTAAGGGTTGCATGAACTGGTCCAGACAACTGCATAACTGCAGGTACTATAGTAGTAATACTTCCCGTAACTCCTCTCAGCTTCTCTTGTTTATACACAGGCTGCAAACATGCCTGCTGTTGGTCTCAGCAGAAGTGTCAGTATCTCACATAGGTGTGTCATTTCTACATCAATAAATTCTACTTGAATAACTTCTACTTTGTAACACCCTCCACTACGTAACTCTTTATCTTGATGCATTCCTAATTTTCAGTTCTCAAATTTTTCCTTGATGGATGAAGGCAAGAGACCAACAAATTCTTTTTCATTCTTTGGACACTGCATGTGATTTCATTACATAAAAACAAAAGCCTTTCTTTTCCCAGTGTTTCTGAACCCCGATGTAGATGGTTGACATGCTTTCACCAAGCAAGTGCTGGGACTATTTAACTTTTTTATGCACTAACCACTGCTTGTGAGCATTCAGGCTCAAGAATAGTTTAAATTGTTGTCTTTCCATCAGCAAAGTAACTGTCACTTATACACTGAAAATGGCAATATTGTCCAGAGATAGCAAACAATATTGACTGTGGAGAACTATCTAGAGAATTTTTTATTCCAAAATACTGAAAGAATTGTAGAGTAATGTGTTCTCAGACAAGGTAGCCTGTCACTGCAGCATTGAATTTATTAATCCTTATTACAGCTGTGCAACATGCAGTCTGTCTGAAAACATAGTACTACAGTTTGTTCCTTTGCTTCTGCATCCCATCATTTTTCTAGCTGAGTGCAACTTCCCTACACATGTTGTATTACATAAAGATACGATGACTCCTTGATCGACAGCATTTGTCCTCCTGGCAGGTCTTGAGGTGCATACCTTGCATCCATGTAGAAAGAAGAACAAAGACTTCAGTTGTATTAGCTGAGGAGTTTTAAAATTAATGACTGATACGTATGATACCTTTGAAAATTTTGTCCCAAGATGCACTGAAAGAGATGCTGATGTGTGTAAGTAAGAGCAAATTACTATCCACAAAACAATGAAATAACACAACTATCCTGTAATGTATGAAATAAATTATGTAAAAAGAATAATTTTGCATTGACCTTTTCATTATAATAACCTTCTGGCAGTAATAGATAGAGATGTTGGCTAGAAATGTGACTTCTCTTCCTAGATTTGTCCTTTTAAATATCTAGGCTTACTGTACCTTTATGTATGTCTACAGAAAAGAAAAGGTTTGTGGCCTTTCACCTCTGTTTCTTCTGAGAGCAGGAATCATGAGATTGAACTGACCCATTCAGCTTCCCTGCTTTTATAGCACAGAGGTTTTCTGGCCTATTTATGTGGCTGTGTGGTGAAAGCTGATGTTGCCTGGCAGGGTAGTAATAAACTACTTGTGATGGAGAGGTCAAACCAAGCCCATAATTCTGGGCTGGTTCCAAAATGCAGAAGCAGTTTATTTTGGCCAGATCTCTTAACTGGTGTCCTGTTACTCAAGGAAAGGTCTCTGGAATTGATTAACTGCACACAAAGACTTGGTCTGTGTACATTTTCATTAAGAAATAACTATTTGTTTTATGTTTTTCTCCATTACTTGCTATCACTTGCTGTGAACAGTGTATGCACATCTGGTTTTGGTGTGAAGATAAAAAATTCAGTGTGCTTTTGTCACAGTTGTATTGCTTTTATACTGATGCTTTCTTTTTAACATCTTTTTCAAGTGAAGTCTACTTCTGTCCTGTATTTATAGTAATAAACACTAAATATACATAGCTTAAAAAGTACCTATGTGATCCTAAAAGCATCCTTTTCAGTTGAGGCTGTTGACAGAGAGAGGCAGCAGCAGCAGCTTGGTAGGGAGTGATAATTTAGCATGAACAGAGCAAAATGAATAACATCTTAGAGCAACCAGGAAGCTTAGTTCAGAAAGGGAGCAAAATATTTGAGTAGGCTTAATATTGGGATGGGGCCACAGCAAAACCAGCATGTGACTGTTAGATCACTCTTTGTTTACTTCCCCAGCCCCACCTTTTTCAATTCCTGTATTATTTGCATATTTAGAACTCTCAGGAGAAGTCTTTTGATGCCAAGTAATGGAGTGATTACCTGGTACCATAGTATTGTTTCCTGTAAGGCTTGATTGCTGCTTGACTGTGAAATACTTGAGCACAGTTGAGCCAGAACTCCTAAAACCAATGGTTTGAAAATGGAACTTGTAATTTAGTTCCTAGGTGCCTGAGTGCCAGCTTTGGCTTTTTGAAATGCAGGTGCTCTGCACTTTCTGAAAACCAGACTGCTTGAAGACGTACTAAATTTTGGAACAAGAACTTACTTTTATGGTATTTATATTATGTTTAAAGATAGGCTTAAATTTTTTTCAGTGCGCGCTTCACAGTTAATCACACCATGTTAGGCTAGCACATTTTCATTACAGATTTTCCAGCAAAATAATTTGTATGAATAAAAACAGAAGGCATGTGCTTTTTAAACTACAAAACACCCCAGTGCTGGGACCTTGGGGAGCATGGAGATACTATATGTATGTGACTGAGCAAGCCCTCCCTTTCTAAATGTTTCTCTTTGCATCTTGCTTTGCTTCTTGGGATTTATGCAGAGCCTGCTCTCAGAAGGATGTTCTTCTAAGATATTTGCACATGACAAGTAGTCTGGCATCCTGGTGAGGTACTCTTCCTGCTCAAGAATCTAGGCACTGGCTTGTTATATTTACACTTCTAACATACCAACAGTATGTTTTTAATAATGTGTAAGCTTTAATGTTTTATGGCTTGTAACACAGTTACTTGGGAGCAAGAAGAGTACGAGCAGGATTAATACTGTGTGAATGCAAAATCTTGGTGCGATAACAAAAGATGAACATTTAATTGGAGCCTGACTCATTTGTCATATATTTGAAAGGGCATGGGAAGAAGTTGGAATTGAAGTGGCACAGCAGACCCTTACTTATTAGCCAAAAGGAGGAGAAAAGATCTTATCCAGCAAGGCTGCAGAGGATTGCATTGCGTTTTAGTTACTGACGGGAAGTGATTTTTCTTAAACTGAAATTTCAAACAAAGGGTGAAGATGGGTTTGAAGGTTACTCAACTGTGTGCTTGTTCATGCAATGTGACTAATAAACATTCTGTAAATATTTACACCAGTTTAATGTTGTCTTAAACTCTAGTATCCTGAAACTGACTCTTTTTAAAAAGGATGCGAGTAAATTTTTTACTACCACCTTTGTGTGTGGTAAATGTTGACCATTCCCATATATATGCATACATGTGCCTTTGTGCATACATATATAATTTTTCTTTTTTATTTGCAGAAACCATGTTCTCCTTGTATTTTTATTTTGCATTACTTAGAAGCAGATCAGTTAATCAGCAGACTGTAAATTGGTGTTAGGCTTTTGATGGCCTGCCTCCCAAACCATTTTAAATTCCGCCTTGTTCCATGGAATTTCATTTTCAGGCATGGCCACTGTCCTTCTGAAATGCTGCTTGGAAGAAATGAGAAACCAAACAGCCAAGAATCGCAGAACAGCAGGCTCCTAAATTTTTTTTACTTACACCCTAAAGTGTGAGAACTGGTTATAGTTCTCAAGGAAACCCATTGCTGCATTTTCCACTTCTCTGAATGGTTTCCTTTTGGAATTACAGAGCTTGTTTCTAGGAAAAAATATTTTGACAGTCTGTCTCAATGCTTAACTCTGTAAATCTCAATTTCTGCTTTCAGCTTTTTCGTAACTTTCTACTGCACATAGCATTCCTATTCCATCCCCCTGGTCTCTGTTTTCAGTTTCAGATATTTGTTTCTCATGCTATTAATTACTGTTGTTCAGATGTTTTGGGGTTTTTTTCCTGGCTAAATTTTGTCTTCATCTCACTTATTACAAAAGTACTGCTGAGATTTCCTTATCTAAGAATCTCAGGAGACGGGGCTATAACTCAGTTATAGTGGTCTCCTTCCAGGAAAAAAACCAAAAACCGTAAATGTACTACAGCCTTGAACTGAAATTCTCAACTTCTTATAGATCAAACGAGTCTTCAGAAATGTAGAGAAAGTGTGACTGTAATGATCGTGCTTCAGAATATATTCTGAGCTCTAGGAATAATAACCAGTGAAAGGCATCTGTTGTCTCTACCTGAATTTAGAAATTGTGTTAAATGTTCCAGTTGCATGGATTTTCCTTGGGAATGATACTAAATAACAATCTTCCACTACAATATATTCAAAATGACAAATCTAATGTGTTTTCATCACAGAATGAAAAATTGTTACTTACTATTGGGACACCAAATTGTCCGTTTATCTCTGGCAAGTCTTATCCCAAGTAGCTAGAGAACCTGATATGGTTAAGGAAAATTGTGACTTACTTTCGCATCCACAAAAAGGTTTTAGAGCTAGCATTAAAATTAGCTAAACCACAGCTTTAGCCCCAGAATTTCAAAAGCGAGATAGCACATAAGCACGTTGTCTTCAGTGGAATTAAAGCATATGCTGCAGGTCATATCCTACCTGAATTCGGACAGCTTTTTGAATGGGAGATGAACAGATTGCATCATTCATTCGGATTTTAAGCAAAGTGAATAGTCTCATCCAACTGGAATATTCTACCCCAGTCTTCAATTTAGGCTTCTTTTGCTCACCACCCTGCTAAATGACTGAGGTTTCTGGAGTAACTCCCTGATTGATGGCAACGCTTCAAATTTGGTTGAGATATACAGATAAAGCTTGGCTATAGTGCCTCTATTTTCTTCATAGAAGCTGATGCTTCAGTCTTCTAAATTGCGAGTGCTGTAATGAATCATCCAAGATGCTTGGGACAGATGCAAGAAAGGATGGCTAATAATACCCGTTGTTTGTCTGATGCAATACACTAGGTTTGTCGACAGATGCAAGCTAGAATATTTTTTCTTTTCATGAGACTTCAGACAGGAAATACAAAACTAATCAGTCTTTTTATAGTGATAGAAAAGTAAATGGTTTTTACGTTACGTCTTGTTAGAAGACAGATACATGCAGGATGCTTAGTGTTGCAAAAATGATATTTGTAATAGGTTTGTTTTTCTTCACCTTTTGCATATGTTTTTCATCATGCTTCGGTAATTTTTACTTGACCATGGCTTATTTTAGGATGCTTCCCATTTGATGGATGTCTGCTTTCCTCCCAAGTTGGGTGATCCTTTGTGACACACAGCACTTCACTCCATTCAGCCAGAATGTTTCACTGTGAATGTCCAGTTAGGTTTTGGACTGTCTTTTTTTTCTCTTTTTTTTTGTGTTTGCCATCAAGCACAAATTAGTGTTGAGAACACCCATTTTTCCACCAAACAGATAATACGTAGTTTTGCCCAAATGGCAGGTCACACAAGAAGTTCAACAGCTGAAAACTTGCAGTCTGGCTCATAGCAGTATTGAACTGACAAATAAGACACTCAGTTGATCCAAAAATCCCAATGTCCATACACTGTATGAAATGTACTTTTGATGTACTGCATGTACTTACATTTAAGCGTCAGTAGTCTGACTTGCAAAGACATTTAATGAAGATGCCTTGAAATGACTGGGCTTCAATTATGTTCCTGGTTTTGCATTGACTGAAGTTCTGTTACACTTCTTTTAAACAGCTTGCTGTATTTCCATACAAAAAATATCTTTTTTAGCTCTTCCTTTGAAAATTCTGTGGTTTTCTTGAATGGGAAAATTTTTTTGAAAACTACATGCCTTTCAAGTTGCGGGGGAGAGAGGCAGAGGTATAGATGGGTATGTGTATTCTTAACAATGTCATAGCTAGGTTAATCGGCTTTACTGATTTTTGATGATTGCGTTTCTTGTTTTTTCTTTAAATCCCTGATCAGAAATTGACATTGAGCGGTGTGTTCGTGAGTCAATCAACCTGTTTCGCTGGACCCCGAAGAGCGCTACCTACAGGCAATTTGCACAGCCTCCACGGCAAGTCAGCGAGAGCAATGGCACGAGAAGTTCAATGTCCTGCTTTTCAGCAGACTATCAGGAAGCACCTCGAAGTGACCTAGTAAGTGACCTGGGAATTGGAGGGGAACAATTGTTCAGATTGCATGTTTCTCCTGCCCCAGGTAGTTTTTTCTGTTTACAATTTAGACAGGAATAAAATACCCACCAAATCTCAGTTACCAGCAGTTATGTTGCCACTTCCAAGCACAAGGGTTTGACACATTCATCAGATGTTCTGATTTGCTCGTCAGCTAGTGCAGTGTTAGAACCTATGCCATATTATTAATTTTGATGGACAGTCCAATGCAGTGAATGAGAATTAACTGAAAGGTCTTTGGGTTTGTTTTTTTTTTTTTAAGCTTTACTGCTTTGAACTTCAGCTTCTTTGATGTACGTGCCAATAAAATTATTTCTTGTGCCGGATTTCTGCCTCTCCCAACTCCTGCTCCTTCATTCTGTGGTGTTTGTTACCACAACAGACCAATGCCCATGACTCACCAGCAGACCTACAAACAGTCTTTATGTTAAGAGAAAAATAGTAAAAAGAACAGTTTGCCAGTGAGAAGTAGGCAACTGGAGAGTGATGTAGAAAGCACTGACTCCTTTTTCCATCGTGGCATGTCAGGTTAACGGTATGGCGTAAGTTATTTTGAGAGGTCGTATGTGAATTATGCATGTGTTTGTCTTGGCAAAGAGTAACTAGTGGTTAGGAGTATATCTGCATTAAACAGATAGTCAGATTAGTAAAAAATATTTTTCCCTTATCTCTTCGGTGAAATCTGATGGTTGTTTCTCTTGCAAATACATCATCTGGAGAATGATGATTTAAAATGATTCTTTTCCTTCCTCTCAGCAGTATCAATTTAGTCAGTCTCTTAAAAATTAAACAGTTTTGTTTTGGTTTTTTTCCTTACATGTTCTCCTACAATGAGAATTCATGCACAAGTACATTACAATAATAGGGGAAGGATATATAGACCTGCTATATCTCTTTGGTCAATCACATTAGGTTTTAGTGTTTCCATCTGTTTACCTAACTACTAAGAAACTAAGAAGTGCATTGTCATTCAAGTGTATCTTACCTTTTAAGTAGTCCTTAAACCTGCGTTTGATATTCAGTCATTTTCTTGGTTTTTACTTCAGTTTTGATTTTGTTTTTATGGCTATATTTTCTGGAAACCTTAGCCAAAAATCCAGGAGTCCAAGTGCTAGACATGCAAACACGGAACAGAAGGAAACACCAAAGAGCTTACAGGATTTAAGAAATAATAAGTGGATGCAGAAAGGCAATTAGGAAGAAGAATGAAATGACAGGAGAAAACTGGCTGTTGTTAGAGGAGTTGTAGCCCGCTCAGCTGCTGATGTGCTGTTCCAGAGATATGTAGAGAGACTTTCTGAAGGAGCTAAGGGCTGCACATCCATAGCACGATTCAGACAGGACCTTAGGAAGTCATCTGGTACAAGTTCCTGCAGAAAACAAGCCCAACACTGAATTCAGTTGGGTTGCCCAGGGCTTTGTTCCGTCAGGTCGTGAAAACTTCCAAGGAAAGAGATTATGCAGTCTGTCTCGGCAGCCTGACGGTGCTAACAGTGAAAACGTTTTTGTGTATGTGCAATCTTTTCTTAACTTTATGATGACAAGAGAGTAAAAAGACCAAGTGTCCTCAGTCCTAAGGATGCGCTTTTGCCTTTCTGTGTCCAAGCAAGAGTGAAAGGACTTGGAAATAGCAAGGAGGGAGGTGGGAGAAAGGAGCAGTGGTCTATTGAACTGGTAAATAGAACAAAGATTTATATTTGTAGCAGAGATAAAAGTCCATTATTTTGGGTTAAGCAAAGTTTCTTTCAGTGTTCTTCTATTTCCTGAGAAATTTTTTGGGTATTTCTTTTAGTGATAGTAATTTTGTTTTCATACCAGAAGTTGTGTTTGTTTATATTACCAGTAACTAGGCTCATCCATCCCACAATTTCCAAGAAATTAAGCCAATGTTTTTGGTATGTTATAGAGAAGCAAAATAAATACCGTAACTTCTGTTGCCTTCTCTTTCATTTCTACTTCTTTCTACTTAGCAGCAAAGAACTTTTCATTTACTGCAGTGTAACTGATGCTTTTACTTCTTTTGAAGCTCAAGTGTATTGGATCTTTTGAGTACTGCTGTAAGTTTGGGGTTTTTTAGCCCATCATATGGAGCAGCACTGTTTGATTTATACAGGAACCTTTGCTCAGGCTTTTCCTGTAGCAAAGAAAAAACTAATCTCATGGACACCTGAATGACAAGGAAGCTGATTCATATGTTAAGTTATAGTCTACAAATGTGTTTGTGCTGTATTTTTGTGTTTCAGTTTTTGAGACGGATATATACAAGCCAAATATGTTACGGTTCAGTCAGGAGCCATAGTTCAGACTTTGAAAATCTGGTGTAACATGAGCCACTAATAAGCTAACTCTTGCTTGTGACAGTTTCTGGACTTCTGAGTATTTGTCTTTAAAAGATGCCTCTTCTCAGGGGTTTGAGCAGCATTGCTAAAAAAAAAAAAATAAACTTGATATTATTAGTGAAATACACTATTTACACCAAAAGGTGGTGCGGGGTTTTTTGTGTTTTGGTGTTTTTTTCGTTTGTGGGTTTGTTGGTGGTTTGGGTTTTTTCAGACCTTAATCCTGGAACTATCTATCTCTTTCTTCAGATGTACTCTAGTGGTGTTTGCTGCCATGAGGAAACTTTTTTCTACTTGAAAGTAGTGGAATTTGAGTTCAATCTTTAGTGCACACAGTGGGCTTTCATGGATTTTCTAAAATACTATTGTGTCAATACTGCTGGTCAGTCTAACTCTTAAAAAATTACTTTGCTGTTTCCTCGCCTATTTAGTTGGTCATTACATGGACAAATACTTTGCACTACGGTTGTATCTCCAGTTTTACGTTTGTGGGTCACCTCTGTATTTGAGGGTGGGGAGAGTAGGAAGCAATTCCTTTGTAAACACAACTGTGAGTTTGCTTCTGAAGGTAATTTATCACTTCTTGAAACATTAAGTGTTTTGTGTATTTAATTCTAAACACCAGCTGTCTCCTACTCCTGTATTTGTATTTTCCTTCTAAGTTGCATCAGTTTGTTTCTTAAGTGCTTTTTATTGGCTACTTAAATATTTGTGTGTATCTGCATGTTATGGCGCTTTGGCTAATAATAACATTAGAAGTATTTGCCCCTGGGTGAGCACTTTTCTCTCTAAATCTTCAGCCAGTAAAACAGAACTGTTTTGACTTTATCACTAGCATTGCTTAGTTTTCATTTTAGTGGCATCTATTTGCAACTTCATAAATAGGCTTGAGTGCTCTCTTCCCTCCTGGACTTGTGTGTTGCTTAATCTTTTACTCTTTCAGCCAGTAAGCGTATTTCTACTGAGATAAAATCTTAAGGAGGAAATAGTTTCAGGGAGAATGAATGTACATCTTAAGTGTTTTTGCATGTTTATTTTGAGAAAGATAAAATGTCAAAATTAAGAAGGGCAACAAACCTTTAAATTCACTACTGAATTTTAGTAGCAGTCTACTCGAATTTGTGTCTGTAATTTTTTTCTGAATGCTACACTGATTTTTATTTTTTTTTCCCCCCTTACTTTCCTTCCTGAAACTTACCTTCATCCCCTGGAAACTCCCAAAGTGCTTTTCTTGAATGTCCAGGAGTCAGAGAGTCAAATAGCACTTGTCACGTAACAATTTTCTGCTATGCCTGTATCGCCTTTATTATAGACATGGGAGATGTACACTCTCTCCAGCTACCATATACTTCTAAATAAAGGCCAGAGAATTATACAATTTCTTTATCTTTATGAAGATCTGCTCACGTGTGGCAGGTGAAATTATAGAAATTCCAAGGCTGATGCAATTATGCCTTCGTCTTGGTCTTCTGCTGCCCATCCTCTTTTCAGAGGTGGGAGTTCCTGATGCATGTTGGGGAAAGTATTCAACTGGAGAAAAGTCTACCAGACGATTATTGATCCTTGCACCGATTTAAATGCTGCCAGTCAGGTTCAGTTTTTTGTTTTTGATGAAGTGGGAGAAATACCTAAGCAGGAAGGTGACTTAATGGCCTGATGAAACAGTACAAACATGAAAACCATTTGGTTTTATCAAAAATAGTATGAGAAAAGTTTCCTGATGGTAACTTTTGTTTGCAGGTAATCCAGGATAGCTTGTGTGACATACTTCTTTACAGATGGGGATTCAGGCCTGTTTGCTTCCAGTTTCCTATGTGTACCTAGGATATATTTGTCCATCTAAAATGTATTGGCTAGGTTTATACTAAGTCCTTGAATAACTGGTGTGTAAAGTTCCTCCATTCTTCTAAAAGACACATGATGATTAGTATATACCAACATTTCTGTTTCAGTGTACAAGCTAGAAAATGTCCAAGTACAATGGTGCCATGTCCGTACTGTTCATAACAGCTGGTATATATATTCTGCCTCAAGGGTCTTCTGACTGCCTTGACCCATTTCAGGTTTGTTTCGTGTTCTGAGTTTCTAGGGAACTTGGTTTTGTTTTATTCTTTCATTGTTCTACTACTCAACAGAAAGCTGTTCCTCAAATTTGTCTTTCGTTCATGTTGTGCAAAGCGTTAACTGATCAAAATCTGAGGTAATGTTTCTAATTTATTTTGCATGTGCCTTTGATGCTTCCGTTTTTCTGATTGTAGCTGCCAAGACTTGAGTGAGAAGCTGAGTTTGTTTGTAATTTTTGAGATGAGTTGGTTAAAACACACTTTTTATGTCACTCTCCTGTGCGTGCGTAAACAATTCACTGTTTAACTAGACAGAAATTCATCTCATTCTGGCAAATATTTTTAGGAATTGTTGAAAGCTTCAAAACTTTCTCTGAGTATTTGTTAGCTTTTCAGAGATTTTTTGATAAGCCAGGCATCTAGCAACCAAAAAGGGGGGAGTGTAAAAAACCAAACAAACAAACCCCCCCCCCCCCAAAAAAAAAAAAAAAAAAAAAAAAAAAAAAAAAAAGAGTTTTNCAAAACCAACAATAACAGTGCTTTGGTTCTGCAGATTATATTAGTGAAGCATGCCTCTCTTTAGTGCTTGCTTTACTGTGTTTGGTTTTAAAAATAGGAAGGTGTTTTATTATGTTTTAGGACCTTTTCTGGTAGAAGATAAGGCATTAAATCAATTACCAGAGTAGTTAAAACAAGGAATATGTTGGCTTAGGAAATAACTGATGTTAAATGTTAATTTAAGAGTCTCTACTGAATGTTGTGGTTGTTTTTTAAGATGTAATATAAATAGCAATTATTTTAATTTAATCGGAACAAACGTGCTGTGTTTTTTCTTAGTTGAGGCAGAATTAAAGGAGTATGTTTATAATAATCTAAATATTTAGATGAGACTCTAATAGTTTATTAGACACTCACTTAGATCATATTTAAGGATTGTAAACATAATTTGTACAGACTTGGTTTCCAAGTCTCCCTGGGTCGTGTTTGTCTGCTATGAATGTAACTGGGGCAGTTGGAGCAGCCAGAGCACTCTCTGTTGCAGCCTTAGGCTCAGGTTCTGGGTTCACCGGTTGTCCATCTAGTCCTTCCTCCCAAGCCTTTGCAATTATACCCACTTTGAAGATGAAAGCTGGGTGTATTTGACCTTTTTGACCTTCCACAATTGGGATTCCATGACTGATTAACAAATGTGTGTGTGGGGGTCAGTAATTATACCTGTAAAATTAATTAAAAAAAAAAAAAAAAGCCTAGCCAGTTCTCTCTTTCTGCATCTTGTAGGAATGTTCTTTTTTGGTTGGGGTTTTTTTCTGATTCAAAATTGTTTTAAAATCAGGTTCTGGTTTGATTGCCTTTGATCAATTAAATATTAGGAGTTTCATTTTCCTCTTTTTTTTCAGTTTGGCCATAATACTGGGGAAAAGAGATTTACATTAAAAAAATCATAAGCAGTAGCCACCATATGGCAGAATAATATATGGCAGCTGGCATCGCTGCTCTTTAAGGTGTGGAAATTATTGACAAATGAGCTGTTTACAAGATGGTGTTGTGCAGAGGATCAGGCCTATAATAAAGTAATAAATAAAACACAACAGTATGGTCAAGTTTGCTATAGCTGTTAAATAGTTTGGATTTGAACCAACTCTGGTTTTCCCTTCTATGCCCAATCTTAGCCCCTGTGGAGTGTATCCAGTGGTCAGACACTGTCTGAAATGGATATGGTAGCACTGGTAATGTAGTCTGCGGTCAGTCCTTGCCGAAGTAAATTATTGGAATATTGAAATGAAAAATGGAAGAAAACCAGAATCTCCGAAGTCTCTCCGGCCATTGATGTATCTGCTCAGCTGCAGCTGACAATCTGAATCTGAGCTCTGCCAAGTGCCGCTGTGTTTTTTACCTGTGCTTTTTTGTCTGCATTGATTGATGCTAGTTGGGCTTTGGAGTCTGGTGGTGTTTTTTGGGGGGTTTTTTTGTGCACATACAGTGCATGGAGAATGTTAGGAAACAGTTACACACCTCAGTGTTTTAATAATTTCACTGGTAATTATTTATTGGGTTGCTAACAATGTGATGTAAAGTTAACATTTTGTGAGGGATGGTTTAGAATCTTCCCCTGAGAAATGCATAAGGAGATCAGCTCGCAGGCTCCTGAGGAGAGGACAAGTTCAGGTCCTGAATTACTACCCGAAATACTACCAAGCTGTAGTGGTCCTGAATTGCAAGCTGGCTGAAGACATAGTTGGTACTTTGTTATCACATGACTCTGGAGCCTTTTGAGAGGGAGGACTGTGGTGGAAATGAGGTTTTTTGGTAACCAATAGAAATACGTAGTGTGGTTTCCTGGATGTCAGCTTTTATTTCATACTTTGTTAAATAGTCCATATTTTATCAAAAAAATAGCAGCCTGCGTCTAAAAAAGGAAAATGAAAAAGCAGTGCAAAGTGTATGTGAATTTATTTTAGGAGAGAAGTAGCACTCAGAATAACCCACTGAGTGCTAAAAATAGTCTTTAGGACCAGCATGATTCTAAAAAGCTTAATACTTTATTCAGCTCCTGATAAGCACAGTTGGATAGTGCAGAGAGAAATGGTCCACTTGGTATTACATTTTTTTATGTGTGTGCTTATAGCATTAGAAGGCAGTGGGGTTTGGGAGAAATTTTTGAAGTCAGGTTTAGGAGAAGTAAACTCAAGGATCTTAGTAGTTTAACTCACACATAAATGTGCTGAGATACACAGACGTAGCTACCTCCTGCCTCTCACAGCAACACTAATTCCAGCATGTGCTAACTCCTGTGTATTCCTGCTGTGAAAGTTATGTCTAGAGCAGTGCTGTGTAACAGTGCTATTGAGAAAATGTAATAAAAATGAATTTTCATTACATGGGGAGGGGATGTATTATATCAGAGAGATTTATTTCTGTCAAAGGCCTAAGGTGGTTTTTTTTCTTCTGCTTTCCAGTACTCTGTTCTGCTCTATTCTTTTTCTCTACGTAGGTCTCTATAGGAGCCAACCTTAGGCTAACCTTGAATCCAGGATTCCATCGTATCCCTTTCTTAATACATCTCAGGCCAGTCTAAGTGCTGTGTGTTTTCTCTGTTGAGTCAGGATGCGGTGTCATTATGATCTAACTTTATTATGAAGTGCATTGAGAGGATGAAAAAGACTTCCCTGAATGCAGCTCTCTTGCCTGGTGCTGTTGCTGCATTCTTGCAGTTGATATCCTAGTACAAACTGGCTGGTGGCCTATGTGATCATGTCAACATCACCTTAATCTACTAGTAAAATTGTTACAGCTGAGTATATATATTTTCTCATCTGCCATTGTTAACAGTGAAAAATCTGATTTTCAAATATGCGCGGTAGCATAACTAGAATAAAGAGTGCGTACTGACTGCAAAGTTGAACCCGCAGCAAAAGTTAGTCACGGAGCCCATCCTGCAAATGTGAATGAACGCTTTTTAGGTTGATAGGCATAAATGTTTCCGTTGATGCTAAAATAGTGGCTTATGTATATCTCACCAAAACTTGGTCTTGGGTTTCTAAAATAAGCAGAGTGGTACAGAAAACCAAAGAAATTGAAATGAAAAGCACATACAAGTTACAGCATAACTGTCTGGCTAACCGTATTTTCAAACTTTTTGACAATTACTCAAATTCAGCTCTCCTCTTAATAGTCACCAGGTAAGTTAGAGCCTTAACACTGTATTTTGCTCTTTGGCAGGCTTCACAGTGTTAAATAACTGAAAATGTCCCAGAGCTGTGCTGCCATTATTAATGCCATTTCAGAAAACAGGAGTCATGGATAAATAGCAACTACAATTGAATCCTGCAAAATGATTAATTATCTGAATCCAAGGTCTCTGACACGAAGTGACATACGTCATCACGTTGAGAGGGAAAGGAAGTTCTTCTTCCAGTTGCAGTTTGCATTGAGATGTGAAACTAAATTGGTTTTGTTTTTAAAGAGGGCAAGGGATTCTCTGACAATTTTTGCCCTTGAGATTCTGTAATATTTTTTTTCTCAAAGCAAAGTAATGCAATTTCTTGTCAAGGAGAGAGCATCTATCAAGAGGAAAAAAGAAGCACTGATGGAAGGTGGGAAAGGCTTGCAAGACCATTCTTGCTGCTGCCTTTACTTCCAAGTTTTATTTCATGTTAAAGTATCTTGTGTGTATCTTCAGGCATGACTGGATTACAGCTCAGCTTTGTACTTTAAAATGGTTCCCTGCAGTGGTGAGAGCTGTTTACCTGTTTTATCATATCAGAGGCAATAACTAATGAGACTTTGCAGCGTGTCTGCCTAGCTGCATGCAGGGAATTACTTGTCTTCCTGCTCTCCTGACTCGGCTTGTTCAATTATGTTATCCAGGGATAACATATGTTACTCAGTTATGTTACTCCAGGGAGAGAGAGGTTTCCTTAATAATGAGCTGCTTTGGCAAGCAGAGCTCACTCACATTTTTGTAGACTGCCTGCATTGGTGCTGCAATGGTGTATGAAGACGTTTGGAGGATGTTTATGGGTGACGGTTAAAAGTTACTGTTTGTGCAGTCCTTCAGGTGTGGGTTCTGGAGCAGGGAGCTTTGTGCGTGAGTCACAGTGGTAGAGGGGGTAGGAGAGTACAGCTTGCAAAATGTACTTGCAAAAGGGAATGGAGCAAACTAAAGAAATAGGAAGGAGATAGCGAAGGGAGGCACCAATGTCATGACTTGTACATATGAGAAGCAGAATATGACGGCAGGGGAACACTGAATCTGTAGTATGAGTTTGCCGGAGAGGTTGTGTAAGGAACAGCAGCTCTCAAGTGTTTGAAAAATTTTAGAAAACAGTTCCTAAAATCTGGAAGTTTGACTGCTCCACCTTTCTAAGTAGTCCTGATTGAACATCTGAAAACATTGAAGCCTTTTTGTATGACCCTTTACTAATAATGGTCATAAAAAATGTCAGAGGGAAAGAGGAGAGGGGGATTAGTGAGTGTGTCAAGATATGTATTCCTTTTGATTTATTTATGAGCATTAGAATACTTCCCTGCCTGTATAGGCCTCTTTCTGTCAGTAACAGTGGACTTAAGCATCATTGTTCTCAGTTGGTACAGGACTTAAGTACTTTTTGCTTATCCGGCCATCAGAATTCAAGGGAGCAATCGGAGTCGTTCTATTCCTTTAAAAACAAACAGACAAAAAAACCCCACCAAAAATAAACATGCAAAGAATGATGTACCTAAGTACTTAATCAGTACTGCCATCATCTACTTAATTATGAAGACTATAAACAAAAACATTTGCGTGGAAAATACTAAGTGCAAATGCACTGGTAATGATTGGCTTCAGTCACAGAATCCTTTTAGATGATCCAGCAAAAATGCAGGGGTTTTATGTGGTCTTGTTTTCAGATACTTCCTGAAAACTGACAGTGCCTGTTGTGAAAACTGCTTTTTTGATAAAAACACAGTAGTTTTGCCTGCAAACCTGTCCTGAAGTTTCCTGTTCGTGCTTATTCTCCCTTTTCTACCAGTTGTTTTCATCTGACTGCTATATTTTAATTGGTATAAAACTGTGCTACTCTATATAAATATGTTTATCCCAAAGCTTATATGATGCCACCATGACATTGAGTATTATATTTAGGGAGAATTCACTGTAAGGAAAAAAAAAAGCTTTTTCCATTATGATTATTTAAAGTAAAAACAAACACAAAAAGCAATGTCTGTGCTACAAGCTAGCATGACCCTTGATTGGGAGTTGCATCTCACTGTGGTTGCTGTGTAAATCTGCTTTTGTCTCTTTCTGTGTTTGATCAGTTCTTCAGAAATCTTTTAAAACCATTATTTTCTAAGGTGGTTTAAAAATGTTTTTGTTGTCTTATTCCTAGATATACATGCATACATTGATTTTTAGAAACAAAACATTATGTTCCAAAAATATGGACTGACGTCTACCATGAAGCTCATTTCTTCATGAAGGACTTTGTTACATTGAATAGATTATTTTACTCGAACCCCAGATTTTAATTATACTGACTTTCAGGCTGAAATTCCTTCTGTATTAAATTTGCTGCAGTAAGTTTTGCCAACTTCAAAGACAAAAGGGGGGAAACCCTGCTTCTACTCAGATAAAGCTATCCTTTCCATGGATAAAAAGTTGCTTTATAACCACTGTGTTTATCAGATGGGACTGTTAAACTCTGGTTCAGCAGAACTAAAGATACTTGCTTATTTTTTCAAAAAAAATATATGTCTTCATTTAATAGCCATGATGAAATGCCTATAAGAGATTACAGGCTAAAGCAAAAATAGATAGGAGCTATGATTGTGCCAGCCTCATGTTCTGGAGTGCTTTAATCTTTGTGAAGCTTGACTTCTAATTTGAGAATGCTTAATCAGCTTTAATTCCTAATATTAAAAAAAAAAATTAAAATCTTAATGCTTATTTGTTCTTATTAAGAGCAGTAAATGCATATGGCTTAGCAATTCCCAGGCCTATTTGAAAATTAATGGTGTGAGAAGAATAAGTACTTTGAAAGTAAAGAATTTAGGGTGTTGTCAGAGAAACTTCTGGGAGGCAAGCAGACCTCAGACTTCAGCTGAAGTACTCTTTTTTCCTGTTACCAGCCTGCTGATTAAGCACTCTTCCTTGATGAACAACTTATAGCTGACCAGACTAAAGCAAGATTCATGCTTGAAGTTTGGAAATGCTAAAATAAGTCTCTTCTTTGCAGGAAAACAGGCAAAGCAACTTTAAGCTCTGTATCTTAGCATGTGTAGACTTGTGTGTACATGTGTGTGTATCGTTCTAATAATTCTTACCTTTTCTAAGTAATGACAGGCAGCTCATCTCTGTATATGAACATGGTTCTCAACTTCAGTGCTATGGTCAGTGTACAATTTCTTAATACTACCTCTAAAACTGTGAGTATATTCACTAAACTGTTAGAGCGCTACACAAGAGCGTAACTGGACTTTTAACTCTGGCACAGTTCTTAGAGCTTTTACCTGTTTTAAGAAAGAGTAAGGGGTTTGGGTTTTTTTAGAAATTATGTACCATGTCTGCCCTGGAAAAGAGTAAATAGATCACAGCAGAAGAATAATTGAAACAAGCATCTTATATATGTGATATGCTGTTTGGACTTAAGATTTTCCCAGTGGTTATTCCGGTGGTGGTTTTTTTTAAATTGTCCTGTTTGTACCCACCTTCCCCGCCCTGTGCCCCCGCCCGCAAAGTCATAAGTATTACTAGCATGGAAATTTTGGTTTATGGGATAATCCTTACGCTCCCTTCATTGTTTAAAACAAACAAAAAATTGCAGATGACAAATTCAAGAAGCTACTGTAGGCAGCTGTCCTGAGATGTGACTACCTGCAACTTAATTTAGCTGGAATCAAAAATCTCAGTTGGATACTACTACTTGTTTGCAATTTGCTGTATTTGTATTTGTAAATAATTACTAAGAGACTATCAGTGCCATAGACTTTTTCTGAGAGTGGCTAACCTTACCCAAATGATTTGGTTTAAAGCAGGGCTCTCTGTTGCTTCACCTCATGTTCCTTCTGGTTCTTCACAGCTGGAAACCAATGCCTGCAATGATTTATTAAAAAGCCTAAACAGGGAACCGAAGCCAACAGTCAAGACAAATGTTAAGCCTCCTGACTGAGATGTCAGCCTGCATCTTGTGCATCTCCTGTTAGTTGGCCGGGCTGAGGCCAAAGAGGGTAGTCACTGAGGTGGTAGAAAGCAGCTGGAACGCTGCTGTGGAGAGGAGTAGGAAAGGTGTTAAACGTTCAGAAGAATCTGCCAGATTTGGGTGCTCAGGGGCCGTGATAGCCTGAAGAGCTGTCTGAACTCAAGTCGTGCCAAACTACAGGTATCCATAGCAAGATGGTGGTATGAAGAGGAGGTGTAAGGAGGACTGGGTAGAAGGATTGACAGCTTGCTGTTAGCTGCGTTTAGCTTGTGCTGACAGACAGTCCATTAGAAAATTCCTGCGAGAAAATGTCTCACATGAAATATGGTTGTTATCAGATAACAGCAGATAAAGTCAAATTTTTAAATCTAATTAGGAAAGACGATCTTGTAAGTGCATGCACATATTTCACTTTGCAATTTGAGGAAATAAGTTAGTCTGATAAAACAGTTGTTAAAAGAAAGAATTGATTCAGCAGTTCTATTTCCTGCTAGTCTGTCAAGGAGCTTTAGGCTGCAGCTTTGTTAAAAGCCTATGTAGAGCTATTTTATCACTAAATATACCACTTAGGCAGAGCTGGACATTCTAGGTCAAAGCAAAGGTGGTTGTAAAATTCACAGCTGAATGTGTTTCTCTTTATTTTGAACCCAGTTAAAGGGAAAAAAAATGCATGTCCTGGTTATTAAAACCTATTCACAGGACAGGTAGTATCTACCAGTGGAGCACTTCTTGTGGCTTTGTATTTTTAGATAAGGGGAAAATGGTCTTACACCAGTTTAGGTAAATTTTGACTGGGTTTTTTTTTCTGCTATACACTTCATGCTTTCCTCTTAAAACTTTGTTCTTTCCTGAGGCGTTCATCCCATCTGCTGAATTAGACAAGAATTGCATAAATAAAAGTAGGAAGTGGTTGTGTAATTAGAGTCCACCATAATGTAAATGTTTCTCCAGAAGAGTTAATTCAGGTCATCTCAGCCAGCTTTGCTGGCATAGTCTACATTTATAATGCCTGACTTTGCTACCTGAGTACTTACTGTTACCTGTAATTGTCTGACCCTGCTTCAAGGATTGAACCCTTTGCCATGGTCTTGCTTCCCTTCTCTCCTCGGTGTTGCTCCACAAATGTTCTCCTGAGGGAGGAGCTATCGTCTGGGGAGTGTGTAGTCATGTCTGCCAGTTTTAGTCATCTGGAAAATTAAGCTATCTCAGCCAAATATGTATTTATGTAATCACTACTCGTTCTACCTTGCTACCTTTCTTGGATATTGCAAACTTGGATCTGCTCTGAATCCTCAAGATGGGGACTGCTGAATTCGTTTGGCAAGTCTGAAGTTTGTCAGAAAAGTTTGACTTTGTTCTTCCTATTCTTCCCCAAAGCAGTTCATTTCCTTGGACTCCTCTTTGGGAAATCAGGCTACTGAACTGGGAGTTGGCCGTGTCCTCTGTCACATTGTTATTTTTATGGAAATAGGTCTCCCTTGAGCATTGACTATTCTGTTGAATGATATGTTATCCAGAAAATCAACTATTTCTCTGATTATAAAGCATCATGACCTCTGTTATTCTGAAGTTGGGAGGAAATTCTGTACTGAGACTAGCAATTTGTAAGTTCTTTTGTTTTGAATACTGTCATATACAAGGGAAAAGGCAGTTTGGTGGGCTTATTCCCTGAAGTACAATTACCAATGTTGTTTGTAATTTTGAGTGCTTTTTGATAACCTACTTTACAGGAGAGGTATTTTTAACTGCAGAAGGACTGTCTAAGAAATCTTTTTTCTGGGATATGACTCAAGAAAATACGTGTATGTATGCCTCTCTGTTCTCTCTGGCATGTTCTCTAAACTTGGAATGGTTCTTAGAAAAAATGAGAAATTAGTATGTTTAGAAACTGAAACAAAAGCTAGAGCTAACAACAGTCACTTGGGCTAATACTAAATAGTACTGCCTCCATTTCCTTCAGTGTGCTACTCCTGTTCTCTTGAATTTTTTTTCATGGGCTATAAGCACATAGCGTCTTGAATTGGTGTGATCACTGCAATCTAAAACAAGATGACAGAAATGGAATATTTTTTTAAAGCAGAAAATATCCTACTTTGATACTCTTAGAAAGACCTGTATTTTGACTGCACTGTACAGACTCATTCTCAAAGGTAATACATGATAATGTTCTATTTGTTCTTTTTATTTTTTTCCACTTTCTGTGAGTCCATCTCTATATGCCCGTGCTTGTGTTCTGAACAGCTGCAGAGTGCACAAGCAAATCTTCACGATGAAATAGCTGGCTGTTTCATTAATATAGGTCTTCCTGAAGAATAAGACATCAAAACAGTCTGAAGGTCTTTCAGAAGATGCTCCATGTAATGAATCCTAGTTATTCTGTTTGTTCCAGTCTTCTGACAAGCCAGAGTAATTCCCTAGAACCATCTGTGGACTTTTGTAAACAACTTCTGCCTCTGTTTGCCCTCCTGCTCAACAGGGGCACAATGATTGTATAAGACAAACCAGTTCTGTTGTAAGATGACTAAGCTCCATAAGTGTGTCTTTGATATATGGAACTCTTGGAGTAAGTTGAGTACCATAATGATTGGAGGGTTTTGCATATGTAACCAACCTGTTAACTCTGTATCCTCTATATTAAAGCATAGTGGAAACAAGCTGCTTTAAAATTTACCTGTGATTTTTCAGATTGAGGCAATGGCACCAACAGAAAAAAAAAGTTCTTGCCGCAGAAGGCTATAAATAACAAGCATAAATTATGAACTCCTTAATGCCATAATGCATGCTAATGCATTTTTAATTACATAGTATATTAAAGGATTTTTTAATAAATAAGCACTTTCAACTATTAATTGAAGTGATATGAGGACCTTTTAGTGCACGTATATTTCTGGAAGTTCCATCAGGGTAGCTGAGAAGTTAAAGAATGTCTCGTGTTTGTATATGTAATAATAGGAAAAGTGACTGTAGCAGTCCTTTAACTGCTGAAGCATTTCTTCAAATAGATTTTGTCCCAAGGGCAAAAGCCTAGGGCATGCTGCACATCTTCTTGCTTATTGCTTGTTAAAAATCAGAGTTTGACCCTTTTGAACAAACTCGAGGTTTCCCCTCATGCTTTATTTTAAGCGAGTCACACTAATTCTTTTGGGTGAAAGTGCTGTTGCAATGGAAGTTAAAAGTTTCAGGAGTGTAAAACAACCTTGAAGAAAGGTGGAGGCACAGCTTCAAATATTTCATAACTGTCTTATGGTGACCATATTTTTTTTTTCTGCTGCAGTTCAGAGATTTGTATGTGTTGGTAATTAAGGAAAATACAGAATTTCTGCATTCTCCATTCTCTCTTAGTCACAAAAGTAAGGAGGGTTACTTCTTTTTTTTTTTCTTAATTTAGATATGCATGAGCTTTTAAGAATATAAAGTGAGGAAATGCTAGTGCTTAGGAATATATCTGAGATAATTCACAATAAAGGCTTTCTTATGAAAAACAATTTAAGTATTATCAAAGTAGTTGCTTGAGTACTACCAGGTGTGTGGTAGTGTGTGTTGTATTGTTATCTGTTCCATCCCCCAGTTTTCCTGTCTCCCCATTCCTCCATCCCCCAAACTAAGGAACACATTTTCTGGTTTATAACGCAGGACTATTTCTTACACTTCTGGGGTCCTGATTTGTGCCTAGTCTTTGGGCTGGGGTAATACCTGGTGTTTAGATAGCTCTGTATCTTGCAGAGTCACCCTTGCAGTTTCTGTGCCAAGTCTCCCACTGCTACCCTTCCTTCCCACTCCAAGTGTGATGCCTTTCACCTTCTTTCAGAGAGTGCTTTCTAGACAATTTACTTAATTTCTGATGCTGAGAAATGTTCTGTGAGTTTTGTGACCTCCTAAGCCACAGTGAGTAATTCATTACAAACCACAAACTAAAATAGTTTGCCCGGATTTTCAAACAATTTTATTTTTTAACAGCTTCAACAGAAAATAGGACTATAATTGGCAGACAGGCATTTGGCACTGCTCTGGACCTTTTCTATATAGATAGTTTAACCCAAACTAGTTCAGAGTTACAAAGAAAAAACCTGTTTCTGTCTAACAGGTATGTTACACTTTGAGGTTGCCAAATAATTAGAAGCTTCAAAGAACGCCATGTCTCTAATTCTATCACCTCTAATATTAATTTTCGTTTTTTAAAGTCTAGGGATTCCATCAAGTTGGATGACCTGAAGGCAGAGGTGTCACCACGAATTTCGGCAGAAGATCTGATTGATTTATGTGAGTTGACAGGACCTAGTCATTCCAAAACACCTGTAAAGAAAACAAAGTCTAGCAAGCCAAAGCTGCTGGTGGTGGACATTCGTAACAGCGAAGAGTATCCTTCAGATCTGAGTGTCAACCTTGCCAAATCATGCTTGCGTCAATTACTTCCTTATTATCTGCAGGAAGTGAGATGTTAAAATGGTGAATAATGGAAAGGGATGTGGTAGAGGTACAGTGAAAGGACTGAAGGCAGATTTTATTTTATTTTATTTTTTGTCCTGGAGAGGACAAATGTATTTTTGCCTTCCCATTTTAAACTGTGAGTTGTCGTGGTGAAACCATTTTGTACCAGTAACGTGAGTGCTTTAATACTACTATTTCTTGACAGGTGTTGTCAGCAGACCTTCCCCATTTAATACGACCAATTTTGGAAGGGTATGAGGCTTTCCAATAAATGGAAGGGCGATAGAGAAGAGTTGATAGTTCATGTGCTTTGCTCAGCTTTGCTCAGTGGAAAATCAATTCCTATTTGCTACTAGCAGGTAATGCAGCCATATGGCTGCCCTAACTTATGTCTTCTAGTTAGCTGATAATCAGAAAAGTCTTAAAGGTATCTTGAAGCTATATTTTTATCGGGGTTGCTACCCTGTGTTCACCTTAATAATTTGTTCTTTTCTAAATACATGGTTCTTTGCATACGGAGTATTTTTTAATTGTTTTTCTGAAGTAGTGTAGTTACAGGACTGGCTTGGTTTGGGTTTTGGAAGGGAGTCCTTACACATGTGCTTTGCCAGGAACAGACATCTTCATTAACATCCATCTAAAAGTGGGAATAACGATGAGATTTTATTAGAGTTAACTCTTAATGTTATACTGAGTATTTGGGAATATACTAGTTCCTGCTTTGTATCATTTTTTTAAGTATTGCTCCTTTTGTAATAGCAAAAGTGATGTAGATAGTCTTTGTGGTAGATGTACTCTTAGCTTGCTGTATCAGAAGCTATAACTTAACAGGCAAACAATACTCAATAGAAAAATAACAAAAGAATCATGAGTTTAAGTCCATCTTTTACTTCAAGAAAGGAGGATTATTCCTTTTATGTATGTCTGGCTTGTTCTTAAAGATCTCCAATGATAGAGATTCAACAGGCTTCCAACATCTCTACCATGAGAAAAGATCTTCTAATGTATAACAAGTGCTACTAACATACTGCATGCACATTAGAAAAGTGTAAATTCTAGACAGTGAAGTTAATGGTGGATCAATACCAATATTTGGGCTAAAATATGTAGTAAAAATTTAGGTAAATAATGTTTCAACCTCTTTTTTTTTTTCTAGGTTGTTAAAATACCACTTTAAAGGTAATTGTATATGCAGAAAAAACACTGCCACTAACATTTTTCTCTATTAAATATTTAGCAGTA
Organism: Chionis minor; assembly: GCA_013398295.1. NCBI lineage: Eukaryota > Metazoa > Chordata > Aves > Charadriiformes > Chionidae > Chionis > Chionis minor. The sequence goes on from VZSF01002487.1 coordinate 581,239, forward strand.
TTTACAACTAAGGATACTGAAGTAGAAAAATAAATATTACTTTTACTATGTAGAGGTAAATTTATTATTTACATAGTAAACAGAATAGTATAATTGGACTATTCTAAATTAAAACGCTTATTTTCAAGGAATTCTAATTTTATTGGATGCCAAACTTGAACCAGTAATGTGATCTGCTGTGTAGATAAAACAGAATGATCGAGGGAACACAAAAAAGTAATTTTTCTTTTGTTTGCATGTATTAATTTTGTGCATCAGTTAAGGATTCTGATTAAGTAGAAGTTCATGTGTCTGAGTAGTTTGACCCTATTTTCTGAACTCCAGCGGCTTCTTTACTCCTGGATCTAGGTTGTTGAAAATGTAGTCCTGTTTACCCAGAAAACAGTAAAAATGCAGGGTATTTTCTGGGAGACAATTTCTTCATCGGGAGAATACTTTTTAGACTGCAGTTTAAAAGAGAAGCCCCTGGAATTGAAAACTAGAACAGGCTATTATTGTTACTGCATAGAAATCTTGGATACTACCAAGTTAAATAATGTTTCTATTTCTATATGCATCATTCTGTTATTAATTATTTAAGCTACTTCCTATAAATCATCAGGGAGAATGCAGAAAGGAAAGCCTAGACTACAATCATTGCACTAAAAGGCTATTATTTATGTATAGTAATGGATTTATTTATATCATAATCAGGATCAAAGACAAGGTGTTTGCTTAAATGTTTCTGTAGCTTTCCTAATAGCTTGATAATAGATTCTACTGTACTGTTGTACTACTCCTATTCTACTGTAGCTGACTGGATTCCAAATTTCAATTATTTTAAAATCATTTGACTCCTCTGAAGTGGTTTTATGAGGCTATCTTTCATATTTCAAAATTTTAATCAGACTTTCCGTTTATGTTTCTTGAATGAGGAAGCATGCTGGAGAGGGAAAACCTCCATAGCTTGAGCAGTGCACTGTAATCACGCTGTTCCGATCTGTTTGGGATTTATAGTAGACTAAAATGTCTTGATGTTTAAATAATGGGTGGACTTAAGTCCCAATGCCCATCTGGTATTAGGAGGTAGGGAATATCATTATTAAAAAGGCAGCCTGGTAGGTAGTAAAATTACCCTTTGAGTGAGTTGGTTTGTATGTCAGTTGTTGAAGAAAACATACGGTATATAGAAAGCTATTAAACTGTCAGCAGTTTTGAATGTACATGGAAAACCATAGGAATACTGTGTTCAGTGTCCTGTTCATTCTTGCAGCAAGGAAACAGTCGTTGGGTTTGTCATAAAATTTCAACAAACTACAATGGGATCAGGACGTCTGTATGTTACTGTGGCGTATGTTGTAAAATGTGACGGACCACTGTGAGGTCTTTCAAAAACGTGTTCGTTTCTTATGTGTTGTTGTTAGTCTTCCTCATCGTCTCTGCCTGTCATGCTAAACTTCACTCTCACTTTGTTTTCAGTGTGATTTGAAAAAAGCATGAGAGGACTTTCAAGTATCAAACATGCTTCATATTTCATACTAGGACACTTGAAAGCCAAGGCATTGTTTTGTAATGAAGCTCATGTTGCAAGCCAAGAGCTACTAGCCCTTTTTCCCAAATAGACAGCTTTCTAACAGAAGACGTTCTAATGGAAAGGTAACATACACAAAGCAGTATCTCTGTTGGCCAGCAATTCTTCTAAGGCTCATTTCATTAGGCACGTTAGCAGAAATACTGGCAGCCGTCCGTTCCTGTTATGAAAGTTACAGCTGCATATTTATCATCTTTCAGTCTATAGCACAAAATCTTGACCTTTTTGTTAATTCTTCTAGTACTGTAACACTTAAAATGATCACTTAGGATTAGGGAAGATGTGACCAACAGCAAATACAGTTTGGATCCTATCTAGTTTGATACTAACGTTGTTACCAAACATTTATTTTTTAAAAGATAGGTCAAGTTTCTCTGAGCAGTTAAGCACACTCAGTAGCATGAGTGTGAGCAACTAAATCTGTCCAAAGTCATTTTCTGTCTAAATGATGATCATTTCAGACCTTCTACCCTGGTTAGTGGCAATGAGAGTGCTGTGGTTATAAATGAAGTTGGGGAAAGAGGGTTGACACAAATTAGTGAAGGAGAGGTGTCATAATTTTCCTCTTCAAAACAGAAACAAACTGACAACATTAATGAATGGTACATTATTATCTTTTGTTCTTTCAAATGTTTTTATATATCCATGTTTTTCCCACGCTATAGCAATGATGATCATAAAGCTGAAACTGCTACATAAATCATGAGAAATTAATGCTAATATTAACCTAAGTAAATTAAAACTTACCTCAATTTAAGGCAGGTCCTTTTTTAAAAAGGATTCTGGGATTTAATTATAAATTGAACTAGCTTTTTGCAAGTAATAAAGAGTGACTAATCTGTATAGTTGACATTGTGTGTATTTTTGCAGAACTTTGCTGTTTCGCATCTCTTCAAAGCTGTTCTTGTTTATTGCTGGGGAAGGGGAGTGTTCAGAGATCTGTCAAGGTCATAGTGCATTTTTAGATTCGTAAAAAGCTAGGTGGTAGTGATCCAACTGAATTTTTATTGAAGAGACTTTCACATTCAATATCTGTTCATAAAGTCTCATTGAATGATCTTCCTTTGAAAGTGAAGCACATCTAATACATCTCAGAGTTGCTGGCACTCGTATGTTGTTTGCTTTTCAGTACCCAACACACTCGCTGTTAGTGGGACTGCAGATAATATACCTGATGCTCGTTGTCCAGGAATCTTAGTGCATGTACGTTAAAATCTCAGTTTGGGTCAAAATTGTAGTGGGCTTGCAGTGATTTGCAGGAGTTTTAAGGAAATTTTCCAATAATCTCTATTTAATTTTGGTTCTCATTCAAAGTACTTCATTCCTTTTGCATAAAACTCCTCTGGAGGAGGTGCTCCAGTTGCTTAGACAAGATCTGATTTGAAGCAAAATCCATGAAACTATGTATACTGTGGATATTGTTTCCTTAGCACTAAGTGTTTAATTTAGCAGATCAGTTTCTGTAGTTCTGTGCTATGTTCTTTATGAAACAAGCAACTCTCATTCTGTCCTTTTTTTTCTGTATAGCATCAGAAGTTGTTTTCTCCATATAAGTTGTAAGAGGTTTGTCAGAATACACCAGCACAAAAGACCAAAGCTGTTTTATCATCACAGCCAGGATGAAGAGCAGGTTCATTCTACAGCTGCGCGTGTACCACAGATTTCTCCGCTGTTCAGATGTCCTTAACTCATCTTTCTAAGCTTTAACCGTGGCCACATTTCTGGCAGCATCAATGTCCCGTTTGCATCAGCATTTACGGCAGAAGGGGATCTCGTCCAGGGGCCAGCAACTGCCACACTCCAGAGCTTTAAAGGAAGAGTTGTGGTGATTGTAGGAAATGCAGTGAAGAACACAGCTGCCGTAAGTATATTGCTGTAACATATATGTTTAGACTTAGAATTATATTAATGGCATGAATAGAGGCAATAGTAAATAAATGCTAGAGTCAGTATATTTCAGATTAGTAACTTTGGGTATGATGACAGGATTTGGGGTGACTTTTTTGTTGTTCATTTCTGCTTCTAGACAAAGGCATGTTTCTCTTCGAGTAATCAATATCTGAGAAGGCTGATGTTTTGAAATTAAATTATTTAACCTTACCTTTTTCAGCTTTAAAATCTTTATTTTGGGCATGTTACAGAAGTGACATCAGCACTTCTAATGTGCGTGAGTAAGATGTAGTTTTCAAAACTGACTTGCATTTACATTCTGTGGTGTTAGGAAGCACACACAAGGTAAATAGGGTGGGGTCAGCTATGTTATGAAGTCCAAAGGAAATAAGATACAATTCGTGTTCCTACTAATAAAAAACAATTTATTGATTAGTTTTGTAGAATGATTTAGCTCATGCAGTTGTGCTCAGTGAAGAAGAGAATTCTTCCTACTGGTAATTTTCATATGATGCTTTTATTGTCAGTGCCTTTTATTAGACAGGGAGAATATTCAGACCTTTTTTCCTTAATATAACTATTTGGTGATGTTGTGAACCAGCAGAATAAGGAGTAGAAGTATTTTGTTTGCCATTCTTCTCTCAGGTGAAGGAAAGTAATCTTTTGTTTGTTTGTTTGGGAGTTTTTGTTTGTTTAAAAGACATGCTCTTAAGTATAGTATACATTTAGTTCACCGCAGTTTCTTAAGCCTGTTTACTCAAAGGACATGAACTGTAACCCCGATATGACAAGGAGTGCTGTGGACAATTAAAAGATCTTCATGGAATGGGCAGCAGAGACATTGGCATGACACATGTTGGAGTTTTTTATACATATAGGGAGTTGTAGGTAGCACGAGAAATCTCTTTCATTAGCCTGCCTTTCATCATTTAGAAAATTAACTTGTGATATGTATTGTATCTCTTAAATAGTAACAGAGATGGCTAAAAGAGACTGTACAGCATATCTGAAATAGTTTCATTTAATGAGTGTCTAGATTTGTGCATGAGAACTGGCTAAGTCCACGATAAACATTTCAATGTTAATCAACTTGAATAATCACAATAGCTCACTACATCTGAATGCATAAATCCCCCCCTTAAAGGAACAAATTCAAAATGCGTAAAATACTAAGAGCCATGTCAATGATTTAAATTACACTTTACACTTTTGATGGTGGGTTATGCAGCTTCTTTCAACAATTACATTTTAAATCACTGAACATCCTAATTTATCTCAGTAAGAGACTAACCTGAGGAATAGGAACAGCAAAAAGAAAGTGCTGTGGTATTCACTAATGAGTGTCTTTATGGAAGATAACCCATGTACTACCAAGTCATTTTCTAAGAATTGTTTTCCAAGACCAGTCAGAAATGTTTTATCTGAAACGAAGGAACACTGTAAGTATTCTGTCTAAAACAGAATGCAGAAACAACTCAAAACAAGTGTCTGAAAGAAAGAAAGGACAGAGGCTTTACAGTACAGGTTGTGGGTTACACCATACATAGGAAGATACAATTTTCTCCTGTAATGTAGTGATACTTCTTATGCAAACTTAGATTATTTTTTAAAAAATGTTTTGTTAAAATGGAATGTTTTCTTTGCAGTGCAGCTAAAGAAAACTTGCAGTGTGCTTAGTAAGTGCAAGCACTTCAGTCATGTGAGAGTGTGCTGCCTTATCTTCTAAACCCAGACTTTGTGCAGCTGAGACAACGTTGACCTGCTTTACCTGGAATTATCAGTATTACAGCTTTTCATAAAAGGAAAATGCTGCTTTGCCTCTGGATTTGTTTTTAGAGTTCTTGAAAGTCTAACTACAGAGTGTGGAGTTCTAAATAGCAACAAAATACTGGATTGACCAGTTTCACCACAAATTAATTAAATACTGGAGTCTAAATACTGGTAGGGAGGACTCACCACCTCTGTCACACCCGTAAAGTACATATAAAATGAGCCTCAATTTGATTGTGTTGATAAAACTTAGAACTCCTTTCTTGTGTGGTTTATTTCTTAAGGCCAGTTCCAGTTTTACACTGCATGGCTGTATAGAACTGTCTACCACTATTCATGAACTTAACCAATCCAAGACTGTAGCTCGAGGCTTGATAATAACAATAGCTATTACTTTTTTAAATTTTACTAGGTAATCTAATCATAAGAAAAATCACAAAAGTAAATGTATGGAAACAAAACCAGTTTTGTCCAAAGAAATGTTATAAGATGTTCAAGATAAAATGTATTTTTTCTAAACAGAGTTCTGTATTTCCAGCGAAAAGGAATGAGCCACAAATTGTACCGTCTACCACAGAGGAGAATTTTTCAGAAGTGTTCACTGATACTTACTCCATTAAAAATATGGAGATTGGCACTGTTAGATGTTTGCTTTAAATTTATGCATGACTGAGAGAGGTGGGGGTAAGGGTGAAAAAACACTGGTTAGTTTATGGTGCTCATTGTAATTAGAAGATTGAATATTTCAATTGCATTTCGTATTAGTAGCCTACTTGGCAACATTTAAATAAATTAAGAATTTTAAAAGAGCAAAGTTGAGTGGAACGGACGTATAGATAAAGCCTTTTCCCCCTCTTCACACTTCCGTTTCTATCTCTTGTACTTGATTTGGTGCCAGGTGATAAAACACTTAAATTAGAAAGAAAATACAGTCTAGAAGGGAAAACCGAAAACTTCTCCACAGCACTGTTCTAGCAGGAGGCAAAGGAAGCCAGCAGAGCCACAGACTTCAGCATAGCTCTCACTCTAGTTGAACACTTCCTTAGGACAGAATTACAACAGTGTAATCCTACTTATTAAGCCATTTAATTTACGCAGCCCAAAAGTTAAATGAATAGATTGGCTGATGTACAAGAGCCGTACTGAATACGCCATTAGCAGCATAAAGGTATTGTAAAGAGGAGCTTGCAATGGGCATCGTGTGGTGGTGCTTGGGTCACACTTCTCTGCAGAGTATTCCTTCCTTTAGGCTGATTCTCACTTTGTGCCAGCCTTTCTTCTCCAAGGGGATTCTGGGCACTTGTTAACAGAGCAGATACTCGTCTCTGAAAACAGCAGGAAACCTCTCTACATAAAAGGCATTATGCTGGAGTTAATCAACCAGATTCTATTTTGATTTTTAATTTTTAAGTGTGCTAAGCAGCAGCATCTCTTAAGTGAATTAAATTTCCCTTTCCCACAGCCATTGACAGATAAGTACCTTGTAAATTCCAGTATGGACAAGGGTTCATTACAGTTGGCAGTATAATAGTTAAATAGGCAATGAGTGTTCAACTGTAGCTTCTGGTTTTGGTGCATGGCAAATAGCATGTCTCCTGGTTTTCGTCGCTTTTGAAGTCTGAGATAGAGCGGGTGCAATGTCAGATCATAGTTCTGCATATGTAGGATGGGAATTGGTTTGGGTTGTTTTTTGGAAGGGTGACATTACTTCTTCATCCTCCCTCCCTCAATCAGCTTTGAGGTGCTGAGCCATTATCTGTTTCCGTTTCCAGCTTTTTGTCTGTATTACCACAATTTTGACTGAAATTAGAACAAGAGAAATTACCTGATATTAAGTCATGTTCCAGTAACTCAGTTTTGACAGTGACATGCTTCTACTTGCGTGACGTGGTTGTTTAATATGTACGTGTTTCTCCAGTGGTTTAATATATGTGGTTTATTGTCAGTTAAATGCCATAACAGAATAAAGTGTACAAGACATTTTAATCTGTCTAATAATTAGCAACTCATTCATTTCTTGCCTTGGAAAAAGACAGTTAGATAAGCTGTAAGTAAAAGCTTAAACTATCTATTTTTATAGCAGAGAAATAAATTCTAAATTGTAATTTCTGATTGTTACATTGATTATTTTTTATTTAGGTAAGTTATGCTGCTATAAATACATTGTCTAGACAATTTCTACAAGCTACTGAGGCAAAGTAGTCATTCTTATTGCATCAGAGTAGCTAATAGATAAAATACATTAATTATCTCCCAGGCAAAGACAAGCAGTCCTGATTTTCCATGAGATCTTTCTGACCCGTTTCAAGGCAAGAGAGAGAGGGTCAAGTTCAAGATTCTTTTTGTATAACATACTCCTAGCCTGAAAAAGTTTTGGGTTTTTTCTATATGAAAGTAGTATTTTCTCTGTCAGCACATTATCAAAAATGCAGTTCTTCTTATATGAAGGCTGAGACACATAGGTTTAAGTGTCTGGTTACCACTGAATTTGTGTGATCTTGTTGTCATCTTCCTCAGGCCTTTTAAAAAGGCCTTGCCAGAAAAGCAAGTCCCTGCATGCTGAAGCTGGTTTCTTGTTATATAGCTGTCTTAAAAACACAAATGAATGCCCATGAAACTTCACAGGATGATCTGAAGAATAGCTGTTGTATAGAATACTAAAGGGCAGGTGCGTTGGTGCTTCTAAAGAGAGATACATTTGGTTGGAAGGGCCTAATGAAACTTCTGGAGTGAAAGTAAATAGAAATTAGGCAGTAAACTACTTAGATGTTTCTTCTGTGTTTCCTTGTATATATTCTCTGCAGAAAAATGATTGAACAAGTGGAACGAAACCTGAAGATATTTTCTCTTTAGAGGAATGGAGGGGGGCTCCTTATGATTCCCAGAATGGCTCTTTTTCATGTTTGTTTTCTTAAGGCATCACCTTTCCTTCTGCATTCAGACTCAGACCCTACTGGAATAATCAGACGCCTCTTTGTTGCCTTTAAAGAGGAAGAGAGTAAGCTTGTATTTTGAAGAGACTTGAAAGGCTTAGTTAATCAGCAGCAATCCTGCTGGTTGTAACTCTACCCAAGACACGGTTACATCTTTATTATTTTATTCTGGAAAGTCTATATTATTTTATTTAGTCCTCTATGTTATTGTAATATGTATGCATGTTTTGCTTCATCACCAGAAAGTGGTCCAGCTGCTGTTGCCAGTACGTTGCTCTTCACACGGCCCGAGAAAGGCACTTGGGCCACCAGCCAGGAGTTGTGTTACGCTGCTGTAATTCCGCTCCTGTCAGTGGCTTTGGTTAGTTTGCACTGAATGCCTCGGGTACAGCAGGGATGAGCTAAATAGTCCCCCTTCCCAGCTAGGTATGAAAGAGGAGAAGGGGAAGATGAAAGATGGAGGCTCAGGAGCAGAATTTGAGTGTTCCTTTTCCCCTTCTGAAGTAGGTGTCAAGGAAAGCAGGCTATTTCTAAAACTCCAGATAGGTTTTCTTCTTTAATCTTTACTGAGACCGACTGTTAGAGTTATTGGAGATTTTAGTTGGCTGTTTGATGTAGACATTGTTTGGCCCATCTGTGTGCCTCACTACACAGTGGTTTGGATACTTCTGAGATGAGGAACTGTGGAGTTCTCAGCTTTACCTATCAAAATATATCTGACTTCTGAGAGATGCTGGCAAGCAGGATCTCAGCTCTTCTCAGTCATCTGGGAGATCTGTAAGGACAGGAAAGGAGATGGTGAACCTGAATCCTGGAGTGGTGCTGTCAGGCGCCAGAGTTTCTTTCAGGCATGTCCATCTCGGCTGTGGTTATACTGTCTTTGTGGGCTGCGCCTCTGAAAGAGCACCCTTGTCCTTGCATGAGCTTGCATGTATTGGGTCATGTCCATGTCACTTAGGACTACTGCATTATAACAGAATTACCACTTTCTGGGCCTGTTTTTCAGCTTTGAAACAGGGTTTTGTATTTCCTGGTATTCCAGTTCAGAGAATCCGCAATAGTGATAACTCAAATAGAAATGATAATGAGCTAATAAATGTGTGTTATAGGTCCAGGAGACCTGTAAGGATATTGCCAGCTAGAATAGCACTGGGGAGTCTGGTAATTCCAGTAATCATACTGCTTTTCTTGAGAAATGTTGTTTTGCTTTTCTCTAAACTGTTTCTGAATCAGTTTTTCCAGAGGACGGACTGACTGATTGCTTCAGGAGGGAATGTGTCCATTGTGCGAGAGGTCCAAAGAATTGTGTCCTGGAGTTTAAGTAAAAGCTGGACAAAACTGGCAGTTTGGGTGGTGTTAGTAAGAAGTACTGCAAATCACAAAGAAAGGCTTTTCACTATCAAGTATTCTTTGAACATTTTTTCAACATCTGGAGCAACCTTTAGACTTGAAGGGGGGTAGAATCCTTCAGGAAGACTCATGCTTTCTTTTTTATATTCAACCCAACTGTTACGCATCTTTTTTCTGTTCAATAACACCTTTTTTTATTTTTCATTGACTCAAAAATAGAATAGGTTTGCTTTCTGCATTTTGATTTTATAATCCATTCAACTGTATTGGGTGCACTGAATATATTTTGGTCAGTACAAATTAGCTGTGTTACAACAGCTAAATCTGCAGTGAAGTTTTCATTCAAATGCTTGCTCTCAGCTGGGTATTTTATATATATAATTTCTAAGTGCAAAATTAAAAATTCAAGGTGTTTGAAGTTATTACTTGGAGAAATTTGAGTGTTTACTCATTTTTATTCTCAGTAAAATTTACTCTAAAACCAACTATTAAATACCTGTATGTGTAGGCCTATTTTCAAATCTTTGCATGTATGTCCTTGAAGTTACTGCTGTATTTTTGTACTGATGGAATGGAAAGTGCTCCTTTTTGGCCAGGCCTGCCTGTAAAGAATTTTTCCTTGATCTTGTTAGAGCAGCAAATTCTACACATTTTTTTTTGCTTTTTGGGTGTTGGTTGGGGGTTTTTTGTTACATAGCACATGTTTGCACAAAGTTGTGCTTTTTGTGTTTTATACTTCCATTCAGTTTATGCTAAAACTGTAACCATTAACTAGGCACTGTTTGTTGGTTTGTTTGGGTTTTTTTTATATGGGAAGCTTTAGATGCCTGTTGTTCTCTTGGTGTTGAAGTGCCATTTCATTTATCTGGAACCTTTTAATATAAGAAGTAGCTGACTAAAAATAATCTTGTGTGCTGGATCTGCTTTGTGGCGTATAGAAAGTGCTAGACTGATCACCTTGATGGTGTGCTTTCAGAGTGGTGAAATTTTGGCAGAAATCATACAGCAAAACAGACTGCAGTCCCTGAGAGGTTTGCGTAGCATATGTTTACAAATGAAAAACTAATAACAATCTTGTGGCGATGTATAAGTACCACAAAATCTGGTTGATATTTCTCTTCCAGCTTCTAAAGTAACTCTTTTTCTTCTGACTCTTTCACAGTATGATATTAACATTTAGTCCCTGGTAATATTTGTGAAAGCAGTCTTTTTTTGGTATTCTGGTACAGTCTGTTACTCTTCCTTCCCTCCCAACTTGCCCTTTTATTACAACCTGTCACAAGAACGTCTGTGAAAGTGAATGATGTGCACAGAGCAAGCCTGATGGCCAGCTTGAAGGGTGCTGGGAACGATGCTGCTCAAGCTGTTGTGTTGTTAGACTCTTTGCTGTAGACAGTCTAAACATGTGATGTGCCTGGTGTAATACATTCAGCACACTTGAAAGCTGTGATTTTACTGCTTGGAACAGGGTGATAGGAACATTTTGATAAATGCTGCAGTGTGCACTTTGTTAAGGTTCTTGACGGTCCTGTTATGCTGTTTGTATTGAGAGCAACACCAATACAGGGTAAAATGTTTAATATTTGCCCAGATTTGATAGGAATTTGCTGTGATCTTGTCTGTCTTTGAAAGCCTGACTTCTTGTATCTGCATGAAAGAGTCTTAGCTGACTGCTTTCAAATGCAAATTACAATTCTCTGGCTCAGTTATACTCACCAGGAAGCGTGTTTTATGTAGAATTGATTGATGCATTACTTAATAGAGGAACAGTGTTTCCAAAGTCTTCACCAAAGCCATCACACAGTAGTAATTAAACAAGTAGCTCACATATTCATCCTTTCATATATAATATTTGCTGCGAAAGTAGGAAGTAAATGCTAGATGGAGACGGTAAAAACACAGTAGCTGAACTTTCTTGGGAAGCACATTTTGAGGAAAGGCCACCTGAGGCAGAAAGGAAAAAGCTTAATGTCTTGTAGCACCCCTTTAATCCTCTACCTGAGATAAGCATGACTCAGTTTCCCACAAGTAGTGTTGTTGTCTGTATGAAGACAGAATCATTACAGAGAGCTGTGATCCGTTGGTGGTATGGGGAAACAGATATATCTCGGGAGTAATGTCAACACAAGCATTTGATAAATTCGAGAAAGTATCATCACCTTACAAGTGACAGAGGTTCATTTCTATTTAAAATCAACCTGTATAATGGAAATTCAATTGTACAGTACTTATATATGTTTCAATAAATCTCTCTAAAATGTGTATGGTTTACAGGTTACTAAAGATGATGTAACCCATTTGCTTATCTCCTCACCATGTTGTCTTCTGTCTTAAGAGCACCTCTGTAAATTCGGTTATTTAGTGGACTACAAATTAGGTGCTCAGGAGCCTGTTATTAAACTTCTAGTTGACACTTTATGATGATGTTTATAAAGGAAATAGAGCCCATGTGTGAAGCCCAAGGTGGCAGTTTTTGCTGTAGAAAGTCTGTGGCATTAATTCAGACGAGCATGTCGGGCTTTTTCTGATGCATGAAATTTTGCTCTTTTGGGATCGCTGATTTTTTTCAACTTTTTAGAAAACATTAATTTTTTTATCTTTCTTAATTTCTTGGATTTAAGTTACTGATATTTGAACATAAATGAAGGTCACATTGGGAAGTCTGTCTAGCTATTTCAAATAGTCTTTCCTCTCATGCCCCTCTGTCAGTGTGTATGCCAGAAATAACACTTTCATGTGTTTTGAAAATACTAGCTTCATATGGTATATTTTGGCAGGGAAAGATACCAGGAGGTGTTGGAACATTTCAGAAACATGGTGAACAAGTTCCCACTCTTGTTTGTGAGAGAGAAAATCCTCTGTCTGGGAGAGGAGGCACAAACATGTACTGAGAAACAGAACTATAAAAAGTCAAAGCATTAATTGGAAAGGCTGCAGTGCTAGTAAGATGACTACTTCTAAATCTACTCTTTACTGAAAGTTACTGTTGCTGCTTTCAGTGACGCAAGGGGGAAGGCAGAAGGTAAAACTAGGAATCTCTTTAATCAGATCAAATCCTATTACCCTGTGAATAATAGAAAAGACCCCGACTCTCTTCTTTGCAGTGTGGAGACAGGTGTATGTGCAAAGCTCTTGGAGGCTGATATTTGAAGTTTTGTGGCAGCTTTCAGCTTATGGCAAAGTATATGCCTCTGGGCCTCTGACTTGCAGCTAATTCTCACAGTAGTGAGGTACCAGTAAGAGTATGTTCCCTGCTCACTGGATTTTCCCTGGCTGGGTGTTCAGATGCAATATTTTGAGCTGTATTTGTAGCCTTTCTCACCGAAGCTATGTAGACAACTGCAGACAGTTCTGTGACAACTTAAAAAAAATCAAAACAAAACAAACAAACAAAACCACAAACCCATGTTGTGCTCTTTTGCTTTCTGCCTGTCATTCGCTAACAGCCACAGATTCTGCGGTATTTGCTTCACAGAGGCCCTGCAAGAAGTGAGAGATTCCTCACCGTAAGGTTATAAAGGAACCTCTTGTCAGTGAAGAAAATTTATTTCCAGCATACCTTGGTTACTAAAGCAGTTCTAAAATACAGTGGGACACAGACCTTAATGCCCAAATCCTTAATACAAAGCATTTGTTTGCATATTTTCTTTTTAGAATACATGGAATGGTGGTTATATTATGGCTAGGGCATCCAAGAACTCGGAGTTTACAGTTTGTTATTGGAAGTGTAAAATTATCAGTAGACAGTGGAACTTCTCTGCTGATGCGTGGGACATTGTACTCAGGAAATAACATACTGCTTCCTGTCAGTCTGAACGCTTATTGCCATTTTTCATTTCTGCCAGCTATGAGCAGCATTGGTGTCCAAGACAGAGCATTATCCATTAGTCACAGAGCACTGTGAGGTGACAGATAGTACATATGAAGTAGGGATCTCTGGTTAGGAGTATTTCACTGGGAACGTATACTATTTTTGTAGCTCGTGGTATGCACAACTGAGTGCTATTTTTGTCAAGGAGAAGTATCTTTGTTTTACTCTACACCACATCTTTATGGACTGTGATTATAGCGAGAGGTAATTGGACTCTCCTAATGATATCTTTGCGCGTGTTACACCACTTCTGCATTAGAGCGCCTCTCTTAAAAGCATGGCATTTAATTTTTCTCTTGAAAACTGGCATTCACATATCGTCTAACCTTACTATTAGCTGTTTTGATTGTTTGTTTGTGGGGATTTTTTCATTTGACCCTTTGAATCCTGCACTGACTGACCCAAATTAATGGGGAAGAGATGATTGAACCAGCTTTTTGTCATCTTTAGGCAAGTACCTGAAACAAACTCGACAGCCAAAATGTTGTGACTGATCCACCATGACCTCTTCTTATTCTGCCTCAGCAAGTCCTCAGTGGTTACAGATCATGTACTAGTTGCTCACTCCTTGGTTAAATTTGTCCTCAAACACAGAGAAAGGAATGCAGTAGCTGTGTTTAACACATAAGTGACAGAAATTAATTCCTTGCATATATAAAATACCTTCAGTGCGAATTAAAAGTTCTGTCTATGGAAGAAGTGTAAAATTTTGCTGCTATAAACTCTTGCATGTTAAAGAGATTATTTCAGAACTTGTACTTGGTCAGGTAATCATGTAGTACATCTTGTTCTGCCTTAGTATCTGTTATACTATAAAGGTTAATTAGAAGGAATGTGAATGTAAAAAGAAATCCCATGTACTAAGTTTGGATGGGGATCCTACTGTGCAAAGTTACTTATTTGGACATCGTGCTTGCACTGGGTTCTGGAATAGTATCACAAATAATTTTAAAGGGTCAAAAAGGTAACTGCAAATGTTTTACATACCCCATTTGGAAGCACTCTGTGATTTTACAACTGGTACTAATTTGTCATTCAAGTGTAAAGCAATAATCTGAAACACTGGGATTGCAGGGCAATCTTTCTCACAGCTATTGGAAATAAGGTACAACTATTGCAGTTTTTCTCTGAGTAATCCATTTTGGTGGCTTGCTTTTTAATGTATTGCAATCAGTATTTAAAAGGCAAGTTTGACATACAAATACTGATATTGATATACAAAATATTGTTCCTTTGGTTTTTTATTTTGATATTTTGACAAAATCTTTGGTGTGAGGTTTTTTTTAAATCATCGTTATTATTATCTTGATACACAAAAAAGTGTTTCTTCATCAGCGTAGTAACTTTTCATGAAGTTGCTACACGGAAACTGACAGCTCCTGTGTTTGATTTATGGAATGAATTAATTGAGGAAAAAGACTCTCAAAGACTGGGGGATGTGTGTGTGTGCTTGCACTATGTAGCCTGTCTATGGTCAGACTGGGGGGCCAGAGGAGAGTACAGCTGCTAGACCCCAAATTTATGCCTGACATCTGTGAAATCAGGTCATGTTGGAAAAGTTTGACGGGTAAGCAAATGACTATACCATCAAACTGTGATGCTTGTACACTTGGGAACATACAGAAAACAGCTGGGAGTTAGATTAATGCAGAGAAAAATATCTGTTATTTCATGCTTTGAGAGGGGTTCCAGGGATTACTCTGAAATGAAATAATCCTGTTAGAATAGGGTAAAATCCTGCTTAAGCAGAGAGAAATAAAGTTCAGGGTTATCAGTGTGACACTTTCATGACCACCAAATTCATCCCAGCTGTTTCAACAGACAGGCCTGGATTCCTGTGTTGGATTAGTTGGTGCAAAGAAAGAACTTCTAGGGTATGATAATTATTATTTTTTTCTTTTGTTTAACTTGCCTTACTTAACACAAAGTTATTTCAATTTAAGGACTATAATATGCAGTGTGCTAATGATATATCTGTTTCAGTTTGCAGCTCATCTAGTGAAAAACAAGTACCCAAGGGTCTGCATCCTAGATGGAGGAATCAACAAGATCAAGCCAACTGGTCTCCTCACTGTTCCTTCTCCACAAATTTAAGTGACTGTAAACACGGATATCCCGGAACCAAAGGGCATTATGGCATTTTCACTATACAAGCGATCCTGATGATCAGTGTCTTATCCTGCAGATCTAGAGCAGAGAAGCTTCACATTTGATATAAAGCTTCAGTTGAAACAGATGAAAACTGTGAAGCTTTGAGCTTTCCAAGAAACCTCTTTCAGCATTCATGTAGTTCACAACTGGTTGAACAAGTTTGCACACAAAAATCAGCTGGCATTTGGTATCTTATAAATATTTCTGCAGAACAAAATAAACTGGCACTTGATGGCTCTAGGCTGCACTTAGATTATTTTTCAGAAGTATTTTACTGTGAATATCAAAAGTAACAAGCTGAAGCTGTATCCTGTGTGTATCCTCTGAAAAAGCGTGTTCTCTAATATTTTAAAGAGTAATTGCTGTATCTTGTGACCAACTTTCTTTTTGAGAAAGCATTTTTTTCATCTTGTTTGGAAATAAAGATGTGTCCCAGATTGGAAGTCACTGTAAGAGCTGCTGCTGAGTCAATCCAAACTGTATCATATCCTGCAGAAGTGGAGAAGGCCTGCTCCTTTGTGGAGAATTTAACATTTTATTTCCACAAACACAGCAAACGCAACAGTTTCTGAAATTATTAGAGTGGAGTCTCCGACTCTGGAGACATTCAAAACCCGCCTTGATGCCATCCTGCGCAACCTGCTGTAGGTGGACCTGCTCTGGCAGGGGGGTTAGACCAGATGATCTCCAGAGGTCCCTTCCAACCCCTAACATTCTGTGATTCTATTACATTTACAGAAACATAGGCTTTTGACAATGCTGTGTCTTATTATGATAGATCGGTTATTTTACAAATAGTAGTGCTTTTCTGATGTAGAAACTTATGCTTAAACTTAAAAAGCATCAATGCAATTTTAATTTTCATATGAAAACAATCTAGAGTAACATCCGTTGCGTAGGAATTGGAGGTGCAAAGTTCTCTTTGGTGTTCTACTGTTCCAGCTAGTGCTGTTGATTTTTTTTTTAAAGTCCTATTTCTTAAACATGAACTTCAAAACTGACAGATCGAGATAGCAAACCTGTTTCTAAACTAAACTAGATGCAAGTGCTGTAGATGAGTGAAAGCAGGCTTCCACAAAGGGCATAAGGTGACTCTGCACTAGAGATGTGGAAATTACTTTGCAGTAAGAATCCAGAAGAATTGAAAGCACCAACAGAAACAGGAATTGGTATCTCTTTGTTGCTGAGAATCTAAAAATAAATTTTGATTCAGACAAATACCACCTTTCAGGAGATGGGAGGGGGGGGGAACCCAACCAACCAAAACCCACCATCCTAATTTCTCCCCCTCAAAATCCTAGGTTAGCTTTGCTAGCATGTCAGGTCCATTATTCTAAAAACAACGTGGGAGGAAGAAAATGCTAGGGAAATAAAAGAATCTGTCTTCAAGAATGTGACTTGAAAATAGTACCTTTAATCCAGGAAAAACAGTTGCGATAATGTAAGACTGACAATATGGGTCTGAAATTGAGTGGGAATTTGGAAGAATTTATTTTAGACAGAAAACAAGAAACTTTGGGATTTCTCTTTCTAAGTTTTTAAAGTTTAGAAAACATATTACATAAGGCTTAATAACCACTGAAGTGCAGGGATTAATATGTATTTTGTTAAATGAACAAAATGACACCAAAGATCTGTTCACCTGGTTAACAGCTGCATATTAGCTTGCATTGTGAATTTGATACCATGCTGTTTATTAGAGCATTGCCTGAGACACGGTAGTCTACATGATACAAGCTCACTGTTAGGGTAACGAGGATTTGATCTGGATGTGGTTATCATATGCCTTAGTTGAGGATTTTATATAATTAATAGCTTTTAGTTTGGTAAGCAGAAAGTTGCAGCAGCTAGCCTTACTTCATTTTTTCTTCTGTTACCAAGAGCTTGCCAAAACTGAGAAAATTGTGAGAGAAGGGGTCAGTGAGAAGGCTGTGAACAGTCTATAAATCACAGGCAAAATGATCATTTTTTTGTGGTTGGTTTGTTTTTTTGTTGGTTGGTTTTTGTGGGTTTTTTTGTGGTGGTGGTAGATTTTGGTTTTTAGTTATTTTGGGAGGGTTTTTTTGAACTGCAACCATGGAATATGAGACCTTGCGGAAGGCATTGAAAGAGGAAGGCTTTGTTCTTGCCTTGCACGCTGACCAGAATTTAGCCTGACTCTTCAGAAGCTGGTCTCTAGCACTGTGTGCTGCCTTTGGGGAGGTTTAGTCTTGCCACAACTGTGGTTTTGAGAACCCTATTTGAAAAGTATGATCAGCGAAAAGAATATGGGGGAAGAAAGGCTCCGTTTAACTCCCTTCATCTCAGCTGTGATTTTTCAGAAAAAACCTTTTGTAATTATAACATGCTGGTGTATATATATATATGAGCTTTCTTTGGTCTAAGGTCAGCATATATACTGAAGCTTTCAAGAAGCTTTTGACTTTAAAAATTCAAGATGCCTGGCAAACCAACTGAGTTAAGGGATCAGAAATGAAATGCAGGGATGGATTATCAGGCTCCTCTGTTAGCAGAGCGTTTCAACAACAATGTCTGGTGAGGCCTGTGGTGCTCAGCTGACTTTAAAAATGTCCTGGAAATGGAGAGGAGCAGCGAGTTTAATAACGAGCTTCCTGATGCTACAAAGTCATCCACCATGATCAAAGTTTTGCAGGGCTGCGTGGAGAGTGAGAAAAACCTTGTGTACTTAGCGTCAGAGATTCACTATGAAAGGGTGCACAAGGGGCCCTGCAGAACAACAGTTTTAACCGTATTCAACAGTGAATTCATTGACAGATAAGACAACATTGCAAATGCTCAATAGCAGCCAGAAAGCTACACGGGATATTGGTGATTGTAAGGAAGTAAATGGATAAACCAAGTTATGCCATCAGAGAATTAACCCATATGGTACATTTTGAACACCTCACAGATGCTTTATAGTACAAAAAAAGATACACGGGATTAGAATGGATACAAAACAGAGTTAGAATAAGATGATTTTAGTTATGTTGATTGAAACTCTTCAGTTTGGAAAAACAGGCAACCAAAATAAAACATCCCAACTTTTGCTGAGAGTACAGTCTTGAAATACGGAATTGGTCACCAGAAGAGGCCGTTTGTAAAAATACTCATAAAGAAGGATTAGACAGCTTTGTGGAACAGCTGTATCTCTTGACTGATTATTAACCACAATGGTTGAGAAACAGTATTCAACTCGGGGCTTTTCTGAGCTGTAGTTAAGAGGGGCTCGGAGAGTACACTAGAAAGAGACCACCCTGTTTCTTGCACTCCCTTTTCAAGCACTTGCCCTTCATAAGTGGATATTTGGCCATGTGCAATACAGCAGTTCAGGTGATGTTATATATTTAATCCTACCTTGAAATTTTCTTTTTTACACAGGTACTCGGAAAAGAACTGCAAGCACAAAGAACAGAATGCCTTTGAGAAAATAGGATCTGATGTGTACCCAGCCACTCATTCCCGTAGTAGGAAGTATTCTGTATCTCCTATAGGTATTTTAATTCTTAGAGAATTCAAGTGATCTTTTGAGTGAAAAATATCTAATATTTAGCAGGTGCATCAACTCCTTTGTGACTAATACAACTGGTTTAGTATTGAAATGTTGAATATATAGAGATTTAAGCTATAATGCAGTTCAGTCTTCACTTTCAGTTTAGCTGAGTCAGATTCAAAGCCTACATATTCCATTTGTGTATGGATATATTTGACAGAGGACTTAAAACTGCTATTAAGTAAAAGTTTACATTATGAAATAACGTGTACACGTATTTTCCATGAGAAATTGTGAGAGAGGATGTGTCTAAAAGCAGGAAATGTGAAGAACTGCTAATAGTTAATTTTTTTCACATGTAAATAAAGTACCTGCAGAGTTCCATAGCAGACAGCTGGATATGGCTGCCAGTTGCTGATGTACCTGCGCTTACTACTTTAGTCAGTGTTTTTAAAACTGCCTATAAATAGGCATACTATGCCTGTTTATTTTAATTCAGTTACATAGGACAAGCTCTCAGTCACAAAATTAGCTTCTGATCTCTTTCCACACACAAGGAAAATTCTTGCATTTTGTGGTAATTACTCATTAAAGAATTTTATCTAGTTTTTGCAGTGTTTGCCCAGTTTAAGAGCATCAAAATGTATTTGCTCTGTTACTCCACCAATTTTGGCACTACTGTGGTGGAGCAAGCAGTTGTCAGATTTCAGTTGAAAGATTTCTGGAGGCCAGGTTTTCTGAACACATACATTTCTAGCACCACGGTTTGTCCAGCTGTACCATGGTCATTCTCTGGTTTAGACTGCAACTGGATACATTAAAGATCTAATAGGAGAAAAAATTCTTTGCCTTCCATGCTGATGTCTTCTACTACTACAAGAAAAATGTCCCAACTAAATATTTCCCACTGTTTGGCCTGGAAAATGCAACCTCTCCCAGTCTGTTTTTCCTGCCGTTTTAAAAACATCTTTAATCTGCCCCAACCACGTTGCCTGTAGCTTCCTGCCAGGACAGCCAGGTGCCCCACAGGGTACCCAGGTGGGCATCTACGGAGAACAGAGGTGTTAAACCCTCTTTTTGCAGTCTTATGCCTATTGATCATTGCAGACTATGAAACATTTGCTATTAAACAAGAGTGTCCTTCTTTAGACCAGATGTAGCCCTTTGAGATTTCTGTTACATTTTGCATCTGAGTTTCTTGGTTGTTTTGCACTTGGTTTTTTTACAAGTAGATATTTGTCCTACTTGGTCCACTCTTTTGAGCAAATACTAAGACTATTTATCCTTATCCTAGGAACCTTCATTCCTGGACCCATCTTGTCTCCGTTTGTCATCCTGGTTTCTCTAGGTCTTCTGTGACCGTGATACCTTCCCAGTTCAGAATGGGAACAACTCACCTTACGTAGCAGAAAGGAAGGAAGTTGTGATGTTTGCTTGACTTTTAGCTTTCATTAATCTGTCTCACTTCAGGTGCTTCTGGTTTGTTATTTTTCTTAATTTAGAATGAGTTTTCCCTTTAGATTTATGTTCTCCTCACTGGTAGTCCAGGGTATTTGGTAGACAGCCTTTCTGATATTTCTAAAGCAGAAACAGTAACCATAGCAGCTCGGCAGAGACAGCTATGGTTATTCTAAGACACCTTCTTTTACTTAGGTGATTTATTTTTCTGATCTCCTGAATGATCTCTAGAAGTGTGAAGGGCCAAATCATTTGCCAGAGTGGGTAAGGGGTTAAATTTCAACACCATCCTATCCTTGTTTTTACCAGGCTTCAATCTATTATTAAGCTAACTGACAAGACCACTAGACTTCAATTTGTCGTCATCCTCCTTTGCCTGTGTGTAGACATAATTTGTGTAGGCATAATTCAGTAGTGCAATGTTATTTCTGTGACCTTCTGGATGTCAGTATCTAGACTTACCTTGCTATTCCAGCCAGCTAAGGAAGATACTTATTCGAGTATCTCTTAGCTGGACTTCAGAGTTGCATCTCACACGTGAGCTTTTCAACACGTGCATCACTCCTGTTATTATTCAGTGAGGTACTGTGTTAGTTTTGTGGCCTGAGACGTACTTGCTGTTCCTATTTGCAGGGCGTGAATGTTATCCAGAATATCCCTTCTGGAGATTTAATTTACATTTGCAGTTTTGGTAGGTTATCAAGCTTCTTCAGTTAATATAAAAAATAGCTGTATCTTTATTTCGCTTTCACAGTGTTCAGACTGACTTACTAGGAGGTCTGGGAATTGTGGGAATGAGTGTAGCCTTTTAATCTCCCATTTCCAGTTATCTTTTGTTTGCTGATGAGTCAGACTAGCCTCTCCCACTATTAGGTTAGAAACTTAACTACTGCCATCAGTCTTACCTTGCTATTTTTAATTCTTTCTCCTGGGCTCAACTTGCAAAGAATTATTATTCCTCCCAAAAGAGTGTTTCTTTCCAGGGCAAGTAGTGAAACATGATCCATGCTGGCTGAACTAACATGAGGTTTGTATATTTGACTAGCAAAACTAGAGATTTTCCATTTTCTTTGAATCCTGAGCTCTAATGCTAGTATTGTCATTCTTTTAGAATTCCAGCCTCAGTAGAGAGCAAACACTGGAAACTGCGTTCTGTTTCGGAAATAGTGTTTCATTTGCCTTTCAAGGAACCATGAGGCTTGGAGTTTGCTGCTCTTGGTGCCTTTTAAATAGTAACACCAAAATACCTCTTGGACAGCAGTTTGTGTTCTATGACAACAGAGTCTTACAATGTAGTTCAATATTGCAGTGTGGCTTAATATATCAGCATTTTATAAACCAGTGTTAAACTGAGTTTAAAGAATTTGGTCCAAAAAATAGGATCAGTAGAGTATTATTACCGCTGAATCAATTTGCAAGTGTTTCTTGTAAAGCTTTTTCTCCAGATGTGTGTAACCATAATGTAAATCCACGTTTAGATTAACCTCTGGTAGTGGTCTTGCACATAAAGGGAGAGAGAGCCCAATGCATGCCCTCTTGTAATTCACATATTTTACTTACCTGGTGATAGGTCCTTATGTGCTTTAGGAGCTATATTCTATAATGCCTAGACACCAAGTTTCCAGACACAATCTTTGTGAAAGAAGAAACAGTGGAGCAACTCAGAGGTCAATGTTGTAATCATTATATTCAATGGGAACAATCCAGAGAAGACTATAGATCACTGTTTTAATTAGTATTTCCTAACTGAAGCCGTATGAAATTTGTCTCGTCTTTGTCTATCTAGGATTATCTGGCATTACATCATTTTAGAGAGTCAGAGCATCAGCTCTTGCCAGCTGAGCTGGCCAAAGGAGTGAAAGATCTGTGAGTACAGAACAGGTAGCTGGGATAATTGTGGGGTTTTAAGAGATACGGTGATTATGGCAGTAGCTTGAGTTATTAGGCTATTATTTCCTGCGTTGCTACAAACTTTTGATCTGTCTTGCGTTTTCTCGGTTGCTCAGTTCCCCTCACTAAAATGAGGCTAATAACACTTCCTAATTTTACTCGGTGTAGGAAAAAGAAAAACGGTGAGTGCTGTGACCACTTAAAATGTGTGAGTACGAGGAAAATGCAGGCACTAAATATTTGTTTCCTAGGAGCAAGCTGTTTCCTTGGGAAGCCAAAGATAAGTGACAATGTGAGTTCTTGATCACTTATTTTGTAAATAATCCTTTCACTAGTAAGTACTATTAATGGATGAATTTCAGCATTCCTACAAACATTTCACAGCATCTATCAAGAATATAGTATTGGTAATGATGAAGCCTTCGTATTACAAAGCTTGTTATAAATTGTGGTTAGCTAAATCCAGCAATCATGTTAGTAGTGCATAATAAACACTCTTGTGTAGTTAGGCCATAATAAAATACAATGTATTTGCAATGACTACAATACTTAGATTTCTATTTTTTTTTAATTTTGATCAAGATTGGCACCTTCTATAAAATTAACCAAATACCAGGCTTTACAACCCTAGAATACCAGCAATAAAATCCTAGGCTCCCTTATAAAGCAAAGGTTAGAGCACAAGAAAGTATTTTACTTCTATTTTCAGTTCTTTTTTCTATTTTAGCAATTCAAGTGACTTTGTGTTTATGCAGGGAAGTTATGTGTAGAAGAAGAGAAGTAGATCAGTTTGCATGGTGCTATTGGGTCCTGCTATGGCTTGTTAAGGCATATAAACTCTGCCTGCCTCAGCAGCAGTAAAATGCCAGTTTTTTTCGCTGAGTTTTCTCACAGCTTCTCAACAGGGAAATATAAGCACTGAGACCTGCATGAAGGAATAGCAGGGCAGTCTAGTGTCACTGACATGTTTATATGGTACACTAAAATACCACAAGCTAGGAAGTCTCATGCTTTTTTGGATGGATCTCTCTCTTCCTATCCCTCTTCCTATCCATCTTTTCTCCAGATCTCTATTAACAGGACTTGCTAAGGAACAAATCACTTGTATTAACAGAGATAAATCTAGTCCAGAAGTTTGGAATGAGATGTCATGGAGCTGATCATGTGATATTTAGTCTTTGCTAGTAGTCATAATTTTAGATACATTAGCATGTGATACCCTGCTATTACTGTTTTCCATAGTTTCAGACCGTCAGTGTTCTTACACAAATTGAATACATTCATCCTCTGGGCATTCCTGACATGTTCTAACAGCTGTTGAAAGACAAGATTTTAGCCTTAATCTTTTCTCACTTGGCACTCTCACAGCAAGCTGACTCAAAACAAGTCAGAGCTGTACTTTTTTGTCGACCACATCCATAGAGAGAGCTTTATCTTGTTTTTGAGGTTAGTGCATAGTTCTGGCACCAGTGAGCGTAAGAGTAGCACAGTCTTATCTTCTGCTTTGTAATTATAATTATTACTTTAAAAGTATTGCACAAACCTGGAGTTTCAGAAACATACTTTCAGTGAGCACATAACATTCAGCTTCCACAAAAGGGTTGAACTTTCTTGCCATTATGTCAATTAATTTGATTTGCCTTGGTTCAGTTACTACCCTAAATGCAAATTTTCTCAACCCTTTTGAAAATGGAATGAGCTGATGGCTCTGATTTTAAATCATTGTTTCAAGTAAAGCTGTTTCTTTGAGCAATGTTGTTTTTCCAGCCTCAGAGAAATATGTGACATCAGATGTAGGAGGATGTCCTCTTGAGTATTACATGTCCTCAGTGTAGAACCAGTTCAGAGCTCTTTGATGGCAGCTTTTCAGCAACTGGGACACTCCTACCCAGGTCTGGAAAGATGCCCCATTTACAACACGTACCTGGAAGAATGAACAGGGAGAGTTTAGTTTAGCATATAACTATATGCTATATATATATAAACCACAGCTTTCTTTAAATTGACAAAGCTGTTAAAAATTTCCAGCTTTTTTTGGAGGATCCTCTGAACCTAGCTAGAACACCTCAAAGGAACTGGAAAAATTAAAATTCCTCTTTTGCAATATTTGTATAGACCTGTAGTGCATGCACATACACATGAATCTGAGTGCTTTACTAAAAAAGGTAAGTCCTCGTGCCATTTCATGCAGAGAGAAATTTTGAAATTACTTTTGAAGGAGAAACCAGCAAAATAGGCAGTTAGAACCCAGTGCTGTTGCAGTGTATCTGAGCTCAGTTGTTCCAAATACTCTCACTCCTTTTGAAATGCTTTGTGCCTCTTGGTACTGTATGTACAAATATAAATTTGCCCTACATTTGTTCTTAATGTCCAGTACATAAATCAGTATTTGTCCAGGCTTCTTTGCTCTCTTTCATCCTGCCTGATAGTGCTTTTACTGTGTACTTTACAGGCCCTTCCTCCCTCCAGGATTTCATTCAACTTTTTGCAGGCCCTTACCTTTTGCTCACCTTTTCTATTAGAGACATGTGATGGGCTTTCTTTCTCGCAAGAGTTTTTTACTGCGCTCACTGTGTCTCCTGTTCCTGGAAACTGCTTATTCCTTATTAGCAGATGCCTGAAGCCACTGACATTAGGATCCTGGGCTTGTAATGAAATAAGATTGCTGCCATGCAAAGGGAGAGGGAGGGAGAAGTGGAAAATTCCTCTCAGTGCCTCCCTTGGAAAGGCAGCCCTCTCATAAAGAATCACCGAGAGAAGTCTTCGTGATGGTGGATGAGAACCAGTGGGGGTGGCAGGAGACAGCTGAAGGCAACAGGGAGTTACTCTCTAATTACTCTTTCCTGGCAAGGCAGAATAACTGACACCTAGGGCTGTGCTTCAAACTGCTGCCTCTTGCTCACCGCTCATTACAGGAGCACCAACATACCTCATGTACTGGAGCTGCTCTTGGGTTATCACATCCTGAGACGGTGGCGTGAACTGTCATCTCCTGTTGTGCCAAAGACAAGGTGGCTGCTTTTTTTTTTTCTTCCTGTCTTTTTTTGTTCTTTTGGTGAAGTAGTGGGGAAAAAAAACAGGCAGTGGAAAAAGTCAAGCACCCCTACTATGTGTGCTGCACATAAAAGTTGTGCAATAAACGGTCACAGTAGCAAGTAATCTAAACATACGGGTATTAGAAATTTATTATACTGAACTTTAAGATATCCTGTCCTTCTGGTGGTCATCTGGTAAATGCCAAAAGAAAAAATGAGCCTCAGCCTTCCTTCACTTTCCACTTTATCCAAGCTTCTTTGCATTTTATCTCATCTCTTCTCTGTTATATCCCTCTGTGTGAAATGGGAAGAGGCATTAGTCCTTTAGATTGCAGCTCTTTAACTCTTTAAGTGTTTATAAGGAACTGATGACTGAAACCAGAATAAATGCAGGAACTGGAACTTAAATGCATAGTTAAGCGTGCTGGAAAAGTTAAGTTTCTGAACTTTTCAGAACTTTTGTTAACTTCAGTCAGGTTGCTGCAGAACCAAGATGGTGGAATGATAGACTGTTAAGAAGCTCTTATCTATGAATAATGCTGTCAGCAGTACCCTCCCTGACCCTTTGCCACTAGCACCTGGGACACTAATTTCTTTCTGTGACCTTCAACTGCTACTACAGTTGAAGCAATAAAAGCATTTAAAAAAACATGCCCAGCAATTTTTCTTAGGTTTTGATTTGGTGTTTTCAGGGGTTTGGGTTTTAGCACAGGCAAACCTGTATTGTGAGAACAAAATTATGCTGGAGAAGCCTCTAAGCATTGTATCCTACGCAGTTTTCAAGCGTGATTGGTCATCCACAGCAAGCAGTTTAGATGGAAGTGCAGCAGTGGATGGATCACCAGTCTGAATGGGAAGATGAGCAGGAGGGACTGAGGAACTTCAATGTGTGTTTTATTCTCTGTGTAAATTCACATCTAAAACTTGAGTCAAGCAGACTGTCACGGGGATCAGAAGGTCATGATCCCCAGGCTCTTATGCTGAGCTAGGCTTAAGCCTATATTAGCTTGAGATGCATGGAGGACTTCACCTTATTGTAAATTGTTGCATAGTTGGCTGTTACTACTGATGTAAGGAGCAGATAAAAAGGACTGAATGCTTGTCCTAGCCAGTTGGTGGGCATAATTGTATGTTTACTCCGTTGTTCTACTACGTTAAGGGTTAGGGTAATCTCCACTGTACACCTGTTCACTTGCTGTAATGTGTTATCCTGAGCAAAGCCTCACCTGTTCATGATACATATCTTGATAGATTACTACAGCCTTGGACTCTTCAGTTTTGTCCAGTAACTTATCAGACTTATCTCTGCTACTAGGTATGAACTAGGTTAAGTAAAGGTTATTTCATGCAACAGAAACTGCTTCTTGTAACACATAGCCAATTTTCAGAAGTCTCCAGTTATTTACAAAAAGGACTTGCAAAAGTCTGAACTCTTTGTTAAATGTCTACATGGAACCCAAGTTCCTGACAATCCAGCCTCCACAGTTGCTGCTAAGCACTTAAAAATTTGGACTTGAGCTTGGAAAATTTTGTCCTTATAAGGGTCAGGATTTACATACAGTCTGTAAATGGTTTCAGTGGGAAATGCTGGCAGAGCCATCCCTCTAGTGTTAATTGTTAACCTGTTTTGCAGACCACCCATTCTGCCTGTGCAACAGAACAAGGCTAAATAGGGCATTCATTGCCGAGATTCATCCTTAACTGATTGCATTTTGTTGATGAAAAAAAAAAAAAAAATTGTCTCCTGCATCTGTTTTCCTCAGGAAATCTTAGGCTGACTACAAAATCCTCTTGAAGTCTCTGCTGACCCTATTTCAGATTTCATTTTCAGGGGACCGCCTTTTAATAAGAAACCTTAAGAAGTTCAAATATTAGCAGGCATGAGGGTTGTTTTCTTGCACACTTTTACTGATTCAGCAAGATACTTATGCAGATGATCAGAGGCACCGTCAGGTTGAAGATAATGTCATGACTCCTAGCTTTAAGTTAGGCGTAGGTCTAAATGCCTTAAATACGTTATTCTGATCTGGCTAAAAACAATTAGCAGGGATGATCAAAACATCAAACTTTGCCTGAATCCACTCAAAGACCTGAGGGTTCTCTGGTGTGTTCTTGTTTTGTTCTATTAAACCAAAATTAAAAATACCTCCTATAGCCAGAGAGCCTTAACCAGGCTAAGCAGTAGCAGTTAGGATAACAATAATAGTGAAGGTACTTTGAGGGAAAGAGCAGGGGGTAGAAAACAATCAAAAACAAGACAGAGAAAGACCACCCACCAAAGACATGTTGAAGTGATGTAAACAGCCTTGAGAGTATGCTCAGAGATCCTGGAGCTTCTCATGTTAAATAACATATCCCACTTGGGAGCAATTACTGTCAGAGAGAGGAGGAGCCTTTCTTGGCTGTAGTTGTTGAGTTGCAGCCTGCAATTAGGTAATGTTTTGTTTCGGGGGCCTGCTCTACGGGAGGCACTGCTTGTGCAAAGGCTGCCTTTACTCTTGGATTTAGCAGTGGCGTAGCCTCCAAGGAGAAAAATTATCTCATTAACTCTTGGCAAGGAGACGGTGTGCAGCCAGAATGCTCCACATGTGCACAGCATGGTCTTCGTCACACAATACAATTTGTAATTGCTGATTACTTTTTGGCTGATGTTGAAAGCTTGCCTGTCAATCCCCACCTAGAGTGCAAAACAGTAAGTAATCATCCTCCCCCAACTCCATCCTTGTTCAGTGTGAGCACCGCAGAAGAGGCAGGAATGTTTTGCTGCAGGAGAGGCTCATAACCTTTGGTCATACACAGCCCTCCAAAACTATAAATTAAGTTCCTGAAGGTAGGTTTTGTTTATAAGTGAACATGTACTTAATGTATTTCAGAAGTGCATTTTCCATCTCTTTCTTCTGTTTTTTTTTTTTACCACCTATTTGAGTGACTGGGTTGGGGTTTTTTAATGATAACCATGGAGCTTGGGAAACTGGGATTTCTCATACACATGTACATCCAGTATAGGGTTGTTCTTGTTTGCAGTCAAGCAGTAGCAATTATCCCAGCACATTTTGGAATATTTGGAAGAAAACAGTATTTGGACCAAAAGCCAATTTGATTGACAAGGCTGTGTCAAAAGAAGCGTGGCCAGCAGGTCGAGGGAGGTGATTCTGTCTCTCTACTCTTCTCTGGTGAGACCCCACCTGGAACACTGTGACCCGCTCTGGAGACCCCAACATAAGAAGGACATGGACCTGTTGAAGCAGGTCCAGAGGAGGGCCACGAAGGTGATCAGAGGGCTGGAGCGCCTCTGCTATGAGGACAGGCTGAGAGAGCCCCTTGGAGAGGGACTTTCTACAAGCGCGTGTAGTGATAGAACAAGCGTTAATGGCTTCAGACCGCAAGAGGGGAGATTTAGATTAGATATTAGGAAGAAATTTTTCACTATGAATGTGGTGAGGCACTGGAACAGGTTGCCCAGGGAAGTTGTGGATGCTCCATCCCTGGAAGTGTTCAAGGCCGGGTTGGATGGGGCTTTGAGCAACCAGCTCCAGTGGGAGGTGTCCTTGCCCAGGGCAGGAGAGTTTGGAGTTAGGTGATATTTAAGGTCCCTTCCAATCTAAACCATTCTATGATTCTATGACAATTTGAAATTCTCATGCAGGAGAAGGAGAGAGGGAGAATCTGAACTTCATATTCCCGGCATTTCTTCAGGATTGTGCTCTCAACACTGGAACTCCACTTCCTAGAGCAACTGAAGAGTATGAACCTGCTGATCTCTGAAATGGTGGTGTCCTAGCCAAACCAGGTAACGATGTGTGAGACTGTTTCTGTACATTTCCTAGCGCAGCTGCCTCTGCGTTATAGCAGCATGGTTGTGGATGACAGGCTGTTGCCCTTCTCTAAAAGCAATGAGCCTTACACATGCAGTCCTGCCAAAAGATGCTCTCATGTACAAATGGCAGCTAGTAAGAGTAAATTCTGACCAAATTGATAGCAATTCCTATGCTTTTTTGTAGCACAAATTGCTACAGGGAATAGTTATTTCATTATGCCACTGTGCTCTATAAGATAGACCAGACTTATTTTATGGGAAGATGGTATAGGGTTATTAAGAACTCATGACTGATTAGGCAAGAGGCAAGAACAAAGAAGCAGTTCAGCATAGACTGGAGTTCATTTTTGTTTATCCCAAAACCCCCGTCTTTCTGGCGGTGTCTGTCCAGTCCTCAGTTCATACAGATTAGCTGTTGGGGAAATATTTGCTTGCGACACTGTGCAAACCTGCGACTGTGTCTTGTGTGTGTGTGTGTGCCCAGCTTTGACTGCAGGGTAGAGACAACCTAAAAATGCAAAAATTTATGGTGACCAGCATTGGCTTAATGCCTGAGATGTCTTTTTTCCTTTCAATTTTAAATCTTTCTGAATTGTCCTCCCTCTCTCATGCAATTGTTCTCAGCGCAGCAGCAGGACTGGGAGGGCTGGTGAGGGCTGTTGGTGCTGCATGAAATGAATCCCCAGTTGCTGTCACAGTGGAGTACTTCCCTCCTCCAAGGCAAATTATCAAAGCTAGCGCTCAAGTGCGCATCTCTGCACACCCTGTGCTGCACATCCCAGGCAAAATCCTGCACAGTCTTAGTAAAGTGGAAGATAGCCTTGATTTTAATACATAACAGGACTTTATGGAACAATTTTCCAAAGGGGGTAAGTCTGGGAAACTAGACTGCCTAGTCACTAGGGTTGTGGTTGACTTGGCTCGTACTGGTGATTCCTGGGTTGCTGACACATATGAAACACCAGAGCTGTGAATGGAGAGAGCCTCAGTGATGCTGACAGATTGGCTCTAGAGAGCATCTTGTGGCAAGAATTGTTTTTCCTGAAGGCTGGAATTCATGTGCATGCTGTATATGGCAGCATTTCTGTTTTGATTAGAATGAGTGTGTGGGAAGCTCTTTGTACTTGCAGGCTGCCTTATTAAGGTATGATGATTTATAACGATAGATGCCAGGATCATCTGAACTATAAAGTTTTTCTCTGGGGAAATTTGAGATAACAAGGTAAATTAATGCTTTCTGTGCAGATTAATTATACAAAATTATGCTTAATTAAAAGGAATATTTTAGTGTAGCTTAATCCAAAAGATCCAGAGTCTTCAGGCTCCCAGTGGACCTCTTGGGATATCGGTAGGGCTGGAGAATATTTGCAGTGCAGATGGGAGTTACAGTTGGGTATTACTGGAAGAGTTTGAACTTCAGACCCACTCAGAGGGGAAAGAAGGGCTGTGGGAAACCTAGGAGACCTGCAAAGTCAAATAAAATGTTTGTGTAGCCATTCAGAATGTGCTATCAGCACCCAAGGTTTTTTACCATTTAAAAAAAGTAGAAATTGTGCTCTTTCTTCAGTATTCAGAGTACTTGCAGGTTACAGACAGATCCCCATAGTCTATCTGTTAACTACAGAAAACATGGGAGCAACTTAATACATACAGAGAACAAAGGGATTCATGTCAAGTGTTGCTGAACAAATTTGTTACCCAGAAACTCTCAACTGAGTGCAAGTCTGGAATGCATCCGTTCTCCCAGTATTGCGCTAGTGTAATTATTTGTTTAAGAGGTATTCACGTGTTTACTGCCTTTACTGAAGCTGGTGTTTGCTTTGCAGAGACCCACAGGTAGGTCTGGCCTCTTTGTGAAATCTCAGGCACAGCCATGCGTGAATGAGGTGCACTTTTCAGTCGCTGGGCCAACAGCTCAGATTTCTCAGAAGACATTCAAAACACGATATGCGGAACATTTCATGCAAAAAAAAAGATTATCAGATATACTCTTACGTCTCGTGGACAGTCATTTAACGTGACAGGTGTACCGTAACACACTCATGACATCTGGATATCCTGAGAAATAAGCAATTTATTTGATATAGCAGATTGTCTCTTCCAATTTCTTTGCCCCCCTTTTTGCAACCATCAGTTATTTCAGTTATTGTTTACCAGATGTATCACTGAGGGGAGCATTGTGTTGTTTTTTCATACTTAGGGTTTTTGGTTTTGGCCAGCTTTTATATCCTGCTGTTTCCATTTTTGTCTTTGGGATTTGTATACAACTGCTGAGCAAGACTTCAGTATCTTCCAGTGGCAGCGCATTCAACTTGGAGCTGAAAGGTGGGCTGCTAACTAGAAACCTGGGGGATGCAAGTCTCTGGTTTTCGCCTGCAACACAGATTCTGTTTCGTGCCAGTTATTGTCTCTCTTCTTCTTTTACCACCTCTGAGGATATAGATGTTATTCTCATTCAGGCTGTAATCATGCCTGATGATTTCTTTACAGTTAGAATTGAGCACAGGAAATTTTCTGACACTAATGCCACGAGCTTGATCATGAATAGCTGCAAAAATGATTACATCTGCATTAATAGTTCGGTCTGCTGTTGAAACAGTGGAGCAAATCTGATAGTCCTACTCGGTGAAGATCATTATGTGTTTTTAGCTGAGAACCAAGCTGGTCATTGTCTCCTGTTGGTAAATGCATCTGCTAAGAGCAGAAATGTAGATTTGGACCCAGAAGGAGAAAATTAAAATGAAGCAATTCAGACTGGGGTTTTTTTTTCTGGATGTGCCTCATTCCATGTGTCTCTTGTTAGGATTTATGGTGAGTAAAAAATGTCAATTAGATAGAAAACCGATTGAATCTGATCTGCCCCTGAATGAACACTGGGGTAAGATAACTGCAGCTGGGAGTAACTTTGTTTTGGCCAGTACCTTCCTTACTGAGCTGCAGGAGGAAACTATGTGCTCCACTGTTTGATTTGTCCCTCTTTCCTGCTCTTTAATACAATGATAGCAGTCATGTTTGTTCTCCGTGACTTCTGTACGTTCCTAGGACTTGATTTTCTGTCACTGTTCTGATACACTGCTGCTCCTGCAAGGAATTCTGCTATTGTTGCCCCCTTTTTTTTGTTTCCTGGAGTTATTTTTTTTGCAACTTCTGAGTGCATGCATTTATGTTTCTTGAATGCATTTCAGGGAGTGTATTCCAGTGCAAGTCAATGGAATGTTATGGTAGTTTGTCATTTGATACCGCGATTTTGGCAGAGCTATCTGAGCATGAAGCTCTAATAGACTGGGCATTAGAGTAATGTTGACGTTTCCTCATGTGCTGTGAACACGTGTTTGTGTGAGCTGTGAGAATCCTGCATCTCAAACTGTGCTGAGCTGGGGTTGGTATGCTTCACTGCTGTTTCTTTTAACCACCAGTGAGACAACATGAACACGTGGATACAAAACTGATTTGGGAAGTCTGAAACTTTATTCCTGCCACTGCCACTGACTTCAATTAACTTCAGTAGGACTTTGTTTCTTTTTCCAGTGTGTGCCTGATTTGAGTGACTCTTTAGAGCATATGCCATTTGGGAGGCGGGTGTGTTTTCCTATATGCTTAATTAGATGAGGTCCAACTGCAATTGGTTTTCTGGATGCTATTGTAGTTCAAATGATTAATATATTACAGTTTCAAGGTATTTAATACCAATACTTGAAAAGCCTCTATTGCATCACTTTTTTCTAGGATAAACCCGTACCTAGTATCTCCAGCAAATGGCGACTATGAGGGCTGTTTGCCTGAGTACTGCATTAGTATCGTGATTTGTATGCAGAGAAACAGAGTATTGCTAATTAAATCATCCTGTGGTTTGTATGGGGATCCTGAACTAAACATTTACCTGTTTGTTACAATACTTACAATGGCAGCTACTGTTTTTTTATTTTTAACGGACACAGCGTTAGATCCTGTGTGTTTATCTACCATCACTGTTGTTAAATCCCGTTGACACTCTGCAACCTAAAGGGTTCATATGCAGTAGCGTGGAGAGTTCCCCGAGGTGGGACTTCCAACGATGACTAGAATTTTTTGCAGACCACTGGTTCTGGTGTGATATTTGGCCCATCTGGCTTGAGGAGTGTTTCTCAACTCTCAGGTGTTCACATGCAGGTTTGCTGGTACTGCTAACAGTTACCTTCTACGCCAGTGGTCCTCCTGGAGTGCCGTCCTTCAAGGCTCAGGGATGAAGGGTGTAGACAAAGCATAGCTCTTCATCTAACACCGTTAACCCCTGCTAACATGGATTTCTGGGAGGAAGATTTTACTTGTATTCACTAGATGTCCAAGGTTTTAACCCTTTTTCATTTTCATGCTACAGGAGGAATCCTGTAGGTGTATTTTTAAAAAGAGCCATGTCTGAAGTCTGTTGGATGGTTTTTTGGTAATCTGAGGTAAAAATTATAAGGTACTTCCAAAAAGCAACCACCTTCTTAAAGTAGTTTGGGGATGAGAAGATGCTGCCACTGAGCTGAGTAAATGTATGAGGTGGAGAGGTGGTTTATTGTGTGCTACGGGCGTTGTACGACCGAGAGGACTGATAGGTTGCATGCTACATCAGTGGCAGGTGTGTGATGAGTTCATATATTCAAAGAACAGAAGCTGGGAAACTGTATACAGTGAAAGGCATTTTACGTGCCTTTTGTCTGTTTTAAAATATTCTTAATTAAATTAACATCTTGTGAATGAGAGACTGCAGTGCCGTGCTGACAGAGTAGCATTCAGCAGGCAGCTGTGCTTCCCACTGGCAAGCGGCAGTGGTGTCAAATGGTGTTCGGGCGGGAGAGAGCTGGTGCTGACCACCTGATTTCCTAAACATGAAAATGACTAATTTATTCAGCTTTTGCTTTAATTGGACATTAGGGTGGATACATGATATAAGTACATTTCCTTTGTGGTTGTGCCAGTACTTTCTCATGGAAAAATGTGCCCGCTCTGATTGTAAAAAGGAGGCATCGTACAGCAGAATTACAGTCAAAGCAAAACTGAGTTTAATTTGGCTGAGAGACAGGGTGCAGTGATTCTAATCAAATGGAGAGCTTTCTTGTGAGAGATTGAGTTACTCCACACTAGAAAATGTCTTGATTTATTTTTTTATTTTTGACACGGATGGTCAAGAAGCAGAGCTCTAGCCAGCTGTGCCACTGCTGTGTCAGGTCCATTGAATTGTCTCTTGCTCCTGTAAAACATGCTTGGGTTTTGTTTTGTTGTTTTCTCTTGAAAAGAGAATTATCAAAGGCAACAGCTTTTCATCTTTTATGAAATGTTTTCTATGTAGGGTTTAATGTTCCCTGTGAAACATTTTTTGGGAAAAAGCCTTCATCAGCTACAGAAGAACAAGAAAAACTGCATCTGTCTTTAAACTGGAGGAGGTAAAGTGAACACCCAGGTCCATGAACTCAGGGAAGAGCTTTCTCAAAACTGAAAAAAGATACCTGGTTTATATTTTGCCAGAAAGCTGCAGTCAGAACAGTGCCAAGTCTGCACACTGCAGAGAGGGGAAATGCTGTAACCTCCTCTGTGATGTTGGATTAGCAACCTGATGCCCTGCTATTGCACTGCCCTTGCCTGCTGGAGGTGTGGAATAACTGTCGAGCAGAAAAATTGAAATTAATAGGTGATAAATTTATTTTGACACAGATGAGCTGAGTGATTCAGAGAGGGAAAATTGCAGGCATAATTCATTCAGGTAATACAGTGAAGCAGTCAAAACTCAGAAGTTTGTGAAGCATATTTAGATGTCAGCACCTCTGACAAGTCTCAATCGCACATACTGTTGCTGAAAATGAAAACAGGCAAGTTTTTCCTTAACTGTCTGGAGATTTGTTGGACACATTGGGGGCAGGATTCAGAGTTAACTAGACTTAATTAGTCTGTTCTAGCTTGGTAGTGCAGACAGCAGTAGCTGTACTGGCAGTGAAACTCTGCAGATTGACACAAACTCTGCAGATATGGTCCAACCAAGATAAACTCACATTGTCTTTTCATGCATGTGTAGGTTTGTGTTCTCAGGTATGAATTTTCTGCTCGGGGTTTAGCAGATTATTTCTGTGAATGGCTTCTCTTTCATTATGAACTTAATTGAGTAACCAAGACGTCTTAAGGAGTATGTAGATTTCTGAATTATAAACGATTTCCAGAAGGAGATTCCACTTTTTTGCCAAATAAAATGTACAGTAGTTACATTTCAGCAAAATGTCATTGCACTTTATCAGGGCACATACTCATTCCAGGCCAGCCACTATGAAAACTTACGGGTTCGTTTGGAGAAAAGATTAACTATTCAAAGTGGCCCAGAGTTTCACTGGCAAAGTGATAACAGGTTAAATACCGATAATGTTGTTACTAAAGATATAGCCACTTTTAAGAGGAAAATATGATTCTTAGGGAAGGTATTCTGAGAAAGTAAATGATTAAAATGGATCTGTTTCTGTTTTGGGGCAGGGGGGTGGTGGTGGTGTTCTCTTGCTCTTTCTCTCTCCCCCTCTCCCCGCTCCCTCTCCAGCTTCTCCTCAGTTCCTGGCACTTAACTTTTCATGGAGGAGGTTGGTGTGACAGCTCTTGTTCAGCTAAAGCTCTGCTCACAGCAATCCCTATAAGAAAAACTGATTTCTTTTTTCTAATGTTGGGAGTCAAAGTATCTCAGATTTACAGAGGATCACTTCTTTTCATTATCAGAGGAGGGTAAGAACAGAGTAGCTGAACTAAAATCCTGCTTGCATTCTGAAGTCTGACAGAATTTAGCATATAAGATGTTGATTGTCATGTTTCCCTTTCCTTAAGAGAGCTTCCAGTAGGCCGTGAGTGAGGAGAGTATTTATCCTGCATATTAGCCTTGGCAAGACATGAAATGAAACTCTTGCACTCAGGAGACAAACAGTGTTATAATACTGAATGAAGACAGCAATGCCGTAAGTGCTGTCAGCAGGCTATGCTGAATTCATCTGAGGGGCAAGTTTCTTTTGGATGATTGCACTGTACCAGTGTCAGGAAGGTATTGCAAGTGTTAAGTCATTTTTTTAAGTTAAGTCACTGTTTCTCTGAAAGGAAGCCGTTCAGATGAAAAATACCCTAGAGAAGAGATAAAAACACCATTTGGGGATTTTTGTCTGTTTAAGCAAATGACATAATAGGTGGGGTTGCCCTGAACAGAAATCTCTATAAATCTCAAATAGAATCTGTTTGTACAGCATCTAGTTCAAGGTCTCTCGTGGATCACTGTGGCACAGTATAAAAGTTTATTAATTATTACAGCACCACCTATTTGGGCACTATTGACTTCTGAAAAGCAGTATTTCTATTACAGTGGCACGGGATTTTCTCCATCAATTCTTTACGTGTTTTCTAGTCTGAGCGCCTGGTGCCTCCTCTCCTGCCGCTTTGTGGCATCACTTTTGCGTCCGCACAAGGGTGGCGTGAAACACACCCTGACCCCAAACCTGGCATTTGGCATTAAGAGCGTGCTGATGCTAACGGTAGGACAGTGATGAATTGTGCGGTGGGAAGAGCAGCCCAGAGGCGTTGCTGGAAGGGTAATCCAGGGCTGCTGTCAGGCTTCGGCACAATGTCAAAATATCACAGAACTGTCATGCAGGAAGCCTGCTTGCCTGGCTGCTCAGTGCACAGTTTGTAACCTTCTCTTATTTTATATACTAGGAGTGGTGGTATAGTTTACATTGTTTTTTAAATATAAAATGCTGCTGTGTGACTGTTCAATGTTAGGGGAAATTTGGGAATTTGCCCAGCAAAGAGCCAGAATACTGGTGGTGGTGGTGGTTTATCTGCATTACCTGGATGTTGTTATTTGTTCTTTGTTTCTTGATCATTTTTTCTTCTCTCTGTAGCAGCCCCTGCCTCCGATTCCCCCGGGCTGTGGGAAATAGGTTCATCACAGACTGAAAGGGGAGCGAGGGCTGTAGCTGAACGGATCGGCCCTGGGCTTTGGGTGTGCTTAAGACCTCAGATGTTTAAATTGGCCAT
This sequence comes from Chionis minor, assembly GCA_013398295.1. Classification (NCBI taxonomy): domain Eukaryota; kingdom Metazoa; phylum Chordata; class Aves; order Charadriiformes; family Chionidae; genus Chionis; species Chionis minor. The sequence goes on from VZSF01002487.1 coordinate 618,483, forward strand.
AGAAGCAGTTTGCAGGGAGATGTTGCCTGTGCCATGAACAAAGCAGGCAGACAACTGTGAACTGATGTTTGGGAATGGACTGAGTAATAAAACGGCGCGACCACACTGCAACACGGTGCAGACAGACCTTATCTCACTGCCGTTTCAAAAGCAGTCTAGCAACAGGGAGCTCGGCACAGGCTCCCGTGCTCTGCTGGTGAGCCCCGTCTGAGCATTGCGCGCCTCTTATTAGCGTCAGCTGGGGGAAGGCACTACTGTCTGCAGTTAGCATGCTGCCTGGCGCTCTGCAGCTCTCTCAGGTAGGGGGAGATCACTGTGTGTGCGAGGAATCCCGAGAGCAGCATCAACAGTGGCAAAGCGACCGAGAAGTTCCGTTAACCAGAAAAGATCAAAAGAGCTGCAGGGCTTAAGCTTGGCCAGGTGATTAAGACGCGACCTATCACCTATTTTTTCATTAAGTTTGATGTGGAAGAAGCATAGTAAATTTTGTGATTCTGACATACATGGGAATTAAATGTTATTTCTGAGTAAATCATAGAATCATAGAATGATGCAGGAATTCATGGTCCAGAAATCAGCTGATGAAAAAACACCATAGTACCATTTGAACTTAGACCTTGATTATAACTTTGCTATCAGCTGAATTTATGTAAATGTACTTTTCTAGCATAGCGGTAACACTAAGCTTAGTCCTGCTGTCTCTGAAGTCAGTATCTGAGCTCAGGGAGCTGAGGGAGGTGGCACAGATGGGCTGTGCCAATGGGTGAAGCTCTGACCTGCGCATATCTCACAGTGTCTTATTTTCAACCCCTCTCTAGGACACAGTTTGAAGCTGGACCCTTCAAGTAGAAGGAAAAGAGCATTAACGTGCAGGGGAAAAATTTTAAATTTCGAAATCCACGGTTACCAGTTGCTGGACTCATTGTGTGTCAGTAAGTCACGTTTTGACTTGAACGAGGCTTTTGGCTCAGGGTGCATTTGCAGTACCGGGGAGGGTGTGACAAGATGTGAACTAGAGCCATGAGGGGCTGCTCCGGAGCTTGTCACGTCTTGTGGCCTTACAAACGTTGCTGAGGGCAGCAGCAACACAGCAGGTTAGAGCGAGGAGGACAGGTGGCTGCAGACTTGCTCTGCCAGGTAGGAAACAAGGCAAGAGGCAATTTCTTCTTCATAAGGGCATGTTGCCACTGCCTATTCTCTTGGCTCAGACAGTAAAAATCTTATTTCACCTTTAGGAGATGGCCAGAAGGCTGGAAAATGCAAGAAGATGGGAGAAAAGGAATGGGGTCAGGAGCTGGGAGTGAAAGGTTGATTGCTTGGGAGTGCTCTCCCCAGGCACAGACTGTGGGCAAGCAGAAATAAATTGTGTGTTTGAGTAGAAAATAGATGGGGTCTGACCTTGCTTATTGAGGAGTTTAATGAGGGTTCAGACAATGAAGTCAGGGGAAGGAGGTATTTGCCCTAATTTTAATCTTGTTTATCTTTGCATAGTCTTAGAAAAAATGTTCTGTATTTTAAACCAGGGAACAAGTACAGAGGAGAGCGAACAGCTCTGTGTTTCTGAATGCTATTTTAACAAGAGGTCCTCAAGCTGATACAGGTCTGTATCATAATTTGCTATGGACTTCATGCTTTTATTAGAGTTACTAGCAAAGTGACAAACTCAATTTACCTGTCATCTCCTGAGATGAAGGGAACAGTATGATTGTTGGAATGGCAGACGCTGGTGCCCCTTGCTTGTTTTATGTTACTAATGTTATTTTTTCAGGTATAGAAAGTGTCGTTATTACATGGATGGGCAACAGTACTTCACTTGGGTTTGGGCTCACTGTTTTTGCCTGTTGAAACATTGGCAAGAGGTACAAGCTTTTCTTTTCTTTTTTTTAGTATGCAGAAGGTCCAAGTTGCAACACTCAGGACTTGGACATTTCCAAGATGTGATGGAGTCTTAGGGCAGGAACTAAACTCTGTTTCCCTGCCAGGTCTGAGCTGCTGCCCCGGGAAAACAATTGATAGAAGAAAGGTTACAAAGAGAAGAAATATTTTTTTTTTCTTCTAACAGCTGGCTAATCTTTCTGAATGTGGAAGGTCATAGTCATGAGGCATAGACAGAGTAATAATAGCAATGCGTGTCTGACAGAATGCCCTGCTGCTTTATGGCTATTAGGAAAATACCACAGGAATTATTTTTTTAAAAATAGCTCAGCATTGCAAAGCACAAGGGGTGTGACTGTGGCCGCAGGAAAAAGTTTTGGCTTCTTAGTTCCTGAAGTAAAAAAAAAATCCTGTTTGCTTAATGTTTATCTTGAGGAGTAAATTGGCCTCTCCTGCCAGAGAAAACAGTCTTTGGGTTCAGCAGGTCCTGAGGCAAAGAAACTTTATTATTGTTTGGGTAGGATCTGGCAAACACTGCCAGGTGCAGTGCTTTATACCTAACGTGAATCTTTCTGGTAGACAGGGGGCCTAAAGTTAAAAGTATGCAGCTGAGGATAAAGGCTTTAATAGCCTATTTTTCTTCAAAAGCTCAAGACCACAGCAGCAACACAGAGCTGGAAGAGGGAGAGAAAAAAGTTGGGGTCCTCGAACAAACTGGAGGGTAAGAGAAAAAGTGCAGTTGGGAAACTTTGAGAGCTATGTGAGGAGGAGGAGGAGGAAAAGGCAGGGGGGGAGAGGAAGCAACCTGCGCAGAGGATGGGAGCTGCACTCCCACATGCTGTTCTGCGGTGAGCGCATCCAACTCCAAAGCTCGCACACACTTAACCGTGGGCAAAGAGAAAGAAATACTCCGGGTCTGAATTCACAGCCTTAGCTACTTGCTGCTTAATCGAAGTCTTGGTTATGCTTAGAAGCAGTGTCAATGCCCACTGCTGATGCTGGTGCCCCTTGGTTCTTCTAAGTTACTAATGTTATTTTTTCAGGTATAGAAAGTGTCGTTATTACATGGATGGGCAACAGTACTTCACTTGGGTTTGGGTTCGCTGTTTTTGCTTGTTGAAACGTTGGCAAGAGGTCGGTCCTGCTGTCGGTCAAGGGTACCCGTCAGGACCCCAGCTCTAGGGCTGCCTCGGCGCGGTGGGGCGGGTGCTGCAGGCTTGGTAGGTGGTGGTTCTTCACGGACTGACCAACCGTGACGGCTCAGAGGCAACTGAGGCTTCTTCCAGTTTGACTTGAAGAAACTTGATTTGGATCTGTTCACACCAGGGGCTCGATCCCGCCCTAACTGAAGCCAGGGGCAGTGGCAGCAGGATTGGGTCCTGCCAGGAGTTAGAAACCTGGCTGCAGCAGGGCCTGCGGGTGTGGTGGTGACCCCCACAGCAGCCGTCACGCTGTGCAGCCTGTGTGCATGGGGCAGCATAGCTGCATTAACGCGGTCTGTGCCCATGCTGGTTTATCCCAGCTCCCACTGGTGAAAAACAGCACATCTAGGGCCCATCCGGAGTGGTATTGGCTTGGCACCAGATGCCCAGCTGCAGGAGCATGGTTAGCTGTAGGGACCACAGCTGGATGGCCAGCATTGCCTTTGTGCTTTGCCCCCGGGATTAGAGCTCTCAGCTGGGACTAATTGGGGGCAGTGCAACATCTCCACCGGCCCAGGGGGTTGTAATGACTGGAATCAGAGGAGGCGGCTTGAGGGTTTGCATTTTGCAGGTAAGAGTGCCAGTATTTCAAATACGGTGCTTATAAAATTGCCGGTAGGTCTGTCGAAGAGCTTCTGACACATTCATGTCCCTGTGGGCTAGACTGGAAGCTCTGCAGTGAAACTGTAATGTGCTGAAACCTGAGGCTGCGAGAGCTCTCCCTTGGTCTTGCCCTGGTTTAGTGTTGGTGCACATGCACTTTGTAAAAAACTGGAGTGTTGGTAGCTGTTGTTTAATTAAAGAATCTACTTTGGAGCTTTACAGAGTACTCTGCGTAGGAGATAGGAATGGTATCGTGTACCCAGGTAAGAAGAAAAAAAGCTGTAGCACAAAGCAGAGTATGATGGAGAAGGGAGGGATGTTGCATTTCAGGTCTGTGATGTGACCAAAAGAGTTTGTTCATTTACAGGACAGGAGAAATAGTATCTTAAACAACAGTTCTTACTTGGACTAAGAACTCTATTTAGTACATGCACTTTGAAATGCTACTTGGATGTTTGTTGCTGGAGTACATGCAGCTCTTCTGCAGTGAGTTTGCCAACTGCTTGGCAAGGGACAGGGGAAATGCCTGCTAAAAATTAACTAGCAACTGAGATAAATGACACACGAAAAGCTCAGGGAGCATGGTGATTTCATCAGTGTCTGATCTACTTGCTTGTCTCATGGCTGCCCAGGTTCCTTTGTAACATGTTTTTGGTTTTCTCGGCTTTCTGTACAGCAGCCTCGTAGATGGCCTGTTCAGTGATTCCTTCAGGAGAGAAAGTCACATGTGTTTCTCTGAGCAGCTAAAAGGATTCATTTTAATCAGGAGCAAGGCGTTTGTATGGTATTAACAAAGGACCACAGAAGCCAATGGCAGATGGGTCCGGTGCCTTCAGCGTGCCTCACCTGGCTGTGGCAGTGGCCAGAGGGCTGAGTTGGAGCTCCAGGCTTCTGGAAGTTACAGGCAAATTAAACTTGTTTGTAGGGTTTCCCCATTCAGTAATGCTGGATAATGGAGGCTTTTAATTGTCCTACTGCTTTTAACTACGTGCTCTTGCAGGTTAGGCTCACTGACCTGTCTCTGCGTATTAAGAGGACAGCGTGTAGCAGGAGGATTTGCGAGTAGGTTCAAGTAAATGGCATTTCCCTACCTCTAGGTGCACGATATAAGCATTTGACCACTTTTCTCATCTGCCACGTGGGTGGGTTTAATCACCTTGCTTACAGCAGTATAAATAGGGGTACAGAGAGGTGCACAGAGAAAATTCTTGCTGGTCCCTCGAACATGTTCAGGGACATGAGCTGCCAGGCAGCCTCAGCCCTTGGGTGAAAGGCCAGTGGGTGAAGCCTGGTAGCACTGGAGCAGCCTGTGCCTGTTCTGCTGCAGCTCTCTACAGTTCCCTTACCGGTGCAAGACATTCGTCTTCCCAAAAGTGCGGTCAGCGGAGGATAGAGCTCATTTGCACAGTCCATGCGCATCCCCTCGGGGAGTTGTTGCTGCGTCACTGAGATGTGAAGCATGGGTTGTCCATGTTGGGTGTCAGGACACAGCCATCATTACAAAGATGGTTTTAATACTGAGGTTTGAAAATCTCCCTCGCGTGTTATTTTGCATGCTGCAAGATTATGTTGCAGTCACTGTTGGCAGCCTCGCGTGGTCTGGAGACGCTGTGGTCCCAGGCTGTCCCAGGCAGGCGGGCCACTGGAAAACTCACCAGCTGAAGTGTCTGCCAGTGCGTTTCAGGGCCAGAATGGAGTCCAGTTGTTTTGCAGTCCCGAACTGGTGAGTGCAGTTGCAGGTTTGCTTGCATTCTCCATTTGCGCCTCCTGTGGTTTCATCCATAGTTGCTTCTTGAACGGTCAGAGTTCAGATCTGCTTGCTGCATGCTCAGGATATTGCCCTATTTGGGGGTTTTGTGGAGTTTGCTTCCTGCGCGCTAAGACCTAGTTGCAGTATGCAGGGAATTTCGGTCGGAGCAGCTAGCTCAGAGGGTAGTACTGAATGGGTCTCCTCTGTTGAGGGTCCCTTGTTTGGAAGGAAGCAGACTTGCATGTCAGGGAAGAAAAATCTCCTTACCTTCATCAGATAACATGAGAGTTTGAATTCGCCCAATGTCTTTAGTAGCACAGCTCATACCTCTGACAGAACTTGAGAGAAAAATGAAGAGATTTGCCTGTGTTAGGGACTACCCGGTGTCCCAGCCAGCCATGGAGCATTAGTCATGGTGTGACTGTTTGCTGTGATGCCAAACACACTCTGTGGACTAAGTGGTGTCCTGGGAGGGGACGGCTGGATAGAAGATGAGGAATAGTGTTACCAAGAGCCTGAGCCAGAGACCTGTGGACTGGAGCTCCGTGGCCGAGCTGTATTTGAACCCTTACGATTTTGGTCTAGCTCTCTGACCGCCTGTGTAAGCTCATCAAAGGCCATGTGGTACTGAAGGCATCCCTTGATGTACCTTGTACTTTCTCCACCTACTTTTCATGTTAATGAAGTATTTTTTTTAAAGCCCCAGTCACGTATCTTTATTTGGCAAACAAGTCACTTCGATAAAAGCTGGCAGAACAGCTCTCAGTGAGTTTCCCAGCAAAATGTGCATGTGCCGGGGCTGCTTGCTAATGCACAGCGGAGCTGCCAGAATGCCGAGTCCTCCCAACACCCCACAAAACTGCCTGATGTACCTTGTGGGTAATTAAACATCACTCGGTTTTAGCAGTCAGCGTTCGGTAATGGAGTTCAAGCCAATTAAAATATCTTTTTATAAGCAGGGTAGAACCCATGGCGTGTGACAGGAGGGTGACTGAATTGCTCACAGTTTAATGCACCGCTGACTACGCAATAAAGGTGCCTGGTTTCTGTGTAAATTGATGGACACTATAGAGTTTTGGGGTTTAATATTAGTGAGCAGTTTTAGTGTCTTCAAGCCCTGTTTATACCCTCCAAGGCACAATGACTAAAGGGATCCCCTAGACTATTAGCAAGAACCATGCGCATTTGATATTTAAGAGAGAACACTAAACGTCCCATCGGTGCATGGAAACTTTGAAGAGCTCCATGGGATCGCAACTTCTGTTGTCCTCCAGCTGGTCCCAGAAACTGAGGTAAAATGATATTTCCTGAGCTAATTTGGAACTTTAGAGGGGTGGAAGTTAAAGCATCTCTCTTGGACACCTCTGAATCCTACTAATCAATTTTTTTTTGCCTCAGACAGCTTTCCAGTTATTTTCCTTGGGCTGGACGTCAAGACGGTCTTTGCTGAGAACTCTGGTGTTACTATTATCAGCTGAGGTGGCACACATCACGTGAGCTCTCAGATGAGAAGCTCTTGCTCTTGTGCTAGACCTGAACCCAGGGGTGTGGGAATGCCTTTCACTGTGCCACTCTCAGTATTTATATCTAGATGGAAAGGTCTGGAAAAAGGGGAGAACGTTTACTTGCACTTGGCATCCCTAAATACTGGCATTAAGATCCAATGAGTGAGTTACAACATTTGCTGGAGCAAAATAATAATACGCAAGAGACTCGTTCTTTTAAGTCAGCCAGGTTTGGGGTTTTTTCTTAATTTAAAATTTGGATGTTGCCTTTGATCTGTTACCGATCACCTGTCAGGGTATACTTTTGGCTGCTTATCTTTTTTCTCTGAGCACTTGTGCTACACGTGTATTATTGTGCTCATCTGGGAATAAAATCATGTAAAAACATAATTTAAATTGGCAGTGGTTCCTTTTTTTGGCAGAACCACTGTGGAGCAGCTGTGTTACAACCTGATAGGCAGGATCTGAGGAAAATATGTTTTAGGAGTGGACTGTGCGGCTTTTCCCAGGGGAGTGACTGTGGGGCTTCCCATTGTACTTCCTCTGTGGATGGGGAATGTGATGTAAGGGGGAAGACTGACAAGGGGCCATTTGAGCACCGCAGCAGCAGGGGGGACCAAGGGCAACTCTCCCTTCTCCTGCCATGCCAGACTGCTGTGTGGGCCAAGACCACCCCAGAGGTACAGCCAAGAAACACAGCTGTCCATCCCCCTCTGGATTTCACTAGCTTGCAGGACCTGAGGGTTGTAGCCATGGTCAGTGTTTTTATCCAGGGGTACAAGAAGGTACGATCACGTCTGAGGACACCAGTCACAAGCCTTGCTAGGGACCAGACCCTGGTGCGGGGGTGGTGGATCCCAGCATCCTTGAGACTTTAGTCCCAGGGATTTTTGCGAGACTGTCCCACAGCTGCACCTCAGCATCTGCGGTGTCTGTGTAAAAAGAGGTGGTGCGGCGGATGGGACAGCAACCTCTCCCCCTCCTCTGTGCCCACTCCTCTTGCTTTGGTGCCGCCTGCCCTAGCCCTGGCCTTTTATGACTGGGTTCTTGTTTGCTGGCTCTGTTGTACAGGTGGGTCTGCAGAGTACCTTTTGCAAAGCAGCTGCACCGAGAGCAGGCCAGTTGTGCAAACGGAGAGGCAAACCATGGGCGGTTGTGTCAGGGGGTTGGCAGAGCGTTTCCGAAGGAAAGGATGTGTTTTACTATTGGTGTCACACTGCCGTGCCCTCAGAAAGCTGTCCCTTCCCCTGCTCACAGTGCAGAGCGCTCACCTCTCGTGCCTTAAGTCAGGACTTGCGAGATGGGGCTGTGAGCGGGTGGGTTGGGGGCCGTTCCTGCGGGTGCCGTTCCGGGGAGCTGAGCACGGCGGGCTCCAGCTCTGCCGGCAGACGCTGGCATCAGCCCTCACCAGCCAGCTCTGCTCCAGACAGCTCCTGGTACGGCTGACGGCTCACCCGGGGGCCAGCTGGCCACAGACAGCGTGCACATCGACACCCTGCTGGGGAGAAGGGGATTTCATAGTATGGATGTAGATTTAATAGTAGGATACATTTAATAACAGGATACATGTATTATGTGGTATCCAACCTCAGGGCCAGAGGACAGTCCCAGGAATGTTTAATAGACTGATAGAGCCGGGGCCTCTGGAGTTCTTGGAGACTTAACTTCTGTTAAGTTGATATTATTACAAACTGAGCCATTTAGAAAGAATAATCTTTCTTCAACCAAGGGGAATATTACATGACTACGCCACCAGACCGGAGAGGCTTTGCATGGTCTATGGAAGCTTGACATTACCAGCTTCCTTGCAGAGGAGAAGGATGGGCACTCACTAAAATACACACCCAGTCCTTTTGTTGTTTTAAATTCTTTGAATTTTCTTTGAAAGGCCTTTTTTTTGTTGTTTGCAGTAAGAACCTGAAGGTACTGAAGCGGCGTGTATGCGTGCCATGGTAACCCTGCTTCATACATAGGGGAATTCTATCTGACATCCTGACAGGGCGAAAAATCCGGTGAGTCCATTTCTTCAAGTTTTTGGCCTAAAGGTGGGAGGCAGGGGCAAAAGGCAAGGGAAAAGGTAACAGCAGCCTTCTGCTGTGGCACCAGTGGTATCAGAGCAATGATGGTGTCTCCCTGAAATCCCGCGTAAGTAGCAGTGCCAAACTTTGGCACTGGTGTTGCATGTGAATGCAGTAAAGTAATGTTCTGAGTACACATTGTACCTTGTCTTTCCAGGTGTTTGCCAAACTCAAAATGAGTATCAAAAGAATTCTGGATGAGAGTCTGAAATGAGAACAGGGGCTGTTGAAATGCACGACAACGGAAAACCTGGGAGAAGAGTGTAAAAGAGAACTGCTCCTGGCCGGAACAGAAGGTAAAAAGTCATAAAATAGAAGGTTAACAAAAATTATGAGAAAAGCGCTGTAGTATCCCGTGATCAGAAGGCAGCAGGATCTGGCTGTATCACAGAGTGAGGAGCCTCCTCATTCCCTTTGCTAGTAAATACTTGGTTTCCTTGCTCAAATACTCGCCTCAGCCTCTTGGGCACGATACGCATGTGTGAGCACACACACGCACCCAAGATATGCAATTATATGTGATGTTTCCCGGTACGTAGAGTACAGAGATGCTGTAGAGATGGCCCTTTTGCTCTAGCGATGTGGTGTCTGTGATACCTGCAATCTCGATTTTTATTTATTTTTTTATTTTGGTGTGGAAAATCTGAAGTCATAAAACCTAGTGTGACTATGGGACATCAGGATTAAATGGCAGGTAAAGTGTTTTAACTACTGGGAAAGCTTTATTAATTTGGTGTTTTGTGATATAGATCTGTATAAATGGAAATTGCATAGGATTTAGCTGGGCTTCAGTTGACAATGACTGTCTTTCTTACAGTCACAATTAATATTTTACAGACAGTTAATCTTGATGCCTATCTTTAAATGCAGACTGAACAGGTGTTGAGGTGACTGTCAGAATGCATAGTGTGATCCCAGGTCCGGGATTTTAGCAATCTTTGCGACAATTACTGTGCCTCATTTGCAGGGAAGAGCAACCTGTAACGGGGCACCTATGGAGAGAGCTGGTACTGCTGCGTCTTTTGTCCAGGACACAGTAGACGGATGCTGCAATCAACCGTGAGCATTGTTCTGCTGAAGGTTGTCTTCTCATTCTCTTGTTAGGGTGGTTATTGTAATCTCCAACTATATTAAAACCAATGTTTTGACCTCCAAATCTAGGTTACGTTATTGAAGTAAACCTAGGGAAACTCTTCCCCAGAAAGACTGGGGTTTCTTGGAAGCGCTCCCTCGTGACTCAATAACCTGGCTCTGATGAGAGGTGAGGTGAGTGTACAGAATGGAACCTGGCAACAACATCTTCCATTGTACTTACTTTGATGTCAGCAAATGCAGTAAATGCACGCTGCCACTGGCCACGGTACCTGTCATTTATGAAGACTCTTTATTTTCAACCTTTTTTGGGGAAGGAAGAAAAGTTTAACATCTTTTAAAAACATTGAATTATATTCTGGCACGAGGTTATACAGTACATTTGATAAATGTTTTCATGTTACTTTAGTGCAATTTCTTCTGCTTACCTAAGTATTTAAGTAGGCATTTCTTTTGGCACAGTAACCTCTTTATTAAACCCTGAGCAGAAGGGGCAGTTACCACCTACTTTCTGGGAAGACCTCGGGCCATATTCTCCTCTCTTTCTTGGGGCTCACAGGACGATGGCAGAATCAGCTCCCTCCTGGCTGAGGTGTGTGGCTGCACGGAGCTGCCTGAAAGGGCAGGCGCAGCAAGAGCTGGGGAAGGACTGTTGACAGGAGAACCACTGAGGGACCTCGCCTTCTCTCTGCAGGAACACGGGGAGAAGGTGACACGCAGCTGCAGAGGTGAGTGACTGATGGCTGTAGCGGCCCCTTCACATCCGACTCTCCAAGACTTACCCCAGTGTCCACTGGCAGCTGAGACGGCAGTTGGTACTTGTTGGATTGTCACGATGGAATTACATTCGTGAAACCCAGAGATCCCAAATCCTCCTCGTGTCACTTGAGCTCTTATTTCTGTTTACCTTCTGAATGCACTCAAATTCTGGCTTCTAAGGGCTGCTTGCAAAGGGGCAAAAAACTCTTTCAGTCTGGCGTAGACATGAGATAGATTTCTCCTTTGACCAGGGAGTCTTCACCTCGGAAAGCTGTAGCAATATGTGGTAAAAGTCATCTTCATCCACTGTAGATGAACTAGACCAGAATGGGTTAATCTTGTTAGATGCCAAACAATGTGGGAGTTTCTGCAGGTTTAGTAGCGTGTGGAACTATGGTACCTGCTTTTTCTTGTTAAAATGGACATTTTGAATTGCAGAAGAAACTGTTCTTAAAAAAAGCTAGGTTGGAAATTGTTATTCTTCCGTTTGAGTAATACATGCTCTTGTCATAATGTACCTTTATTTTTAAATCTGGTAACAAAAGCTACTTCGCTTTGGTTGAATTGTCATCTGCTGGTTCATTTCACTGCAATAAAAATGAGGGGGTTTTGATCCAGAAATGAAAACAAGATTTCCAATTAGTAGCAAGTTAACAGCCTCCTTTACTGATTACTTTAAAATAACAAGGTATTTCAACTATTCACAAATATTTCTGACATATTACAAAGTAACATTAGAGAAAAAAACCAAGATCATATTTGAAGCAAAATAGTTTTAAAATGTTTACAAATGCATTGTTTTTTCCTTTTCAAAATGTTTGTTCGTACAGTTTTGCAGGAGACTATCTGTTCGGTCAAATGAACTTCTGCTATACATACTCTGCTTTGTCCTAGGGGACAAACTCGAAAAATATTTTCAAATCAGCAGTTTGTCAGAAACATGGGTCTGCAACATGACCTCTAATGGCCTTGCAATTTTGCCTCTGTGGACTTTGTGCAAGGCTTAACATGTATTTTTTTAATGATGGTTTTATAACATGATAGAAGCTGACTTTTTTTTCCATTGCATTTCCGTATTTAAAAGAATCTGAGACCTATTCCTTCTACGTACACAATTTTGAAGCTTTAAGGCTGTGCCACTAACAACATTTTATCAATTTTTGTTTTCTTAAATGTTACAATTACTTTGTCAAATCTAGACTTGTTAGCAGCAATGATGATGATGATGATCCTCATTTAAAAATTCCCAAACCAAACAGAAGAATTCCCTGGGAAACTGCACACCGCATGCATGATACATAGCTAAGAAATTAGTCCAAAGTTCTGATAAATATTTAGTTCCAGCTAGAGCTAATAATTGTTCTAGTTCTAAAGAATAAAATGTTTATTATATACAGAAGAGTTGGATGGAATAGGGACATTAGACAAAGATTGCTCAAGGCATTTCACGGTCGGAGCTGTTCGTACAGCATTAACGCAGCTGCCCTCTGCGCTGATGCGGGGGCTTGTACTGCCTGTGGGCAGGGAACATTCCTGGTAGCGTCAACGGGCTCAATCTTAGAAGATGGAAGTTACCTTCTCCCGGCTGCTCAGTCTCCAGCTGCACCAAGAGTTTCTTGCAGGATCGAGAGCCCTTTGGAGCTTGCTCCCGAGCTAAATGCAAACTTGTACAGCATTAGCAGATGCCAGTTTACATCAGGTAAAGGGTCTGGTCTCTTGCCTTCAGCATATTACAACGTGAAAAACTGCACCAGCATTTTTCAATGAGCACCATTAACTGACTTTGGTAATGTATCTATTGGCACGACCAGCGGGATCAAAGAATATGCTGTCTGGTAAAATAAGAAAGCACAGCTGCCAATTACCTTGCAACTAGAGTCTGTAAATATTAAAACCATAAATATGTTAATAACCATACACATATACACAAAACACAGCAGTAGCAATATTACAGGATGCAGCGCCTACTCTATGTAACTGCTTTTTGTTAATACAGATGCAACACCAAAATAAATGCTATTTAATACGAAGCAAACCCTCCTTTCAAAGGTCAACGGCGGTAAGTCAAAGTTCAGGTCTAGGCTTCTGCTACTCTGAGGTGACTCCGAAGCTACATCAATCCCACTGTCTCTCAAATCTAATCCATGAAAGAGTAGCACTATGGGAAGATAATGACTATCAGTTAGTACTAAACCTTTCTAAGCTGGAGCTTTCTTTTGCCACCATTTGTAATTAGTTCTCCCTTTTTCACAAGTGCTCCTTGTGTTAGCGCTCACCAGGTTTGACAGGGGATAAAGTTATTACATACAAAATACGATGTAGAGGAAAGGATTAATAGAAACAACCAGCACGGGGTTGGACTTCCTGAATCCTGGGAGATTCTCTCCCTGTTTTTAAGTGGAGTTTCAGTGAGATTGCACTTAGATGAAGTTGTCACTCTCCAACAACAACTTCTTTTTCGTGCAGTTCGGTTTCAAAGCTTGGCAGGAACAGCACGAGAAGGGCCAGAGGAGATGACTGTGCTGGTTCATTGTCTTTGCTAATGGTCTTCAGAGCAGCGTCCTCTCCTCAAGATCACATCATCTAGTCCAATATCCCCAGTTCTTCCTTTCCCTTTCTCCCCTTTGAAAATAACCTGTGAAAAGAAACAAAAATTTGAGTGCAAAAATAAAGTAAAATGAAAGAAGCTTTGGCTGAGAGAGGTCTCACCAGCAAGAAAGCAAAAGAATGCTCAGGCAATTGTAACTGACTCAACAAAAGGCTATTTACTCTGCTCAGAATTATGGCTGGTTTTTCTATTTCTGATCCTCTCCCTTCTTTGGTCACGTAGGATCTTTTTCCTCACGTAGGATCTTCGTGAGGAACCAGCAGTTCAGGACAGAGTTGCTCCAGCTGCACCATCTGCTGAGGTGAGATGAACTTCCACATAAGAGAATCTCAGGTGCTTTCTACGTATCATCTCTGCACTGTTTTCATTGTCCATCACAGCAGACACATAAAATCCTCTGTATTCTCAGAAATGTTGGCTAATAGAGGAGCTTTCTATTGCTAAAGCACCTTGCAGCTGCCTTTGTTGTGGGAACTAGAAACACCCATCTCTTATTTAAGAAATTCTGGCGCCTGCAGACTCATGGTAACGTGGCTTCTCACAAAATGGTGGCAGAAGTTTGGGCGTGGATTGACACAGATCTTTAGCAGTCCAGATCTAGCCTCAGTAGGAGAAATTCTGCAAATACAGAGCCTGACTACAAGGACTGGGGCAAAAATCAGAGATGCCGTACAAAATGGCCAGCCGACTTTAAGAAACACTTCCCATAAATCAGTGTTGCTCATCTGTGCTCCTGCTGTAGATTCTTGGATCCTGCTTGATCTGGTCAATGGTTTTGACTGAGGCTTAAAAATTATTCAAAGCTGACAGCAAAACTTTGTAAGAGTCTGCTGTTATCCCTGAGCTGGAAAGAGTTAATACAGCTTCATAGACCAGAACTTCATCTGTGTAATTAAAAATACGGATACTTGCTGAAAGCACCCTTTTAAATAAGGTGTAGGAATGGAGGAGGTTAGAGAAACTTTATGGAATATACTGAATTATTTTTTTTTACAAATTAGTGACTTGGGGTGTACTTTAGGAATAATTTACACAGAGCTAATCCATTAGAAAGCATGATGAAGGATTCTCCATTCATATTCTCCTCAGGTTTCCAGTAGGCCCTCACTAAAATCGCCACTATTTAGTTGGTTGTTGCTTTTAATTTGCTAGAAAATAAAGCTTCCATATTTCTTCTGGATTTCTCTGTGGTAGAGGCCTGTTTCCTGCTTACCTAGAGTACTCTCTCATTCCCTGATCCTTGGAATAAACGTCCCAGTGGCTCAGGTCAGCATCCCAGGCTCCCCATGCTGGCTGCAAAAAAATCCCAAACTCGACTGCTCCGTAAGGTGCCATGAGGCAGCTCTAGTTCGTGGACTGGCAACCAGTTACGGGTGGCGAGGCATGGTGGCAGCTGCTGCTGAGGTGCTCAGGAGAGGCAGAGGACAGCACAAAGGTGCTGGTCATGTCTGGGGTCTCTAAAAGTCATTTGCTTTTCTGCCAGACACCGTATTAGCGATGCACGCTTATTTGATGAACTGCTCTATCAGGCGAGACAGCTGAGGATTGCCAGAAGCTTAGCAAAAATGGGTAAGAATGTGGCAAATATATTGTTCACCTGTTACAAATTTCCACATTCTCAGTCTGACCTTCATTTACAGCTAACAGAAGGTCAGGCGTCTTTGTGACTGTTGCCGAGTTAAAGTTTTCAGAAAATTACCTGTGGTAATTACAGCCTTAATATTAATTTTAGAACTATATGTTGTGTATGCGTGTGTTGTAGCCTGCTCCCACCATGAACATTATGATGTGTGAGCTTTTATACCACCCGATACGTAAGTCAGAGTAAAACAGGCCCCGAAGCACCCAGGCCTCCTCTTCAGATCTGAAAGAGAAACTACCTTCAAAGCTAAGCAGAGGCTGAAGAAGAATGCTGAGCTTTTGATATCGGTTTATCATCCAATGTTTCTAAGAGTTCCAGGTGTTAAAGGATTCTCCATGGCATTTCAGACAGCTTCTTTTGATTGTGCTAAACCATTTTGTGTTATTGGCATGGTTATGTCATCATTTACCTCCTTGGCCAGATCAGCTGCAGGTATGCTGAAGAGCATAAACCCACTCGAGATCACAGATGTAAACTCCCTGCATTATCAAAAATGACTTCTTTTCAGTATCTTTGCCCTGGTTTGGCCAGTTATTAATCCACAGGGGAGAATTCTTTCTACTTCATGGCACTATATTATTTAAAACATTGTCCGGGGGAATCTTGATACAGGCTTTTTGGAAATCCATACACAGTATGCCATTGTCCATTAGACCGCTCTTCCCACATGGTGATTCCCTTAAAATACGCTCTACAAGGTAGCGCAACGCAGGCTATCTTCTCCTTTCCCATATCTCTGTTGCTGTAGGTGGGATTTTTTTTTGCTTAAAACTAATTTGAAAAGATGTACAATGACCGTCTTATCCTTAATGTGATTCCATTCGCAGGGATCTAAGTAGTAAAACACACTGGCTGAAACTGGAGCCAGAAGACAAACAGTCCAGTGCCACACCATCTAAGTGTCTTCAGCGCCTCATGCAAAAAAAATCCCAAAGGGCAGCACACGCATCGGTACTTACACTCTTGATGCCTCGTCCTCGTAAAGTTATGTGTGTCTGTCTCCAGCCATGGCCACCATTTCTTCCCCAAACGGCTGGTCCGTGAGCACCGTTCTTCCTTACAAAGACTTGGAGGGCACCAGAATGCAGCCCGGGCACCTTATGCCGGAACGACAGGCACAAGTCGCCAGCCGGAGCCGTGTGACCCAACGGCAGGATAAGATGTGCTACTCTTCCTTCTTTGCCTTTGGTATCAGGGATGGTGAGATACTGTCCCCCTGCAAAAGAAAAAAGCAGTTTGGTTTGGGGTTTTTTCAAATTCTGCTACGTCGTAGGACCAAACGCACAGGAGTCATTACAAAATCAAAAAATAAAAAAGGGCTCCGTGAGGCCCAATGAGTCTTAAACAGGGCACAGAGTCGCTGCTGAAACGTGAACCAGAGCTGACGCATCTGCCTCCTGCAGGGGAGGATTTACACTGCTGCTCTTCTGTTTACATTAGTACCACGTTAGGTCTTGGCCATCCAATTTCTTTTTTACAAAGCAAATAATACCTCTTTTGAAAAGGAAAATTTCATATATTCCTTCATTTCTGCCAAATGGCGGCTGCATGATTTTTAAACCCACAGTGACATTAAAGCTGCTGCGTGCATTTATGCACCTTGTAAGCTGCAGTTTTTTGCTATTGGATAGATGAATGTGAAAGCCAGCATGAAAGTTATCATGTAATTGAGCTACAGTCTGTCCCTCTCCTTTTGTTTGGGAACTGTGTTAACCAGTTAAGTCTCACCGCATATCCATTTGCAAACACAGATAGCCTTTTTAGTTAACCATAATTTAAATGGTTAATATAGATTAGATACAGAAAGCTAGAAACAGTAGTGACTTCCACATGGCTGTTAACTTCATACACTCCCTGAAGTCTTCTCTAACAGCAGTGAGTTGTCAGTGAACACATATACTTAATTCAAACCCCTATAATTATCTCTAATCATCTATGAAGTAAAGGTGCCTTCATAAAAACAAACTAGAATGTGAAAAGTAGAGGATCTCAGGTATGACAACATGCATTAAACCTAAAAAAACAAGGGCATACACTTCCATAAATCCCACACACCCTTTCACACAGGCACTCAAAACTACAATAAATGAGACTTCACATCTTGGAGAAAACCCACATCTGTATTTTTGCTTTGTATTTTTCATTAAAACTTTTGCAAGGTGGATGATAACTTTAAAATTTGAAGTTACCAAACAGAGGAGGGTTCACGTTTAAAAAATTTTTAAAAATTCTTATCTTACTCTGAACCTAAGAATCTTTTTTTTAAAATGAGATTTTTAAACTTTTTTTTCTTTAAATTCCAAGTTTAATGAGGTTATAGGTATAGGTGGCATTTAGGCTACTATTAGTTGAAACTGATGATGGAGAAATACTGGGCGTTTGTAATGTTGTTGATAAACATTTACCTGATTATAGAACAGAAAAATATTTTTCAATTTAAATTCTTGCCCTGCTACTACTCAGATAGAGCTTTACCTTTTGAAAGCTTTTTTTTGAAAGCCACAATGATTTCCCTCAAAAGCTGTGCAATTTAATGACAATGTACCAGGGCTTGTCACACACTTAAAAGGAAAGCCAACCTTGCCTCCCGTTCACTACTTCTACACAGGTTTGCAAGTTCTTTGGTCTCAATGAGATTGAACAAAGCAAAGTATTATGTGGCTGTCTGGGGCCCCAGATCTGCATCTGGGCATGAAGTGGGACTCATTTGTCTAAGGGTCTGTTAAAATTTTGGGGGGGGGTTGTTTGGGTTTTTTTTGTTGTTTTGGTTTTTTAATGCATTGTTTTTGCACCAAGGTGACTACCGGTTAAAATAAGCATAATAGAGTTTAAATAACTGCACCTGTTTGTTGTAGATACAATTATATCACTGTAAAAGTACTGACTCCACTTATTAACTGCATCTGTTTCAGACAGTTACAGTGACTGAATGCAATCAATAGGAACCAGATTTAGGTAAGCACAAAGCCAACGTATTTGTAGGCAAACCCCTGCAGGAAAAGGTCCCTTCAAATCAGCATTTTCTGCATGCAAGATAAGCTTATAAGGCTTCAGCAGCACCTTTCAAAATACAGATTCTGATAAACCAATAAATAGCAAACTTTGAAAGGTGAAAGCAAACACTCGGGAACAAGCTGTGAAAATAAATCCTTGCAACAAGGTATTCCAGACAGCAGGGAGTGGGTGGGTGACTTCAAGGGACTAGTTTTAACAGGTTATGTCAACAGCAGCAGAACATACACAGGAAACAAAAAGCTGAGATTGTCCCTGACTGGGAAACAACGCAGGAGAAAAAGAAAAAAAAGCCAGTTAAAAAAAAAAATAAAAATCATAGTTCTGGAACTTGATATGTGTTAACAACAGTTTTTGAAAAGAGACAATAAATACGCTTTGGCGTGACTGACTTTCTCAGAAACAAAGCATTTTTAGAGCCATTGTTTCAAAAAGATGTTTGAATTACGTGTTATCTTTTTTTTTAAAATGCCGGTCTGCAAGTGGGAGACAGCTACCGGTTTTCTCATCTGCAGGTGGAAGGAGCTCTGCTCTCCGAGTCACTCGTGACGCTTTCCAGATGTGGTAAGGAGCATACAAAATACTAGAGCAGGCCCATGGATGGGGAGGGGGTCTGCAGCACTTCCCCTTAGCCAGCTAAAGGGCCTGAAAAAGGGGCCGGGTCACCTGCTGGGGTGGCAAATGGCTGCCTCATCAGTGGCGGTGTGAGAACAGGCATCTACCATGAGGTGGTGCGTAAGGAAAATGGCTCTCAGCGCCCTCACCCTCCCTCAACTGAACCTGTAACGCTTTTTACCGCCCCAGAGCGGGTTTCCTTCCGAGGTCTGGCATCCCCTCGCATAATGTAAGCATTGTGCACTTCAAAGGCTGCTCCTGTGGGCGTTGCAGTAATCCCGGCATTACGGGGAGCCCAGAGCGTGTCTAATCCCCAGCACGGTGGGGGAAGGGTGGGCAGGCAAAGACAGCCAACCTCTCCCTGCCAACACAGTAAAATCAACGGGGGACAAACCAGCACCAGCTTTCGGCGTTGCAGAGGTGGAGGTGTCGCTGCTCTGGCTGACCACCAGCGCCCACGCCAGTCTCCTCCCCAGTGACACTGATGGCAGGGCCGCTTTCCACCATCTCAAACATACCCATTTTCAGATGCCTCTGGCATATGAGCACCTAACTCGTCTTCCTTCCAGTTACTCCACAGTTTTCCTATACACAGGTTGCTGTAACTTAAGAGTAGAATTCAATAAACCCAGAGGTTAAACCAGCGCATAGTATTTGGCAGCAGAACAAAGACTATTTCCAGCACTTTCTATGATTTTGCTAGTAATTCCAGAAATAATTATGTTTGCGTGGTAGTTTGAAAAATAAGCTTTGTTTTACCATAAATAAAAGTTGTTCTCTAGTCCACATTTTTGTTCTTTCTGACTCTTTTAAGACAGATAATCTTTTACTAAATACATTTATTACTCCTTCAGAGACATTCCTATTGTAAAGATACCAGCTATGATAAAACTGGAAATTCTCCATTGCTCTTTCATGTTGGGAATCCTCAGTTTTGGTTTTTACACACAGAAGAGGTGTGGGTGTGAAATACATCCCGGAACTAAAGGGAACAGAAGCTGTGTAAATTAATCAAAATACAAGAACTGTCATCAACCTCAAGCCTGGGTGGTTCTTCAACTACAGGGTGTGATTGTACACACATATCTTACCTGAAGCATCTCTCGCTGGTTCCCAGTGCAAGTCATCATCTTTGTCCTTGATCCATCCACACAGTCCACTATCGAAATTACAGCTGTGTACCAGCACACCTAGGCAGAACAGAGCAGGAGGTAAAAAAAAAGAATTATTTGGACTGGTTTTTTTGGGGATCTACAGCCATTTCCCTTGTGGCTGACACTACCAAGTAAATAGAAAAATTCAGTGCAGGAGCACTAGAAAAAGAATCTACAAAAATACTAAAAACAGTAACAAGGATGCTGGTGTTATTAACAATTCACACTATTTTTGTACTAAATCTGCTAGAAAGTAAAGCTATAAAGGTTCGCTTAGGTGGTGGGGTTTTATTCTTTTTTACAAAGCATAGTTTAAACAAGGGGCACAAGATGCAGGCGTCCTGTAAAAATGTATAAAAAACCAAGAAATCTCAAAAAACCCTAAACCCTAGGCCCTGAACAAGAGATGCTCTTTACCTGGGTCATCGTTTGCTTCAAATTCATCGGCGGTAATCCCTCTTTCAATTTCAAGTATTTCAAACAGATTATTGCTCACTCCAGGCTGGCGTGGAACTGTGAGAAAAATAGTTTTTCAGAAATTAATGAGATAAAAGAAGTTAGTGACCTACTTCCTTATCTTTAATAAAAAAACCGGCAGAGCAACTCTGGGCATTGTGCTTTTCTTGGAGAATTCAATATATTTAATTACATTTGACATAAAGAGTCATCAACTTTATGCCAATGTGATTTACGATTTATGTTGTAACGTTTATCTGAGCACTGTAAAAGGTGATTCCAAATCTGCTGGAGGATCTTCAAATGAAAAGCTCCTTTTTAACCGGGAAAAGGAGCTTTAACCTTGAAGCGCACTATTCACCCTCCAAACGCACTTTTAAAGGTAGTGGTTTCTCAATAAAATAAAGCCACATTAAAGCTCAGACTTTCCGATCCACTCACCTTCCACAGGTGTTTACAGGAGAATCTCAACAGGAGGCAGCGGTACTTGGAAAAGGCCCCACCTGCCCCTATCCTTGGAACACAGCTGAAGGTACATCCATCTATCTGCGAAGGATCAGCGCTCCCTGAACAGTCACCAGGATCGTACTGAGAGCTGAGCAGGAGGAGCTCTAATAGAAGCTGGAATCCAACTGTAATTATACTTTTTGCTTTCCAACCCAGTCTGTCCCTCAGCTGCAAGAAGGAACACTCTCGGAGATTAACGGCCCCAGAAGTTTTTAGACATTCAGCAGCCAGAACAACCTGAAATTTAAGAGGTTGTCATGGGAACGATGGCTGCCAAAGTCAGGTGGCTACAAAGACTTCCCATTACTTCTCAAGACGCTGTGCCAGTCTGTACCCATCTCCAGAAATAACACACCGATGTCACACCTGATGGACAGCTGTCAACTAGAGGTAAACACTGCACAGCATAGAGCCATCTTGGAAACTCCTCTTTTAGAGGCAGGTCTAGTGTGTAATTAGTAACAGTAGTAATGTGTTTCAGACACCTGTGACACCTACGGTCACATTTGTGAGGGCCTTATCTACTAAAAACTTGACATGTTTTCCATCGGCAGCCCTAAAGTACGTATCTTAATGTCTCTGTAGGCTTCTTAGGCAAGTGAGAACAAGAAGAATTGAGATGATTTACAATTCTAAACTGAAACAAAGGACTGTTGTTTTCAGGAGATCAAATTAAAGGTAAGAAGGAACGTCTTTCGCAGTAGGACAACGCATAAATAGCACTACTGCAAGAGCTCCTCTAAAGCCAGAGGACAGAACAAAACTAAAAGGAAGACCGAAGTAGCTTCCTGCTTTTTGGAATTAGGATAAAATAAGCAGCCTGATAAAAGCCTGACCAATTGCTAGTATGGTTTAAAAGTAGTATTACAGGCTACAGATCTTGGATGGCAATTTTATGTAATAAAAATAAATACATAAAAAGCTTGAAGTCTGTAGGAAACTGATTAACTCCTTAATATTACAGTCATTTTTGGAATCATTACGTCTCCTTTTTTTTTTTTTAATCCTTCATAGATTTTCGATTATGTCTATTTGCAGTCTAGGATATTAATGCCCAAACAGCCTCGAGGACTCTGGTATAGTAAACGACTGATAATTTTTAAGGATACCCTGTTTGTAATAATAATTTTGCTGCTGCGTTTAATCTGGTTTTTTTGCTTACGTGATTAGAATTTTGAGATTTAACATAAAGAAACATTACACATGTGCACAGCCGGCACCACCTAGGCCAACAATCACCCTGCAGTACATTTATGCACAAATACTATGTCAAATATATCAAGGAAAAAAAATCTGGCAGCAAAAAATCTAAACAGGAATGCTCTAAAACCATCAGTCACCCCTAATCCCTCCCAACAGCATAATCCTGGCTTTCCTAGGAGCTGTATCGAAGATGTGGGCAGGACAGCCGAACAGGCACATCGTACAGCTGTTCTCACACCTGCACCGCGGTGCTTACGCCATTCTGGCAGGTAACAAACAGTACCCGGGCTCTGGCACCGCTGTGCCTGTGTTACAGCCAGGGACAGCCGTGAGCAGTAGCTGACGGAGCCGGCATGTGCCCAGACCACCGCCACGCGCAGCGGCCAGCGGCACCCTCTGAACTCAGCTGCAGCGAGTTTGCTCAGGCATGTTCGAAACTGGTAATTCCAATTTCTTGGGCTTCCTGTGGCCAGCCAGCTGGGACAGCAAATTTTGCGGGAGTACTTACTTACAAAGCCTGCTAAACTAACAGCATCCTGTAAGTTACTTACTGTCATTTCTGGCAGGACCGTTCTCTGACTGCAATTTCGCCTTAGAATTGCCCTCACCGTGGGGTTTCGCCCTACGAAACAAGCACGCCACAGGCTGCTGCTCCCCGTGGAACGCAGCAGTCCCCACATGTGAGAACATCCATGCTGCACCCTAGGGACTACCACCCTGCCTTTCCTCTTCTTGGGCTGTGCTGAGGAAAAAAGATACTCTTCATTTCCTACACGGTGGAAAACAAGTCATGGATTCGCTTCAAAACTGTAGAGCACAGCGTGTGTTTGTACCACAGCTGCTAGTCAGGGATGGACCCGCAGCCTCCTTACATCTGCCACGGCACAGGGATGGAAAGCTCAGCCCGTGGGAGCAGAGAGAAGACGCGAGGTGCCCCCTCCCCGCGCTGCAGGAGGACTCCAGCCCGCGGGGAACCTCGCAGTGCCATCGCCCTTGGGGTCCCAGGCACCCACCAGCGGCAGGATGCCCACACCCTCCTCTCGTCTAGGTTAACATTGAACTTCACACTCCGCGCCTCATTACCTTCCTGTTCTTCCCCCGCACCTTAAATTAAACTTTTCTCAGGGACCAACAGCTCAGACCACAGACGCGCAGGTAGTTACAGGGCTCTGAACACACACTGTGGCAGAGCACTGAGGAAACCCACTGCCGTGCTCTGTCATCTGTAGGATACTCAGGGGTCACAATCTCAAGGTATGTGCTTGCCCTGTGGATCCCCTTCCCAGTCCTCCATAGCTCTTGTTTATGGAAAATACCGCAGGAAATACTAGGAATTTATTTCCCAAACTACTTCAGTTTACTTACTAAAATACCATTTCTAATGCACGCTTATCTTACACAAATCTGAGTTACATCTGTGCACACACACAAGCATTCTCCAAATTAAAGCTGATGTATTCGCCTATAATTAAAGCTCTACAAAAAATTAGTTCTTCAAAACTTTTCTCTGAAGTCCCCTCCAAACACTGTTGTTACGAACTTCTAGAAGAACACATTGCAGAGCTTTAAACCGGTCACTTCAGTGCTCAGACCTAATTACAGGAATGTGCACTTGATAGGAAAACAAGAGTTACCATAAGAGATGCAGGACTCTAAATACGATCCATGTGTACGCTTCTTTTTGCTACGACAACTAATATGTTGAGTGGCGATCGTGGGAGAAAGTATTTGGCACAATTATTTTCTGCAGGCTTTCCAAGCCCTTTATGTGTACTTTATATAGCGTATCAGTGTGCTTTTCACTTAACTTCAATGGTTTGATAAAGCTTGTTAAATATAAACTTGGCTTCTTTTTCTTGGAGAATTTTATAAGCTCGGAGTGAGCCAGCACATCAACAATACCATATTCTCAAAGTTCACGAGCCAAGTTCTTCATAGATGCATGAATGTTGTGGGGGGGGAACATTTAATAACTACATAAGACTGACTTCTTTTCAGCTTTTTAATTCTTTGGGGAAACAGTAGGACTTTCTTTTTCATTTACTTGCTAATTGCTGAGCTTAGGAGTATAAGAGATGGTGTGTACAACATGTCAGGTTATTTGTAATTACGGAATAATCAGTGTTTTGCTGTTACAAAACCAAAACAAAACATGGAGTGCAACTTCATGTTATTACTAATTGTTATTACTATTAATAATGCAGTGTTCTGCCTTACAACAAACACTGCATTCTTATGCAATTCCATTCCACACAATAATCGTGACCAAGCTTCCCATTTGTTAAGAACCATAACAACAAAAAAGGACCAAGATTTTTTGACTGAATAGTTATGATTGAAAGTTGTTAAATTCCACTTCCAAAAAACAACCCCCCCAAGCGATGAGATCTCACGCGGAACTAGTAGAAATTAGCTAGAAGGAAGGGTAGTCCAGAGGTCAGTCAGACTTAGTAAACAAGAATATGTCCTGTTTTCCTCCAGCGAAGATTTTGACATATGCTGGGCTTTTTAAAAAGAAGGGGCAACAGAGAGGTACACATCACCCTTTCCTACACATTCCCACAGTGACTGTATGTTGCCTAAAACCCCGCAGTGAGAATTCTTTCCGAAGGGCTTCCCCGGACTCTCCCACCTGTCTCTACAGCACCATTTGCACGAGAGGGGAGAGATGGTGCCAGCGTGCGACCACTCTGAAGTCCAATCTTGCATTTCTCAGACAGTTGCAAGGCTCATTAACTTTGACCTACAATAAACATCTTATTACGTATCTTTCCAGAAGATTTTCTGAAAAGTAACCTGCCTGCTTTTCTGTGAGCAGCTATTCAGGAGGTGCAGAGTGCCAGCTGAGTTTCAGAGAAACACAGCTAAAATAAGGAGTCTACAGAAGCTTTCATATCAGATCTGGGATAAAACTAGCTGCGAGACTGACAGAGGGAGTGATTTGTAAGGCTCCTAGATCTTCTGATTTAGCTCCAGAGTACAAACAGGAACAAACTGCCTATCTTAAATGCTTAAATATTAAGACAAAACACATTTTAACAGGTGCCAGAACAGCAAAGATGCAGAAATGCTACTGTAAAGTGATGCCACTCTAATTATACCACGGAATAAGAAAAGCCACATTCTTTACTTTTAGCATTTCCCTTTTTTCAACAGCTTCACGGATTGCATGGCTGCATTTACCACACTAAGGACTTTTCAGTCATTGAAAGGGGGAGCAGGAAAAAAAAAATCAAGTTTTAATCCACTCTGAATTTTTTATAATAGCTGTTAGGTGACAAGTCTCTTAATTCCAATCTTTTCAGCTCCACTAAGGGCTAAGAAGGAAAACTGCTGAACTATCTTTTACCACAGATAAGGGTTTTTGTTCTTGCTCTGCAGATATCTAATATTATGCTTTGTCTTTAAACTTACGCTTTCAATGCTTATCACCCAGACCCTGATGCTGGCAGAAATTCATAGTCTTATTGAGAAGTACTTTCTATTTGTTAGAGACTTATCCATCTGAGTAACTAGAAAAGATTCCTCTGTACTTCACTGTAGTTTGTGGCAGTCCTGAAATAGTTAAATATTAAGCTATCACTGCATTCCTCCCTCATTGCCATTCCCCCCATATCCATATCAGGAGAAGATTATCCTTGGTGCCAGATTCCACTGTCTGCATCTCACTAAGTGGTTCAAAGGCCAAATGTAGGAATTCCTTTTTAAAAAATACTCATTTTTTTGTTCTCTGGAAAAGCAGTTCCCCAAAGTCACTGCAGGCACTTTTAGAAAAGGGCTAAAGCACCTAAAGAAACACACCAAATCAACACCTTTCAAAAATTGCAAAGGCATTTAGAGAAGATTATCAGCATTATTATCATTTGTGCTCGTTGCCACCACAGAACAGACCAATTTCAGCTGATTTCAGGCTGAGCAGCACGTTCAAGGGTGTTCTGAAGTGAAAGCCTAGGACAAGTTCAGTCAGCGCGTGAGACGGCAGGTCAAGTAACAACAAAGGGAGAAAATAGGGAGCAACGAGTCACCAAGGGTAAACTCAGGAAAAGGTTAAATAATGAAAAATTAAAATTTGAGAGAGGCTTGCAGAAAACAAGTACGCTTGCCCAGGTGTGCTTCCTCTCCTGATGTGGACCAATCCTAGACTGGTACATTTGCAGGATTTGGGCTACTGCACTAGGACATCTATCCGTGTACAGCGCACCAACTACCCCTTTGCCATAGATTGCCTAACAGAAACACCACGGATTCAAATGGCTAAGCAAAGCAGCGTTTACTGTCACGCTGCTTTGTCAAAGCCTTGCTAAGGCTTCAGAGCCTGAGGGGGGAAAAAAAGGAAGGAAGAAGTCCATGCATCACAAGATAAGCTAGTTTAAAAACACAACTTTAAATATTGAGGTCTTCAGCGGGTACTAAGGGCTGGCAGACCAGAATTGCCAGTGGTTGCTGGCTACAGCGCTCTCTGTGCTGGGTTTTGCCCATCCTTGTGTAATAAAACACTGTTCTGTGACTCTTTGGGATTCAACAGCCCTTAGTGACACATGAGGAAGCAGCCATCTAAGAAGACACTGTAACTCTTCCGAAGAATTTACAAAATTGAAGTTAAGTCCTGCTTCATGATCTGAGTGGATCTAACATCAATCTTCTCTGTTTTCCAAGGCAACGAGTGTTATGACTGAATTGCTGCCTGTGTCCTCCCATGGGAAACAAATAAAGGTGGCAAGAGCAAGGCTTTCTCTTCTCTGTTCAGGCAGGTGTATGGGGACCACAGTACAAGTTCATTTCTGAGAAGCCGTTTCTTTGCCACCTCCACTGGAGAAGCAAAGTATGGGGATGTGGGGAAATGAACCTAAAGTGGCTCAGTATGAGCCAAATAAAATTAGCTCATATCCACAACCCAGGAATACCGCAAAGATATCTGATGTAGGTGAGATTAAAACAGCAACAGCTGAAAAAGGCCCTTCTCTGAGGAAATAGAGAGGCAAGTGAAAAATCCAAACATTTTTGGAGGTGGGGAGGGTCTGGCATATCCACATGGCAGATAAGAAGCATGTCAGAGGGTAGCTAGATGTAACTACTTCTTTCAGTTTAAAATTCTGTACTGTCTTAACATCGGGGTTGTTAACATTGTGTTTTGCTGTGGGGAAGGCTTTTTTTTGTGAGGTTCACACCTGGTGGAAGCGCTGCCGCCCTGAGCTTGTGGTATCTCGTGCGGAGCAACTGCCGCCCAACAGTCGGGCACTGCTCTCCCCCCGGCCTGGGGCACACCAGCAGGAACCTGGCGCTGAAGTCGCACAGCAAATGCCCTCTGTAAGCTAATATGAAAAGCATGCGGGCTAATGCGCTTTACCTCACGTTTGCCACTGGCCAAGAGCATGCACACAGCCCCGTCTGCAGGCCAGCTAATGCCCAGGAACTTGGCACCTGGCAGGAACGCTGCCACGTCATGGAAGCCCTAGCGTGACGACGTTTTGGGGAGGTACAAGTATCTCTGTATTGCCCTTAGAACTGCCGCGCTCAGAGCAGGCCAGAACAGGCTGGGTCACACCCTGCGCATCCCACTGTAGTGATGTGTGTGGCTGTAACTTTTCTACCTGCTTTTCTAGATGTCCTGCATGAGGAAATGTAACTTCTCCCCTTCCCCACAAACTCCTACAGTAATAGGACTGAACAGGTGAAATAACACCTTAGTCTACAAGCAACGGTTTTCCTTCACAAGGTAGCACATTCTTCTGGAACACAGCACTTTTGCACCCGACTCTAGGTTTCAAATCCTAAACAAACGCTTTTGTGTACTCACTACATAAATGTCTCCGGGCAGAGAGAAGGTAGTATGGGACACCAGTGACCACTACCTAGATGATACTTTCCAACTGGCCAGAAGAGAAGAGAGAGGGGAAAAAGGAGAGGAAAGTAGAGCAAAAGAGAGAAAAGAGAGAGAAGCAAGAGCAAGGACACCAGCATCGTGAAGGACCACACTACTACCACCACACAAATTCCTACCACCTAGAGCACAGGTGGAATATGCCTTCAGTCACACAGTTACGTCACACACAGACGTATATCAAGTGCATCTTCAGCAGAGATAAGACGAAATAATATGTGATTCAAGACACGTATCGACTGACTTGATGTGAGGAGCCGTCTGTCCCTGTACTACCTACTGGGGCCAGTAACAGTTGCTCGTGCTTAACCTGTTGGAATCTTACTGTATTGTACCCTGAAGCCTTGGAAGCTACGTACATATATCACAAACCTCAAACAGTGGCAGCTGACCTAAATAAATAGTTGATAAACACTTTGCAAAGATCATTTTTTCCAGTGTTTGTTATAGGTACCATAATGTAAGCTTATAGTCAGGAAAAAAAACCACCTTAAAACGCTTCTACTTTCCCTCTTTCCAAACCCCTATATCTGAAGCATATGTATTGAAAGTGGTAGCTTCAAAATCTGGCCTCTCGGGAGACTACAGAAAGACTAATTGTAAATAATAAGCTTTATACAGATGATTGTTATGACTTCATGAAAATAGCTGAAAACTATCCCTCTGCTTTAGAATTCCAGAGAACACTTGCAACACAAGACACCTGTGAAGTGCAATGCGAGAGTCTCGAGTAATTTCCACAGAACTCTGTATTTTTAACTATTGGTTCCCATTACATTAAGTTTGGAGAATCTTTACTATATTTCTTTTTAGAATTTTACATAAAAATGTTTTTGTATTTCTAACTGAATATAGATTATTTCAAAATAACCTTGAAAAAGCCAAAAGCATACTCCCATGATCAGTACCGGGATTTATCTTGCCAAATCCTAAGTCAGCTTTCGTCTCTGTTTTAAATTTATCAAGCAGTCTACAACAGATAAAATGGCAACAGGGAAGACAAACCGTTTTTAGCAAGGAACAAAATACCTCACTGTGTAGTGACCTAAGAGAACACAGCCCAAGAAGCTACCATGCAGATGCCAAAGCAACTGGAAAAAACCTCCCACACTGCCTGCACACCTGCTCCGAGACAGCAAACTGTTCCTCCTACTGCATTGCTTCGGCAGCTTCATTGTAGATCAGGCTGAAGGAGAAGGGCTGATCGAGCACACCCTCCCCGCCTCTAAAATTAGCAGCAGAACTAAAGATGAAATCGGGTGTTGAGTATTTCTTGGAAGACATGTGTGACTCCGTATGTGCCAGTCACGTCTTCCGTGGTATGCACGAAAGCTGGCATACAAACGGCGCTGTAGATTTCAGAGAAGCTCTTAAAATGACGTGTTCATGCTAGGAGTATCTTTACTATCTTCAGCTTTTCATGTATCGTTCTCATAAATGCAGCCCATGAAGTCAGCCTCTATGTTATTTTTATGCAACCTCCCCATTGCTTAGTCATAAGCATCCAAGACTATTTGAATTCACACCATACAGGTGACGTGAAAGTCTTTAGGTAATCAGACATGGTCCCACTTCTTACCACTCTTAAAGCTAAGGAAATGTGCTTTCTAAGAGTGACTCTCAACTCCCTGAATTTGAATCCACTGACCACTTATGAGTCACGTTGCATTTCTATACTTTTCAATAAAATGTCTTTCATTACTCCAAAACTTTCATCCAAAAGTGTAATTAATTAGTTGTGCAGCTTTACCGTGTGACCATTTTCAGTGTCATATCTTTGTTCTCCCTAATAAAGAGTTCCAAAAAACCCAAACAGTACAGTGCGTGCTTTCACCTCACTGTGTCTACAGTTCCAATAAATGAAAGGATATCTAAAATTACTTACTGAACACATCTCCTCGGGGTTTCTGAGGATCTCTCTGGATCCTGTTGTCATCTGTAATTCCTTGGGAAGTTGTCGTTTCAATAGGAACATGTGAAGGCTCTTCAGTTGTTATCACAGGAGTTCTTTGTGGTGGTAGTGTAGGTCTTAACGTTGTAGGTTGAGGTGGTGTTGGAGGTGGAGGCCTTGTCACTGGTTTCGTTACTGGCCTTGTTGTCACTGGCACGTACCTGGTGGTTGGCCTGGGTGTAGGTCGAGTCGTTGGCCTGGGTGTAGGTCGAGTCGTTGGCCTGGGTGTAGGTCGAGTTGTTGGCCCAAGCGTAGGTTGAGTTGTTGGCCCAAGCGTAGGTTGAGTCGTTGGCCCAAGCGTAGGTCGAGCCGTTGGCCTGGTCACCGGCCTTTCTGTAACAACAGCAGGTACATATGGTGGTCTGAGGGGTTGCTTTGTGCCTCCATCAGGAATCCTACTGGTTATATCACGGCCTCCCTTAGGGAGTGTGCTGTTGCCCTTGAATATATGATATGGAGCAGGTGGTTCAATCATAACATTAGGAATAACTGCAAAGACAATCAAAATGGGACCAAAATGGACACCTGAGTCTCATGCTCCAGAAACTTAACAATATATTTCATCATGACATGGAGACTCTGCTGAAATAATTTCTCTTCTTCAGAACATTTCCACTAATCAGAAACATATTTTAGCATCAGTATTGCTGAATTACCACATCCCTTTAGATAGTACTTCTCATTACAGCAATTTAGAGGTGATTTAGCACGACTGAAGGCCAAGGGACTTCCCATCCCCACCTCCTCCCAAGCATCAACTCTCTTTCAGAGGTGGTAAAACCCACCCCAAAGCACTGTTAGTAAAAAAGCATGGACAGGAAGACATGCGTTAAGCAGCCCTCTAAACTGGACAAGTTTGTACTCGGGAGCGGAGGCAAGTTTAGTAAGACTCCAATGTTACAACCGTTGGTCATGGATGGGCAGATACCTTTGGCTTAAGAAAGTTATCTTTCAGACCTCTCCACTTCTTCTAAACATTTCTCCTTGTCAATAAGCATTAATCATTTTTCAGAGATTGAACGTAAGACAATAGCCTTCATTTAGATCTTTACCTTTGCTGAACATCAGGAAACTAAGTCAATGGCATTTTTTCAGCCTCCATTGAACGGAAAAAAAAAAAGAAAAGAAAAAAAAAGAAAAAAAAAGAAAAAAAGAAAAAAAAAAAAAGGGGAACTGAGCACCACGTACCCCACAGTGACAGTGCCTACAGTACCATCTCCCCCAATAGTTCACAAAGAAAGGACAACAAATTTTAACTTGGTTTCACAAAGGGAATTGCTGCAGACATGAAAGGCAAGAACATCTGGTTTGCTATTTATAATTTTCTATTTCTTAATAAGCCTTTTATATCTCAGTGGAGATCTTAAAAACCCCAATAAGAACTCCAGTCACATGCTTTGTGTACAACTGTGTCAAGTACAACACACAGTTAAAGTGAAGAACTACTGTTTGTTAAACAATGAATTGTTTGACGATCGCAGGTAGAAAGTTCTTCTCCCGGGCCACCTGTTTATTGCTATTCTTTGAATACCCGGCGCTTTGTACGTTATGGTATATTAAAATATAAAGTGCACCTTTGGACTATGTCCCAGTAACACATGTGAAGTGTGTCCACATGTACTTGCAAGCACCCAGGTTGTGAAAGATCACCTTAGCCAGATCACCTTGCCACGACAGCTACAGCTGCAGTAACAGTACTGCTCTTCACAGAGATCTGAGTCACCACAGACCAGAACCCACTGATGAACACGGGGTCCTTGAAAAGACTCAGCAGATGTCACAGAGCTGCACAGTCCTGAGGGATGTCAAATGCAGGGGTGCTCCAATGGCTTATTCTGTGCCAAGGGGCACGGCTGCTTCTCCCAAGAGAAATGTTAGGAAGGGAATTCTCCAACAGGGAATTCTTGCAGGGAAACCTTCCCTCTCGGCTCTGCTCACATCTGGGGAGCAGTGGGGAGTGGATGGGGTGAGCTGCCAAAACGGGCCAGTTGCAGAGCGTACATAACAACAGGGTATGAGTAATATGTACTGTTTGACCAGACCTACCCTGCTTACTCAGTCGTACTCATCCTGAAGCAATCTCTAGAACGAAGCTGTGAACAGGGAGAGGTGAATTTCTTTCCAATTATGAAAATGTCTCAGGGAAAGGTATTTTTACCAAGGCATGCTACGACTCAAAAAACTCTTGACTACATTCCCTGGCTCCTTATTAAGCATTAAAAATAGTTAAGAGAAACTGAGCCTGATAGTGCTGTATCTCAAAATTTACAACATGGGACACATTTACTTTCAGAATTCCTTTTTTAAAGGGAGCATTACATACGTATG
Source organism: Chionis minor (assembly GCA_013398295.1). Classification (NCBI taxonomy): domain Eukaryota; kingdom Metazoa; phylum Chordata; class Aves; order Charadriiformes; family Chionidae; genus Chionis; species Chionis minor. The sequence goes on from VZSF01002487.1 coordinate 650,704, forward strand.
CAGTTTGTTCCATTGTCTCTGTACCCTTCTTTACACTTGCATTTGTAGGATCCCGGTGTATTGTAACATCGTGAAAAACTACCGCACTGATGGTGGCCAATGGAACATTCATCTATATCTGCAACAGAAAGTTACATAAAAAAATCATTTATATCAATATATCAAATCATTTGTATCTTTTATATCAAAGAAACATGACTTTCCACTTATCCCTGCAAAACCACAAACAGTAGTATGATCATTAGGAAAATATTATTTGAAAAATCTAATAAAACTGAATTTTCAGTGGAAAAAAGACGACAGTCACAAATCAATGTGGTGGTACAAACGTTAGGGTGAAAGGGACTATTGTGCAACTCCAGTATCGCTCAGCTTAGCATCAGCTTCAACGATGTGCTGTGGGGAGACCGCAGTTGAGATCATGAAAATCACAATTTTAATAAACACTTCTTAAAGGGAACATGGTACGAAAAGAAAAACTTAGTGGAGGAATATGCACGTTCTTAATCACATAGATATTAAACTATTTTTTCATAAAATGCTTCCTGTTATACATCTGTATAGATGTATCTACATCAAGTAGAAACTGCTTAAAACATCTTATATGGCATTTCCGTGTTTGTTGTTAGTGATGCAAGCAAAAATCTCCAAATTCCAGTGCTCTGCATAGAGACTCCTCTCCAAAAAATATACTTAAACAAACATAATGCCTCATTTTCTCCACTTGATCCTTTTTTCAGTGAAAAGATCATAACCAGTTGAGGCCCTGGGAAATTAAGGCAGTGGGACCTGGGAACATCTTTGTTGAAGGGCATACACCAGCTGCATTCCAGTCTCATGCCTAGACAAAGACAGGTTATTTCCCAACCCCTGCCTTTTCCCCACCTGTCTTCAGGAGAAGGAAAGTTGGGCAGTCTGGGTTGAAAGGAGCTGGGGTGTGCTCTAGCCACATTTTCTTATCTTGGATCTTGGGGCATGCTACAGAGCACACCTGCGTTACAGCTCAGACATAGCCTCAACTCACACACGGCTCCAAACCTACAACTGCCTGTCCACAGTGAAACCTGTGGGGAAAAAGGCTTTGGAAAGGAATTCCCAGGGTCATCAGCTCTGCTCTCCCACTAGCTTCTACAGGACAAGCAGTTACAACAACCTGCTTCAACATTTCAGCCATAAGAATTAAACATTCCTTCTTAAACCATTAATTTCAGTTTAGAAGATGCAGCTCTATTACATGCATGTAAGAAGTAAGTTGTTATTACCATAGCATTGGTATTTGCCTCCGATGTACATTAGGTCAAAGCCTTTATGACACCTGCAAACGTAGCTTCCAAAAGTATTGACGCAGTGCCTAAATCGTGGACAGATAACTCTCCCCGTAGCACATTCATCAATATCTGTGGAAACAAAGGAACTGTATTATTCTTAATAGCAGTTAAAATACAACCTATCTAACTTAAACTGCTTTCGCATAATGAAAAACTAAAGAAGACTAGCCAAAGTATTTTTCATAAGGTCCTTTTGGCTCCAGGCTGGTGAGCCAGCAGTAACACCTGAGCACTTCTGCCTGTGCCATCTCAGTTCAGCTCTTGGTCACACCCCCAAATTTTTATGCCTCCTGTGCCAGAAGCCTTTACAAATACTGTGAGTGACAGCAGATGCACTGGTATAATGAGCATTACTACTGAATTTGGAATACTTGCTCTGTGCTCTTACCATCCCGGTCCCTTCCCCTTGGAGAGGAGATGTCCTCTAATTCCCCACAGATCACACGACAGCTTCTTCAAGGCCACAAAACACTCATCCTTGAAACTGTAATGTACTCATCCGAAGAAAAGCTGTTTTGCATTATTTGTGTAACTTTCTTTTGTCCCACTAAGCCCTGTCTGGCTATAGAGAGAGCACTTGGATTCACAGGCAAGGAAGAATAATAAAAACCACCCCAGTAATTCTTTTTCTGAAACATGCCTAAAATATTGTTCTTGTAGCACAGGTCATATGTGCGTATTCAAAGTACATCACCCTGCAGCAGGAAGCGGTTTGGGTTTTTTTCCAAATCTCAGGTGTCCCTAATCCCTGACCCGCCCACTGAGTTTACGGGGAAACCTTCATCTGCTCAGGACTCGCTCTAAACAAAGAGGGTTCAGGCTAAAGCCAGGGGTGCTGGTATTTCAGACCCAGGTATTTCTGTGTCTCCTACCAGGCAGTTACCATGAGCCAAACAGCTTTTTGAGCACCTGCTCCTTGCAAGCTCTTACCCTACACAGTGCCTGCGCCGTGCCTGACCCCTCTTTCACAGGGAAGCTGGCTCCTAAGTGACCCTGAGGTCTCTCTGAGGTGTGGAGATAGATGGCTCCTGTTTGCCCAGCCAGGAGCTCCCAGTAGGACCTGAAGCAGTGCTTCGGCAAGCGACGTCCAGGCAAGGACAGAGGAGCGGGAGGACATGGGTGACGCTCACTAGATGTCTGATGTCCCTCATCTCCCAGAAGCTGCTGTTCTTCATGCTGACTAACAAGCCGGGCAGAGGCCCAGGGAGCAGCCGGTGCTTGCTGTCACGACGGGTTTGGGAGAGGCTGGGAAGAGGTCAGGCTGACACACAAAAGCCGCCTGCGTTACCACTCGCTTTGTAGCCCTTGGACGCCGAGCTGCAGCCTGCCGAGTGCCTGAACCCTAATGCTTCACTGCGGTAGAGACCTGCCATGCTCGGCTGCCTCTGACGCACACCGCTCCTGACGTCTGCTGGTTATCTACAGGGCACAGCTCAAGCCTTTGCTCTGCAGCTCTATCAGGCTCTTGATGTCCGGGAAAGCAAGATTTTCTTGCTCTCCAGGCAAGTCTTTTCCCAAAAGGAGCACTTCTGCTGCAGAGTGTCAAGAGTGCAAACCAAAGCGGAGGGACTGGTTGTTTTGGCAGTGTTAGGTTGATGGTTGGGCTCGATAATCTTAAAGCTCTCTTCCAACCTAGGTGATTCTGTGATTCCGTGCCCTGCTGCTCGCAAAAGAGGCCAGAACAAAGTAGAGAGAAGGCTGAGTCTCTTGCACAGCACAGCAAAACGTTACCACAAAACCGCCGGTTAGCGGGGGCAGCTCCCTGACGCAGGGGAGACGTCCCTTCAAATTCTCCAAGCGGTGTTTCCCACAGCCAAAAGAAATGACCTGAAGCCATGAATTACTGGCTGGATGGGCTCTCCCAGTAGCTGCTGCTGGCGCTGTCCCCCCCTGCATGAGGAATTACTGAGGACAGCAAGGAGTCAGCCCCTCAGCTCCCACACTCCTGGCCCATCAGACCGCTCCAAAATAACAGCTCTCCTTTACTCTCAGATGGGAGCGCTTCTACAATGCTGCGGAAAAGGCCAGAATGGGAAAGAAAACAAGGCCAACGCTGGGCAACTCTCCACATGCCTGACTCTCCCTATAAATCTGCCTCTTGGTTTGAATCTATTATTAATGTTCTAGGCTTTGAGTACATTATTAAGTTTTACAAATTCTACTGGGTTCCTTACAGTCATTTAATTAACAAACCACCATTTCCTACTCTTTATTAAAATATTATTTCGAGGCTGCAAATTTCAGACTTGATTACTATTAGATTTTGGGTTTGTTTTTTTTAATCTTTAAACTACAACTTCGAAAAGGAATTTGGTCAGAGAAAGATCAGCCCCTGAATATACATCATCATGGCATGGATTATGTTCTTTAAAACCTAATGTAGCTTGTCCTGCCTTTCCCTCCATACACATTCATGGTTTTGTAAATTCCCATAAGGCAAGAAGTATGGTAGATGAGGAGAGCACTGTAGTGGTATTGTTTCATTTTCTAGGCAATTACACATCCTAAAGATATAGGACTCAACTGCTAATCAATATGCTGTTGAAAACTGACACAAAAATAAAGGAAAAAAGGAATTCTACTGCTTGCATTTAATACGTGAGGTGGCTGGATGCTCATTACTGGTGGGAAAACCACTTTTTGATCATTAGCTGGAAGACAGTAGGCAGTTTTCGAATAGCACAATGACTGTGGCTTCTTTCAAGTCAGTGGACCATGCCAATTCACGCCTGGGCCCAAGTGGTGTACGCCTGTTTCCCTTGGCCTGCTGCAACACGCTGCGGCTCGTGCCGGCTTCCTACGAAAACCAGGGCAGGAAGGGGTGATCCGTGTGCTGATCCCAGCCTGGTCTGCCACGGAGGTGCATGCCCAGACTTAGCGCCAGGGAGCTGCTCCAAAGGCACGTAACACAGACAGCACCTAACGCATGCGAAGGTCAGCGTTCAATGGAGAAGCAGAATTACAAAGTCTGGCTTCTCTCCTGCTGTCTGACCATATAACCAACTCAAGCACTAAACAACTATGAGACTCACTTAAAAACAGCAGGATTTTTAAGCTTACAAGGCCATATTTTCAAGTTTCTATCCACAACCAAAACAACTAGAAAGAATTTATTTTACAGTGAAAATAATTGTTTTCAGTCCTTAAATAATTTCAGATCTTCTAAACCTGAAAACGTGCATGCTGCTCATTTCATTAAATGAAAATTTATTGATTAAATGAAATGAAATTTCATTAAATGAAAATTTAATGAAATTTCATTTCATTTAATCAATTAATTAATTAAATTTCAGTCCAAGAAGCTGGCACCACTGACTGATTTACTGATTCAAGCATCCTTAATCAATTCATTAGTCATACAATTAATCTGTATTTTCATTGAATAATTTGCTGAATTCTTTTTCAATTCTTTGCTATTTAGTTTGTATTATTTACCTTCACAGCCAAATTGTTTGGTGGCTCTTTACTGATTGTCTGGAAAGAACATTTTAACAAAAGAATGATCAGTGGGAGTTAAACTAAGAACAGATTAATGCCTAGAGGAATTTCCACCTGTGCTAAAAATAAGCATTACATTCCTAGCTGTCTTTCAAACTCTCCTCAAACAAGGCTTTCATGAGCTGCAGCCAATGCACACTTGAATATTTTTGCCATCACCTACACTTCTATTTGTACTGCAGCACAAATGGCGTGGTGGCAGAAGCCACGCTTCTTTTGATGCAGCCACGGATGCCGTTGGCTTTCTGTGCTGCACGCGCACATTGCTGGCTCACGTTGAACTTCTCATCAACCAACATCCCCACGTCCTTCTCCTCAGGGCTGCTCCTCTCAATCCATTCTCTGCCCAGCCTGTATTTGTGTCTGGGATTGCCCCAGCCTACATGCAGGACCTTGCATTTGGCCTTGTTGAACTTCATGAGGCTTACACGGGCACACTTCTCCAGCCTGTCCAGGTCCCTCTGGATGGCATCCCTTCCCTCCAGTGTGCTTACCACACCACACAGCTTGGTGTCATCAGCAAACTTGCTCAATCCCAACATCCACGTCACCAACAAAGATGTTAAACAGCACTGGTCCCAGTACCAACCCCCAACAAAAAACACTTGTCACTGGTCTCCACTTGGACATCGAGCCATTGACCGCAATTCTTTGAGTGGGGCCGTCCAGCCAGTTCCTTATGGTCCATCTGTCAAATCCATGTCTCCCCAGTTTAGAGACAAGGATGTCGTGCAGGGCAGTGTCAAGCGCTTTGCACAAGTCCAGGTAGATGACATCAGTTCCTCTTCCCTTTCCCACCAATGCTGTAACCTCATTATAGGACACCAGCAAATCTGTCAGACACATTCTGCGCTTAGTGAAGCCATGTTGGCTGTCACCAACCACCTCCTTATTTTCCCTGTACCTTAGGCATAGTTTCCAGGAGGATCTGCTCCATGATCTTGCTGGGCACAGATGTGAGACTAACCAGCCTGTAGTTCCCCAGGTCTTCCTTTTTTCGCCTTTTAAAAAATGGGGGTAATGTTTTCCCTTTTCCAGTCAGCAGGAACTTCGCTGGACTGTCATGACTTCGCAAGTATGATGGATAGCGGCTTAGCACCTTCATCCACCAGTTTCTTCAGGACCTGTGAACGCATCTCATCAGGTCCCATGGACTTGCGCACCTTCAGGTTCCTCAGATGGTGTCAAACCTGGTCTTCTCCTACAGTGGGCAGTTCTTCATTCTCCCAGCCCCTGCGTTTGCCTTCTGCAACTTGGGTGGTGTGGCTGGAACACTTGCCAGTGAAGACTGAGGCAAAAAAGTCACTGAGACTTCAGAAAGCCTCCAACGTGGAGGTGAGCCTGTTCCTCACATCAGAAGATCTAGAATCTGTCACCTGCTCTGCCAACAAACTCTTGGTCAGTATGGATTAGCCACTTGAAGAACCACCTTCCCTGTGGACAGCCATGACACCCAAATGGATAATTAGGGCATCCACATTCTCTCACATTCTTTCAGTGCATGCGTTGTTACTGATTATGGAACTGCAGCACTGCACAGAATATAAATAATAAAATCACTGGAGCATCATATCCACTCAGGATGTACAGTTAATGACTAATGAAATCACATGTCACACTGTTCTTCAGACTATAGATGACTGTGGCACAATACAGTCTGATTAACCACAAGCACCTCTTCCACATTCACAAAGGCTTCTATACAGTCTGAATTCCTGAGTTTATTTTAACCTGGAGTTTTCACCATACCGAAGACAGACAGTAGCTTCAATCTCATTAACATCGGGAGCATGCACAGACTTTCACGTTGTCCCAGTATAATCTCAGTGATTTGCACAAATTATCCCTCTGCTCCCTGAGCCTGGGCACCACCTTGTTGGGTATGAGGGAGAGCTGACCTCCCCGTTCCTTTTTTAATGCAGGCAGGTATTTTGGAGTTTCTGTTAGCAATAGTTTAAAATGACCCAGTAACAGGATTGGTAAGGGTCGAGGGCTTGGATGCCAAGCAGCCCGTGTGAGTTTTGAGCAGCCAATGAAACTTGCAGGACTGGAGGAAAGCACTGGTGATCCCCGACACAGACCACTAGAGCAACATGCCTATCCCAATTCTCATTAGTAACATCTGTAAACTGCATGCATGATGCATTCTAAATACATCCCATAAACTCTCTTGAACTGTGTTCAGTGTAAGGATAAAAACATTTTGGAGAAATAAAAAATTAAATCTACATTTGATCACCTACCTATGCAAGTCCTGCCATCGGGCCCTAGCTGCAGTCCTGGGGAAGGACAGCGGCAACGTACCTCCCCTTTCAGCACATCACAGCCATACTGACAGTTTGCCATCGAGCAAGAAAGAGCATCTAGGGAAAAATAAGTGCACGTATTTAGATAAGGACTCCGATCAGTACCAGAAAATGACTAAAAACTTTTGAGAATTACAACACCATATAATTACGATAGAAGTGGAAAAATGCTTGTTGAATTTGACAGGTATCCATTCAGGCTTTAAAAAGAAAATGCATACGCAATAAGTTTTTTCTTCCCACAAATTGCATCTCTAAGAAAATTAAAAAAAAGAAAACCACCACAACCGTAGCAAGTTGTGCCATGAAATGCAGGCCCCATGAGGAATATAAAGCCCACCATGTACTACAAAGCCTCCTGCCATTTTAAAATAGCAGCATCTTCAGCTAAAGGTAATTTCTCTCCCCTTCTCTCTGTCCAGACACTCAAAGTATCCACTTTTATGGGAGCAAGTAGGAACCTGATCTCCATAGAGATGACAATACAATTTTATACAAGTCAAACAACCTACATCTGCGACTTTAATGATTTTACATTCATAAGGACAGGCAGCAGAATCGCAGGTGTCTTGGTGCAAAGGAAACTGCAAGCACTTGTCCTTGAAGGCCAATTAATAGTGATTTACAGCACTGAAGAATGCTTCTGGGGAAACCCGCAAAAAACTAATAAAATCACAATATTTGCTCGTTTTGTTCAACCTAGTTTCATCAGAAAAAAAGAAGCTCATCTTGTGCAACTGTCGAATTTCCAGCCAGATTAATCTTTTACTTTGGGATTCATCTTCACTTCAGAAAAGTTTCCCACGGAAACCCAGGCAGGGATCTTGAGGAGCGTGAAATAAAGCAAGCAACAAGCCTTGCCGTACTCGAGCATGTTCCATCTGGCATAAGCATGTAGCCATTCAGGCAGTAGCACTTGTAGCTGCCGTAGGTGTTCATACACCGGTGTTTGCACGGCCGGGGCTTCAGTCCGCACTCATTTAGATCTGAAATGAAGGGCACAAGGGAAGGGGGTGGGAAAAGAAAACATACAAAGTACACGTGAAAAAACTGTTACTTCAAGTTCCTGGAGAAAGGAGGAAAAATATGGCAATTAACTTTTTATATGCTGATAGCAAGCGTCCAGAACATCCCGCATGAAGTGCTGTTTGCTCCTCCTGACAAGTGGTGTATTTTCTTTGGTTTCACAGATATCCTCTCAGAAGTGACAGTATCAGCATTAAGTGCCAAGAGAAGTTTCATTAGGAAATGCACAAGCTCAGGCTGCCCACATCTTGCCACTATTCATGTTGATGCCACATCCAGGACTAGCCAGAACACTGGAGGAGGGAGAAAGCAAATGTCACTGCTGCAATCCCTATCAGTGATTCTGATAGTGATTCAGTGATTCACTGTCATGCTTTAAAATTAGTCGCAGAAGAAGGTAGGAAAGCTGGTGCTAACCAGCTTTAAACAATCTCACAGAGAAAATGTATTCCTTACCATCTAGAAAATACAGAAAAAAAAGTGTATGACATCAGTGATATTTGTGAAGGACTATCCATGAAGGCTCCTATTTCAGATTTACAATTTAATACAGAATTCATCACTTAAACTGAAAATGTCCAGCCCACAATTTTCATAGTAGTAGAAAGGGCTTCCAACAAGAAGTAAATATTGAGTGAGCACTTCCTTCAGAATTCTGTCCCAAGAACATGCATTGATCTTATCTGGGTAAACCAGAATAATTTGTTACTTAGTTATTTGCGTACTGATGAGTAAAGATGACAATGAAGGTGAAAGTAATAAATCTGTTTACAAATCCAGCCAGCAAGTACTTCAACAACTGAATTACCGACCCTCACTTCTAATATTGCACAATGCTGTCTGGAGGTCTGTTACAGTAAGAGAGTTGCTGTTATTCGCAGGAACTTTTCAAAGAGCCATCTCCACTATTACGGGCGTTCTCATCAAAAGTTACTCCCTAATTCATGTAGCAGAAAGGGAAGTTTTGGGGCTCCTACCGCATGGTAGACGCACGAACCCAGTAGCCACTTTATAAAATGCTGTCCGAGATGGAGACGCGTGCATTCTATGGACTAGATGTGAAGGCTTAGAGTTAAGATGTTAAAACCAAAAGACAAATATACCTCTGGTTAGAATCAAGTCAGTAATTCTTAACAGTGTTTACGTGTACCATTAAACCTGTTGTCTTCTGACTTACTTTGTTTTCATCTTCATGGGGTCAAGGAAGAGCGAGCACCATGCAGAGAGGTATTTGCCCCTCCCCACAACCCTTCCCCTAACTGATGGATATGATCTCTTTTACTTCCCTTTTCCAAGGCCTCAGGAAGAGTAGCAGGTTGAGGGATAAGAATGCTCCCTGTTCCCCTCTGCTGTGAGCGGGTAGTGGTAGGGGACGTAAATTTGCCTTTCTTCCTGCAGAAGGCTGAACAAGATGTTTCTAGGAAGCCTGAAGGGAAATTTTTGCTCCTAGAGTGGCAAGGAAGACCAGGCGAGCGTAGGCAGGACTTCAGAGTGAGCTGCCAAAATAAGGGCTGGGCCCGTGCCTGACAAACAAGGAGCGCTGACCGTCTCCGCAGTCTTCCTGCAGATCATGCGTTGCAGAAAGAGCATCCCTTTGCACCTCTCACTCTTTGGGAGTTCGAAAACCTTTCTGGAGCTGGTAGGAGAACATACTTCTCCCAGCAGGCGCCAATGCCACAATCACAAGCGGGTACCTGCTGGGTTTAGGAGAAACAGCTGTCGAAGAGATGTACATTTTCTACTGTGAAAGTGGGATCGTCAGCTGAGAGGTGTGACTATTGATAGAGTACACACATAGGTCAAACGGAAAAGCAGCAGATGATTATGCTACAGGGGAAGGACAAGTTTTCATTGTGAAAACATTATGAAAATCTCTATGTAGAAAAACCACTTTACATAAGAACGCTCAATAATAAACAGGTGAAAGCTTGCATTTTGGGAGACAAACTTCTCTGGGCAGCACAAAAAGCTGCCCAGATTTTTCTGTAAAACTCACTACATTCAGGCAGCTCCTGACAGGCATATTAATTAGACACGCAACATGCCTGTTAAAAAAGTCATTATTAAATTCAAAAACTCTGTTAGAGTTTGACTTCAATGCATAAAAGTACAGAATATCTGTATTCTTCCTCTTTTGTACAAAAAGCATCACTTTACAAAATAAATGCACAACAGAGCTAACTATAAAATACTTAACTAAAAGTAGGGGAATGATGAGGAAAGGTAATGCTGAAATTAAGCTGACAGGGCAGGATTTCAACAGTGCCTGTGTTAACTTCTAGTGCTCACACCCCACTGCACTTCAGCTCCTCAGTTCAGATACTCCTGAAGACTTTGCCCTTAAGAATTGTCTTGCATTTATTTCCAGAGCTACAACCACAGACCCAAAGTCGAAAACGGTAAGAATTTATGACTGTTCTCAGTTTACCATCATGCATAAAGTATAGATTACATTATGAGACTTAAATAATTGGATCTTTCTACAGGACTCTGAATACTACACCAATCATGTGGTACAAAATACTCGTAGTACAGAAATGAAAGCTCTGCTATTAACAAATAGACAGCTATTAGTAATATACTCTGTGAATAACCTGACCTTAAAAATTAGGTGCAGTCAACTGTGTTAGGATATCACATTACACGCTTGTCGTTTGTGGAATTTTGACTGAATTATTTTGATCATCTTCGCTTCATTCTATTTCTTCCCTGTGAACAAATGCTGTCAACATCAGCTTTTGATTCACATCGTAGAAAATGTGCTGAAAGTAAAATGCCTGTGCCTTGAAAAAGTTACATTTTTTAACCCTGGCTGACGTAACAGAAAGCTAAGGTCACCAGGCAGCAGAGATAGGCTGTTAGCACAACACCACTTTAACCTAAACCTCATGTGTCACGGGGGTTTTCACTTTTGCCTTTGCAATTAACTATTGAGAGAAAGATGGGTTTAACCTTATGGAGCCAGAATGAATGCTACTGTTTAGGAAAACAAGTCCTGGCAGTGCTGTGGCTGCTTAAGAGAGAAGCCAACCCACAAACAGGTTAGGTGTGTTAGTGCATACTGCTCAGCCCATCTTCCTTTCCCCAAAATGCAACTTTTCTTCTTTCCACCAGCGCAGACGGGCACATAGTCAGAAACTGCACGACAAGCACCACACAGTTTCCTAGGAGGGACATTGTACAGTGACTGGCAGGTCCTACTGGTATGGTAAGCTTGCATGAATATGCTGACAGCTCTCCTGATTCACTTCCATGCACCCATAATCTATAACATGCTTCCCTAAGAAGAGTCCGGATGTACTGCGCGTGCACTGGGGGAGCGCTGAAACATTCCTGCTATTTATACGCTCTATCTGTTTGTGGATTTCTTGCTCCTTTAAATAAGGTCTATTTTTTCATGAACAGGTTTCAGGCTAATGTTAGCAGTCAAAAAAATCAGCTGTAGCAACATACCTCTTGAACAAATGCTGGTTACTTACCAATTGTGTATTTCAAGCAACATCTATAAAGATATCGCAGTATAAATGTCATAGAATCATAAAGTGGTTTAGGTTGGAAGGGACCTTCAAGATCATCTTGTTCCAACCGCCCTGCCGTGGGCAAGGACACCTCCTGCTACACCATGTCTATATATCAAAAGAGGAAATAAGAAAACAGTAGAAGTTTCCTCGAAAAAAAGTGAAAGCTAAAATGTATAAACTCAAAGGGTCATACAAATAACACTCTTACATCATTTTTCTTTTTAATAACATCTTTTTTTTTAGTCAATTATAATCTCACAGTGGAATTTAAAATATAGAGCCCTTATAAAATATAGAGTCTTTAATAAACTATTAAAAGAGTTTCACAAATCCCTTTAATTTCTTTGTGGGAATGTCCACTCACTGTCCTGCACTTGAGAATTTCATTGTTCAGCCACTTAAATTCCCACACTGCCTACAATTGTACAGTCAGTGCAAAACCAGAATTCTTAATTTCAAAATAACATAAGACAGTACTGTACATAAAAGCAGACCAACAATTTGGGGCACTATGGAAAGCAGATCTGTAACAGAAGCGCGATTGCTGAGCACAAGTATTTTCTTTTTAAGGAAACAAAATGAAAATGTGAATGCGAGGAAAGGACAAGAGTGCTATGCCAGCAAATCTGGATGTGACTTCTTTGAGTACTGTGTGGCACCGCACATGACCTTGGATAATGACTGACTTGAGTGCACACCTAACAACAGGGCACTTATTCCTAGGAAGATGCAATACACTCCGCTACTTTCTTTAATTAGCTTCTGCGGAAGGCTCCAGCACTCAGGCCTTTTCTAGCTTTTTCTGTCTATTAAGTAACTTGGATCAGGCAACACAGAGGTCAAATATTTAATACCAAATTTACTCAGACTTTGAAAACAGAAAACCAGGGACCAGAAACCAAGCAAAAAAATCAAACTGTTATTGCCATACTATAAACAGTAGAGCAGCTTTCATTTCTCGCAACTATCATCACACTGCCATGTCAAACTTATGAGAGATCTCTATCACCCTAAGAGAGCTTTGTTCACATCACTTAGGTCTGATCAATCAACATCTGCCAAGAGCAGAAGTGAGCAACCCTCATTTTCTTCAGCTTCCAGCTTTACATAAATCAGTTTTGTCTTTATGTAACCTGATAAGCACCTTCCATCACTCTTTTACAAAGGAACTCAGAAACAAATAAAAAAGTTCAGGCCCTGAAAGAAGACCAGAGGAAAGGGGAAAAAAAAGCAAGTTACAACCATGAGCATGGTGGAGAGGCAAGCCTTTTCAGAAAACAGGCACACAGCATCAAGGAAATACAATCAGTTATTTGCTCTGCATGCTAATGACACCGCAAGTTCAGCTTTTGCATCACAGCCATCAGGCTATCGGCCTCTGACCCCTTGGCAAGAAATTGTATTACTGTTTCAAGCCGTGCAGGTAGCAGGAGCACACCACCTGAAATACAGGCCCATCTCACCCCTCGATGCTATATTTCTTGCATGATGATCCAGGGGACGGAACAGAAGTGTTTCACTGCTCTGACCAGGCAGGCTTGTATATAGCCGCTCATCTTCGCAGGATGGGAAGAAGGCATAATAAAAATGACCAGATCTTTGTAATACGCATTATTTCATCATTAAAAATAAATAAATACAAATAAAATGCTGACAAGGATTGCATTACAAAAAGAGAAAGTAGCAAACTTTTGCATCATGTTCCTGGAACAAAAAGCCTAAGAGGATAGTAAAAGCTACCGAAAAACTGCCTTATATTCTTTGCTTAACAAGCTTTCCCAGCCACGTGTAGTTACCCTGCATTTCAACTATTCGTATTTGTCTATGAACATAGATCTTACTGAAGAGCAGGTATCAACTTTCTGTTGAACACATTTTGAAAGAAGTATTAGTTCTGTTATTATCACTATAAATTAGAGAGCTGGCACAGGGTATTTTCTTTCAAGTCGCTCAGCTGTTTTCTTAACTGGTTACAGCTGGAAACGCGGGATCAAAAAGCTAGAAGGGAAACACTAAAGCCACTCAGGGGATTTCAGTGCTGTGGGGAGAGCACATGGTTAGCTACTGCAAAGTCACTGCAATGTAGCTGCTGAATGTCACAACATAACAAAAGAGATGGTATCAGCTAATCCTGACTTCCGAGTGACCTAAAGCGAGGTCTAGATTGCCACAGCCCCTGCAGCGCCGCTGGAAAAGGACAAGCATCCAGGCATCGCCACACAGTCAAGGTTCCACAGTTCTTCTGTGAGGCTGGGTTCTTCTCTTGGATTGGTCCCTGGAATATGGCTTGATCCGCAAGGCCCACAAACGGATGAGATGTAAAGCCTGTTTATCAGTTTTTGTACTCAAAGAACACCTTTCACCAAGAACCTGAGCCTCCTTTGCAGCCCAGCACCACTCACGCATACTAGAAAGACTTCCACCTCTGCAGGAACTCCAACATTCCTTTTGCCAACACCATTACTTTCTGTTATCACTAATTATTATTCCAGAACAGAAACAAGAAAGATGGTCCATGGACCGAACAGGGCAGGTGCTATACTTGGTTATAACAACATAGGTCACACTTATCCCATGCAATTTGAACTTCGTCTCAGCAAAAGCAGACTTCTGCATCTACTATGCGCATTGAGGACTCACCCGAATGCAGAATCATTCACACGGCAAGAACACATATCCCAACCCCAGGAAGAGCTCAAGGGTCTCACCATGTAAAGGAATAGATACAGGCTGTATCTATTCCTGAACCAAGGTACGTTTGGGACACCACTGTCAGCAGGCATCTCAGAAACCTCACGCACATCTGCCATGGCAACTCCGCAACCAATACTGTGCAAGAATACTTGCAAGATCAATACTGCCTAAAAGGCTTCCTTTAGTCATTTTATCATCACCGTTTTTTCCTTCCTTAGTATTTAGTGGAAAGTGAACAGCTTAGTTTGAGACCGCAGCCTCCAGCAATCCGTACAGCACTCTTTTGACATTGTTAAAGTAACAGTACATATAAAAACTGTTACATACACATATAACAACTGTTAGTTCACTACACTGTTTTTGAAAAAAGTTCCAGACTGATCAAAAAGGGTGTAGAAAAATAAAATCCTAACAACCCATGCTTTAAAATGTCAGCCCAGAGTAAAGGGAAAAGGAGACAAGAGTAATGGAAGAGATGACAGAATAAATGAGACTTAAAACAAAACTGAAAAATACAACATTAATTTCCACATCAGTCTAGGAAGGATTAGTAAATCTGGAAACAAGCATTTATCTATTTTTAAAGAAAATAGTTCACTCTAAAATCAACATGCCGAAAGAAGGTTAGCAAACATCAGGGTACATTTTTGAAGAACAACATAGTTCTAAGTGTCACACTTTTCTATGATACTTCCTCAGCACTCTCAGAAAACCCAGGAACTTTTTCTGTAGGCTGAGACAACTAGAAAAGGGAACAGTCTCATTGAGATATCTTTGCATGTGAGAATCTTTGGCATCTAAATCCAATAAAGCATGTATTACAATTCTATTTATACACTATGATCTTTATACCGTTACATCTTTTGGAGATCAGCTTTTGGCAGCAAAACATCCAGTGAAACTATATTGATAATTCAACAGGAGAATACTTCACCTTTCCAATTCTGAAGTATGCACTACAGTTTATTGCTACCTAGCTAGTTCAGGATTAGAAACACAAAAACAAGAATTCATGATTTTCTTTTAATGAAACAAGTATTATTTCACTGTGCAAGCCTGAAAATTGTGACTTTATGAAATAACAATCATTACCACAACATTTAAATAATTTGATTCAGATTCAGGACAGCATGTAAATACACACTTTATGTTAATCTCATTGATTTCATCTGAATGAAAGCCATTTTTTCCCGTGTTATCCCACTGCAGATGTCATTGTCTCTAAAAATGTCGGTCCCAGTAATCAGAATAGCTACAGCAGCAACAGACCTGGTATATGAGTTCATTATCCTGGAACTGCACGCAACACACACAGCATTTTGGGGGAGAGGGATCAACAATACTTCTGTGATTTCAAGAAGAAATTCTCTTCCTTGGACTTCACTTTCTTACCTTGGTTGCAGGTTTTTCCAGTGTATCCCGGGTGGCACTTACACTTGTTTGGCCCGACGCATTCACCATGTTTGCATCCCGGCTGGCATATAGCTGCAAATAGAAGAATACTCATTATTCTTCCACTCCAGTCATGGCTGACAGCGCTTTACTTTGAAACAAATGGCAACGACCTAACAAATAGTATTGTTTCTGTTCTTCCCTTCAGCATCATTATATGCTTCAAATACCACTGTTCCAACATCAGGTGCACTTCCAAAAATAACCACCACCCCAATACATGTGGGAAGAGTGAGATACTTGTTGGTAATCTTATTTTTGAACAGCACTACATTGTGCTGTTTCTGGGATGTTAAACTCTCTTAATACCTTATCAGCAAGCAGGCACCGTGCCTTCACTTGCTGTCTCTACATATGTACGTAGTATGATTCACGCCATTAAATTTGGTAAAACTGGAATACGCCCCAGCTCTACAGAAAATGCGTACATCAGTGTCATAGGTGACATACAAACAAAGCCATAGTTCAGTCACTGATAGCACAGATCCCAGCATTCGCTGTTTTCCTCTGTAACAATAAGACAACACTCTTTACCCCCTTATTAAGCAACGTTTTGCCTGCATCTCTCCCTTTCGGGAGCTTAGATACTGGCATGGTTGTTATTTATTTTTTCCTTTTGGAGGGAAAAAGGAAACAACACTGACTGCAATATGCTGTTTTATCACTGAACGCATCCAAGTCACTTTGACTCAGAACATTTCAAGCATTTCTTACCCAACCTGCTGTACAGGTACAGTCTCAAAACGTAAAGTTATGCTCTACGCTGCTTCCGGAGTAAAATTCCCCAAATGGAGCATAAATACAGAACTCTAAGAAATAATAGTTAGGAAGCCAGCTTTGGGTACCACTCTCAATATAATACAAGTAAAATTCATAAAACAAACTTTCAAAACTTCAATAATAAAACAAGCACGGTTTTTGAAGAAATATAGGAATTCATGCACAAATGTATTTCTGCTGACGTAGGATTAGCTAACAGGAATATTTTCAGAGTGCGAGAAATCCTGCATGACTCTGGAAACAATTAAAGCTGAAAATTTTAAACATTTCCAAGTCTTTTTTACTAGAAATGTCTTTCTCTTACTAAACATACTCTTTCAACCTACTGGAAAACTAAAGTATTTACTATGTTCTAAAATGCTGTTTATCATTATATGACAAAATGCAGATGCAAAATTCCGGTGAGCTTACTGATTAAGCAAGATGGGAACAAATTAGACAGAAATAAAAGGGTGGCATAAACTTGAATAGCCTGTAATCAGGATTTACTTTTACCCTGGCTTGAAGTTCATTTTCTAAACTAACTGTATTGTTTGGAATTTGCAGAGTAACTAACTAGATCCAGCTGTAATATTAATTAATCTGACAACAGGCTGTGTCATCAAACTGGATGTATGAACGATGTAATTTAACAGAAACTGTCAGAAGGCACTCAAAAATGCAACTTGCATTCCAGCCAAGCTGTTCAACAGGGTTGAATTAAACAAAATTAAAACAGGAACAAGAGATTAGTTTTGTTTGTGGAAGAACAATGCAAATACATCTCTGATGTTCTAAAATCTTTTCCATAAGATTCAAAGCATCCAGAATCAGCAATTCCCACAAATGCATCCGCAAAAGCAACTGCTAACGTAGAAGGGGTTTGCTCCAGTTTTAGGACTGCATTTACCCTTTATTATCAAAGCATTTTTTGTTTAAACATTATATATATGATCAGTGATACTCCCTGAGAACATAAAACCTTGTTTTAGATCTACAGCACTGCTCTTGACGGATCTTCCTAACACAATAGTGCAGTCTCCTTCCAAAAACTGTCTTAAGGAATACGTTGTCTTAAAAGGCAACAGAGAGGGATGTTTCTAGTTAATGCAAGATCTATTTTTTTTCCAATAAACATTGTCCAGAAACAAAGAAATGGGATTCAGATTCAGAAACACCTCTCAATTAAAGCATCAGGGAAAGGAGCTGCTTAGACTACTAAAAGGTGTGTTTCAAAAAGTATGCGCTTGGGTAACAGACGGATTTGACTGAAGAGCAAATGATACATCATGAAAAACTTGTAGAATATTGTACTTGGAAACAACAGCTTTTTTAATCACTATGGTCATAAGCAGAAAAATAGATCCTCTTTGTGCAGGAGCCCAGTGAGCCACTGATATTGTCTTCCTGACATAGACCCGAGTCTAATTAGAGGTGATGGTGGCAAAATGAAGACTATGAAGACAAACTTTATGACTTTGAAGTGACTGGGGGAAAAAGAAAAACGTGATCTACAGTAAAGAAACAGAAATTACCATAAATATATTTTTGAAAGCTCTCATGAAATTTCAACTGCACTTCAGAGAAAATCCATATAAAGGAATAGGATACAGTTAGGTAATAATTACTCTTTAAAACACACGAAGCACCAGGGGATCAGCTTCAGTTACAGTTCAGTGGCTGAACCTGTGGCAACTTTAGTTTAGCTGACTTTTTTAAAAAGTCTTAGTCCCTCCCTCAATTGCATAGATTATAAATTAGCATCAGCTCAAACTGAGGAAAAAAGGTCTCATATTTGAAGAGGGAAAGCCTTATAAAATTCAGTAATGACATTAATGAGACTTTAATTTCATTTAGAAATGAAAATGTTCCTCTAATTCAGAAGGTCAAATACATTTGTGTTAGGAATCTTACTTAACTCTCTCAGTTAACCAAGTAGGTCAGATATTGTACTAGAACAAAAATGATGTATTAGCATTTGTTTAAAACAGATAATATACAACTATGTACAGATATGAAACACGTAACATAATCCATGTTACTAAATCAAGCAACCAGATCTATGGGATCTTCAAGAGATCAGCTAGTCCAATACATGTCAGCAAACTTAGCTCCACACTGTGCAGTATTTGATGTCTTGTATGACATACGGGTGGGTAACTCCCAATTTAGTCTACCTCCTAGTCTCAAGACATAATTTAGAAATGCACTTAAATCACAGGACAGATATCTCTCTTTCTGTTTTTAAAAGTATTGGTTAAAAGAGATCTCAGCCCCTCAGCAGTCTACAGCTTAAGAATCTCTACTACTGCAGGGAGAGTTTCCTAATGATTAGCAAACTGCTACCCATAAAGTCAAAGCCATTATAAAATGCCTTTTTTTGCACAACAAACAGGTATTTGGAAACCTGCATTTGCTGCCAAACACTGTACTTGAAGTAATCCTGTTTATTCAAGTACATTCTGTGCACTTTGGCTATTTCAGTATTGTGCATCTTATTTATACACAGCTGCTGAAATTCCGTACGATGTTACAACTGAAGAATTCCTACACACAAGAGAAAAGCTCTCTGCAGTAATCTTAGCAACATCTGTAGCTTAGCCAACGCCACGGATACATCACACAGCATTTCCTATCAGGAATCAAGCCACCCTCGCACCGAGCGATTTGTACACCCTCCCACCACCTTGAAGGGGGCTTTGCGCGGCGCTCAGGACTTAAGAAGCAGAGGGCGTCCAGCCAAGCCTGTGTGCCTGGGTGGGCTTCCACCAGCCACATCTATGCGCCCTTCCCACGGACCTCCACCAGACCCAGCAGGCCCAGAGAGGTGGGCTGGCTCAGGCTCCTCCACCTGCAGCCTGCCCATACTCCCTTCTCCAAAGGAGGAGCTGCTCCTGGCATGGCAGCACCCACACACTCACCGACTCCCAACAGGATTCCGTTTTGAACACGGGCAACAGTGAGATCCAGGTATAAAAACAAGCTTGAGCCCGACTATGATCATCTCCTCTAATAGACAATTATTTCAGCTGGTTGGTAAGAGTCTCGGCATACATGATGTACGCTGATGCCACTGGATTTTTAATTTGAATTTTCCACTCTACCTACTTTCTTGCAAAATTCCAGACAGCATAGCATGGGAACAGCGTATTTCAGTTGCTCTGCTCACAAACACATGGCATTTATCCATTTTTTTAACACAATCAGACTCGTAAGTACTGGGGAAAAGTCTCCCAATTTAATATTCTTTGCATCTTGACAATCAAAAAATTCCCCCACAACCGACAACAACAACCAATAGAACACCATTTCCCTCTGAACAATTCACATTTACAATGACAGAAGCCAGCCCTGTCCGTGGACTTCAGTCTGCTACGTAACACTCACTTCCCTACTAGGCAAGAAGGAAAGGTAGAGCGCGGCCTTTTATTTGACCATAAATCTAACAAAGCACCTATTTTGAAGTTTGGCAAGAACTACCTTTTCCTCCAAAGTAAGATGATAAATACCACATTTTAAGTCTCACTTAAACTTCAGGCCAAATTAAACTTCCTGTAGAAAATAACACAAAGAATTGAAACATGAATGAGTGATTTGGGTTTAGGGTTGGGGTTTTTTTAGGCGCGGGAGAGAGGGAGAAAGAATTTCTGGTGAAATGCATGTGCTGTTAGCACATGTTATGCTTGCGTAAAAGCCAGAAGTCACCAATCTTCCCAGCCGCTGCTAGCTGCTGGTGGTGTCTGAGCACGACTCCATCATTCTGAATTATTATTTTTTAATCATTGCATAAATACAATAAATGAAAAACACATTCAATCAATTCATTATGGGTCCATAACGTTGGGTTTTTCCAACTCCATTTCCCTGTTTTTTCTCCCTGCACACAGTTCCTTCCAAACTGCTTGGGAAGTCCCTCTCAGGTTTTGTCAGTTCCTCTGAACTTAGCTGCCCACCTTTTAAGGGCATGGTTGACTACCACGTGCTGTTCCCTCTACTCCTTCTCATCTAGAATTTTAACATTAATGATTTATTTCTTGATCACCAAACACTGTTTGGTGGAGTCATAACCAGATGGTTGCGCTGCCTGGTTCCTACCTAACTCCTGCTATATTCATTTGTGGCCAACAATGGAAATCCCTGAGCTTCCTTAGTGGAGCACCTCTACCAATTCAACTCCTCTTTGGTTTTCCAACACTCCTAGCTATGTTTTTCATCAAAACAGCCTTCAGTATAATTCTGTGTATAATTCTTACACTCTTTTTCTCTGCTTTGTCTCGTAATTTCTGTATTTCTGTTCCTTAATAATAAGTTCTTATTCCTTGCCTTTTCTTTCTTGCGTGATGTCCACAAGAGGGTTTCATTGACAGAAGTTGCCCTCAAAGTCTTTAATTGCTCTTCCTGCATCCCTCTACTCAAATCTGCCTCAAAATGCCAGACTGCAGATGTCCAAACTGTCTTTGAACTTCTATTTTCATCTCTCCAAAGCCTAAAAATATACATAAGAATACATGAATCTGAAACAAACTATGCTGACCCTCTGCTGGAATGGCCTTGCTTCTGCCCTCTCTCTTCTCAGTAACGTATTTATTCTGACTCTAAATCCCAGCTCCTTAAAATTCAGTTTGCCCAAACGCAGAAAGCAATTTGTGCATCAGCCCTGAGATGATTATTTACTATTCAGCTTCACAATCCTTTACTGGAATCCTTTACTCTTACACTGCTGAATGCAGAACAGACTTCCAGCCTTAAGATCGCTACTTACGTTCCCCTAGTGCCAACTTTATAACAAGACTTGTATGTTGGGGAAATGAGCTTTCCTCTGTGCCTCCTCCTTCACCTGAAACTGGCTCCCTTTCTCCTGTGATGCTAACAGACCACAACCTCAAGTTCCGTGCTTCCTCAGAGCCAGCTTTAGCTCACGTCTCTCCATTTCTATTTACTTTTTCCAATTCTTTGCAAATTATGCAATCGCATAAACCCACACTCAGGAAAATAAATCTGCCTTATTCACGGTCATTTTGATCCAGGATCCCAAAGGTATGAGCTAATTCATAAAATAAATCACTGCAGCTCTTTCAGAGTTACATATTTCTTTTTTGTTCAACTATATACAAATGCGGCAGAATGTATAAAGCTTAACCTACCACACAGTTACTGGTAGGTGGTAAAAACATGTCATACCCATAAACTCACATTACAGGATTACTTCTGAAAAAATAACTTTGCTTCCCAAGTAAGTGTACTAGCAGTCACAACATGTATCTCTGCAGAGCTTAATAAGCCTGACTAGGGCCAACTGGGTATTAATTTTCAGATAATTTCATATGCAAAACATTCCTTACTCTATTTTTTGAAAGATAATAAATGTCCTTGACCAACTTCTGTAACTAGAGATGGATAACACCATCAGATAAAATGGCAGTATCTAATGCCTGAAGATTTTTTTCACAAATTACTTGCACTTACTTGTAACATTCATGATAACAAATGTTGTCAAAATGCATGCTTAAGCTTCCATCTAAGACATACAGTTCCATTTAGTAAGCGGCTCCTAATTTTTCATGCACAACTATTACGTTTGCCCGGGTAAATCAGTTACTCAGTTTGCACATATGATTCTGGCAAAAGCACATTAACATGACAAACTGCAAGCAGTGAGAGCTATTCATTGCAGTGAATTCTCTGCTTGCCTCTGACTGCTGCCCAAAGGTGTTTCTAAACTGCGTATACAAATCCAGACCCCGGTTCATTAATGCCTTGCTATTCACAACAGCACTTAAAAACATGCATAACTTAAGCATGGGCAATACTGAAATCAATAGGATTTAATGAAGTCAGTGAAAGTTAAACTAATGCTCATGCACTTAAATACTCTTTTTAAAAAATCGGTGAGAATTTGATACAACACAATGTAGAATTAGAAAAGCAAGAAATATTTCACGCTTTGTAAATCTCTTCATGCTTGCATTTCAAGTGGCTCATGATAATTGCTTAAAGAATGGTGCTCCATCATCTCAAATGCCTGTTTGTTACCTGAACCTCTCTGTGTGCCCACCGAATTCCAGCAGGTGGAAACAAGCCAGCATGAGTGTCTCTTACGTGTGGTGACAGAAAAGAAACTGGGCTTTACTGCTATTTTCTATTGTGAGAATACCACACCCGCTGACTTCAGCAGAGTTACTTCTGTATCACAGGATCGCAGCTGACTTTCACAAACCAACGGCTGATCACTTTTGCTCCCCTTTCTGAAGGCCACTTCTCCCACCACGGGGATGAGTAACCAAGACATGTCAGTTCCTGAGCAGCCCGCAGCCCTGGGTACCAGTGCAAACCAGCGTTGATGTCATTCTCCTCTAACGCGCCAGGCTGCACGCTGCTGCGGAACAGGGGCTGGGAACTCTCCCCGTGGCGGGGAACGACAACTTGGGGCGGAGGTGCAAAGCGGGCACCGGGGGGGGCAGTAAGTGCTCCAGCCATCCCAAACCAGCCTCCCACTGCGCAGGATTCAATGCTGTGAAAGCAAATTAGGCCTCCTAAGTGAGACAGCTTGTAAATACGATGCTGCGAGTAGAGTTTGCAGGAAGGAAAAAATATTGCCTGGGGCTTGAGAGTAAAATAAAGAAAAAGTGGGAGAAGTGCAAGAGCCTAGAAAATAACTATCTCATCGGAGAGGTGACTGGGATAAAACAGCCCTGTTGATTTCCTTCCCCCCTCCTCTTCCCCAAATCAAATGTTCTAAAAATGAAAAAAATAAAAGAACATCTACATCTTTTTGTCATGTATTATAGTTTTCATGTAAACTTATGACTTAGAAGCCATAACTCCCAAGTCATAACCTTGCCAAAATTATTTCAAGAAATATGTTCAGCTAACCTTTAGGCTGGCACCTTAGGCTGGCTATTCTCTGCCTTAAGACGTAGAAAGCTGCAAAACAAATGTCCAAAAAAAGAAATTCCAGCTTTTTTTTTCTGTAAGGAGGATGGACTTGGCTGGGGTTTTTATCAACTTGTTACATTCCTGGAGACTTACACACATTCAACATTCAGAGCTTTTCTGAAACAAAAAAAATTCTGGTACACATTTAAAAATGGAAATACCGTACATCAGTATTTCATTATGAGACTTAACAAACACATTCTAATATACACGAACAATTAAATATAATGACGTGATGCTATTCTTATTCAGCCAACTAAGGAGCTATGCTTTGTCACGTTTCATATAGTACATAGTTGTAAAAATTCTCATGTTTCACGGTTTAGGTTCAATGTTTCCATCAACAGAACATTAATGCTTTTCTTAAAGAGACAGTATCCTTTCATTTAAATTTAGGTATATATTTTTAATGCTGCACCTCCGCAGAGCAAACATAAAGGGCTAACCTGGATGCTAATTTGAGACTAATTAAAATTACACCCACTTATAAGTATCTGAACACCTGTAACCAATAAACCATGCTGGCATATAAGTTTACTGGTCATTTTTATAATGTTTAAATTTTGAATGTCATCTAAATTAAAACTAATGTTTAGAGACCTTTTCAGCTCTTACTACCATATGAAACTAGATACGCTACAAAAGTTAAATAAGATGGAAACACAGATTTATGTTTTGAGCTTATTTTAAATCAATTTATTTGCCAATAAAATTAATCTTGGCAGCATAGCTTGCTAGACTACATAGCCTTATTATAAAAGACTGGGATTTAAGCAACAGCAGCTCTTTGTATTTTTAGTAATATGTGGCCAACACTCAAGGGTTTGCTATGATTGCAACTTATATTCGTTTAAATTAGTTTTAACCAGAAGGTCCCTTAGGATTTGTTATAGAGGAAAGAGGCTCCCCAGGTTGTCACTGGGCTTTGAGAGAAGCTCCAAATATGAATATACGGCAGTTGTAAACTATCAAATCATGTTTCTGTTGAGATTTCTTTGGGAAAAACTAGACTGCAAACCTATTATTCTGTGTTAAGTGCACAACGGATGCAGTGGGGAAGTGGAAAAGGATACTGTACCTTTAACACAGTAAAGTCATAACTGATTTAAAAGCTCAAAGCTGCTAAACTGGAAAAAAACCCCAACTGAATAAAAATAGCAAAACCTCATTTTTTTCTTGCATAGCAGTATTAAAGCAGTACTGCAATTCTGTATAAAATCTTTTTTCTTTGAAAAGTACCAGGGATGCACAAAAATATTGGCCGTTTTATAAGAAGCAGACGTGCTGCACATCAATATTAATTAAATATTGCCAAAACAATGCATTAATACGGACTGCCTTCTTGCAACCAAAAATTCAGTAACAGATCTCTTTTTGACTTTAAGGAGGTTTCTGCTAGTGGGTCAGCCTCCTGGAAACCAGTATTTTCATGTCTCGTTATTGACAAAATCATGGTTTTATTTTCGTGCATCTTGGACTATACAGAATTGCCATTTCCACAGGAAGCATTGTCACGTGCAAGAAACAGAAATCCTAGGCAGCTCATGGCCTCTTCTCCCACTGATGTACGAGATGATTTGTATGGATAAACTCCCACCGACATTATCGTCAGTTATACAAAATCTCCCTCCAGACATCAATGAGAGCACAGCCACCTCTGCCCCCAGCCCACCACCACCACCACCACCACCTTGCACTCCTGTGAACAGATTGCACAGTAGAGATGCACAGTCTTTAAGCCCCTCAGGACAGGCGCAGCAGGGCAGGCAGCGTAAGCTCCTGCCCGACTGTTGTAAGAAGGCAGCAGCATGCAGAGTTCCCAGCAAAGCATTTGGTTATGCCTGCGCCTGCTCTAGCAGCTTGTACAAGCTCCCCTCTCTCTCTCCTGCAGGTCCTCCGAAGAGCCTCCTGAAATAGTACGCTTCCTACTGGTTTGACTACATCTGAATTCTAACCTGCCATCCTTCAATTAACATTTTTTAATGATGCAATGCTAAGGGGAGGTGTAAACTGATGGCTTAACTCATACTTTCACTAATGGGCTATTTTCCTGTATTTTTGATTCTTGATTGCTCTGTCCTTCAGCTTTTAAGCCAATAGCCATGGGTTTAGTGTAAGGTGGTGGGAAACTACCTTGCTGCCCTATTCTGGTTTTGCCCTCTCGGTAGGACACTCAAACCTCAGCACGGGGAGATAACCAGATGGAGTTACAACAGATGGATGCTCTGAAAGAGCATACTCATCTTCACAAGCCCTTCTCAAGACAGGCTTTACAGACTTTGTTATTGTTCAATATTGAAATGAGTGAAGTAATCAAACACCACCACTACTTGTAAAATTCACGTTCTGTGGGATTTTATTCCTTTTGAGCATCTTCTGCTGGTCAAACTTTCTGCCCAACAGATAAAATCTCAGAGTACCCTCTGCTGACTCCAACAGTCATCAGAGCATGTGACAGTAGACGTGCATCCATCTCTAGAAGCTGCAGATCCAACCTTCTATTTTGTGTATCTGCGAACACAGCAAAAGGAACCATTTTTGCCATTACCTCTAGCAAAGGAGTTGTCCAAACTGTAATCCAGAATGAGAATTCAAGCTGGTTTATACTGACTTTCTTTAAAAAAAATCTTGCTTAACATTTTAAATCTATGTTAAAGTAGTATCTCTCTCTACTGTTCTTGGGAGTTAAACTGCAGCTGGAATTTTGAAGCAAAATGCAGCCTACATCTTTAGTGTACCTTGACTACATATAACTAGCATACAAATCAATTACAAACAGACATGCAGCCAAGTACAAAGCAGACGTATTTTGTTTGTGAAAGACACACGCACGTGGAAACCATTTTTATAGCGTTTGAAAGAACTACAGAGATATTTGTAAGCCAGCTAAAAGCAAGGCAGGTAGACCATTAGTTCTAAGAATAACTTTCAGGGAATCAAGATGGATTAGTGGCAAAAATGCCCACGAAGAAGTACTAATTTTCATAAACCCCTAGCGTGGCCTGTTGGAAACTGAAGGCAAGAACTTCCTCTTTCATGCTGAGGAATAAAAAGCACGACGCTACTTCTCACATAAATTTCTGCATGAAATGAGTGCATCTCTTGTCCTGTATTTCAGTTTACTGATAGGCTAACCAGATTCCAGAGCTCAGTATGGGAGTATATATTCACAGTTGATTTCTGTACACTGGATTATCAGCAAGGGTCAGTCAGCAGTGGTTCCAAGAACTTTCCTGTTGTTTGGCCTGCCTCCAAGCTAGCAGAGACACTTGGACAACAAGGCCAAGATTATCCTTTCCTTGAGAAACACTCAGGAAGACAGAATCCCTGCAGAATACTGTCACAGATCTCTTATTAGGGGGATGTCTTCGGACAGGCTTCAGCAGGTCTCCTGGACTACAGCAGCTAGAATATAGGAACGGACACAACTGTTTTTTGTTCTGCAGCTGGCATTTCTCATCCAGCTCAAACAACTGAGCTCCAGCCCTACCACTGCTGGAAATTCTCTTCCCCCAAGTATTTCAAACCATGAAAATTAACGCTGAATAACGTGTACTTAAAAAAAAAAAAAAAGTCGAATCAACTTCCCAAGGCAAATTTTTTCTTCTGGCACACAGGAAAGTGTGTTTGTGCAAGATGTGTGCAATGATACACGCCCCAACTTGGTTTTCCCTGTATACTTTAAAACCTGTTTAATGGGTTCTGGGTTAGGACAACACAGTCAGTACCAGATGCAGTTGTGTTACAATGCAAAAGGAGTTATGAATTAAAAATTTACTGTTGATAGCTGCTCTTCCCAAAAACGCTCTGTCACAGGAAGTCAAAACCCCCTACTTGGAAAGAAGAAATCCTGAAGAAACTCTTTCTTGCCTTACTTTTACTCTGGGTTACAGTTTTGCCGTGTGCTCAACAATAACACATAAAAACATAAAACTGCAGCCCTATTTTTACACACACCTCATCAAGTACTTTATCAACATACCATTTTTCACAGAAGTAGGCTTTTGAGCCATTACTCCCACTTGCAGCTACTACTTATTGAGATGCAAGTAAATCCTATAGCCTGGGCAACAACATGGGATTTTTCAAGTAATTCTACTGGGATATTTAACATCTAACTTTAAATAACTGATGCTGCAAGTCCACCAGTGTAAAGCATCAGCTCTACGGATGATGAGGTTACTTCACATGAACTAAGAGTTGTTGCTTAAACATTTATGCTGCTCCCAAATGAGCCTTTCTACGCACTAGGTTTAACCAATAAACCTGGTTTATATACCAGATCAAAACCTCAGAAAGGCTACTTAGTTATGTTAGTGATGGCATATATCCTAGATTAGGCCACTAAATAAGTGTGGATGGCTTTTCAATTTACAAGGACTTAGAAACGCCGGTGAATTTATTTGAGTTACGTTTGTTCTGCTCCTTTGAAAATATGGCTATATTTGCATCAGTCTCCGCATGGATCTAGTTGCCTAAACATGGATCTCACTTTGGTATTCACAACCTGCAAGGAAGAAAAAAAAAAAAAAAAATCCAACCTGTATCAAAGTTCTTGATCATTTCAGTTGGAGGGACACCTCCTAAATGGAATTTGCTGGAATTGGAAAGGGCATTTGGGAAGACAATTTTCTCGTCACTGATGGCAGCTTATTTCTACTAGTTGAGCTGTTACAGCTGACACTGACAGGCTTTGGAAGCAAGTTTACGGACAGATCAGACCTACGTGCACTTCCTTACATGTACAAGTCCCGATAGGTGTAATTTATTAACAGCAGACGGAGGATGTTTTAAAGGAAGAGTGTAAATTAAGGAGGGGCCTGATTTCAACTTCTTCCTACATGTTTATAAAAGTGAAAAAGACAGCAGAGTTACTAAGCAGCAGTGAGCACGGCTGCGATTGATGTGCGCTCCTTTGTCAGTCAGAGGGACATAAAAGGAATTATTCCACACTTCACAAAAGCAAGTTTAGTTAACGCAGTTCAGTTTCCATTTGCAACTGTGCAGATGGATTATGGATAGAAGATGCGGAGCACTGAGTTACCAAGGCTTAATCAGCTACCGCCTGCCAGCTGTGCCACAATCCTTCTCTGTCAGAGCTGACATATACAGGCTTAAACCTCTGTGGCAATTAAACCATTACCGTAAATCACACAGTTGGTTTAAACTAACACTTTTTTTTTCTCAATAGCCAGGGGCAGAAGGCATGCCCACACGTGTTTGATGGAGCAGCTCAGCTGAAAAGCAGAAAATGTATCCAGGTATGTTAGCAATCACTTGCCCACCATGACTCAGAGCTCTCCGTAACACGGGACAACCCTGTCATGTACCGGAGCCTGTATTCTTGCTACACTCTGGCTCCAGCATGGCTTTCAGCTTCCATTTCTTGTCAGAAAAATAAATTCGGAGGTGATCAATGCCTACATAGTAAACAACGCATGAGTAAGCACCTGAGAGTCCAAAGGTGCTGCAGCACTTTGCAGGCACAGCAAGGATGGCTCAAACTAGTTTGAGAAAAGCAGTTCAAGGTCACTAATAAATAGCTCAGCATTACCGCCTGAATATTACAGCTTCTTTTTTGGATGCATTTGTAAATTGGGTCTCACTATTAATTTTTAAGCCTGACACTATACTTGTTTTCATTGCGCAAATACAATTTATGGAGAAGAACACATACATCTAGTAGAGAAAGTCTGACATGTATTTATGCCACTCATTTTGGGGACAGGACTAAGAACTTTGCCTTTCTCCATAGAGACAGTAAAAGAAATAATTGCATACTTGGATTTTTCAAAATTTTTCAGTGATATCACTCAAGTTTTCCTTTGAGGCCAGGAATGCTGCCTTCTATGCCAGTTTAATCCTTCATACCGAATGCCACATTCCCAAGGTGGAGAGTTGACTATGGATTTTCTATTTGGCTGCGAGCACTAGGAAGATTCACTTTCATTTAGTGTAATCTCCCACTCTGTGATATGACTGGAATTTTCACCACCCACAACTGGGGCAGATTTTCTTGCTTTATTTTGCTAAGAGTTTGGCTTCCATTTAAAAACTGGAAGGAGCTGTTAAGTTTTTAACAAGATCTTCACCCAGGTATCTGAGACTCTTCTGAACCAGCAATTCAAAAATCATCAGTGCGCAGTGTACGGAAAAAATAAAAAAAATTAAAAAAATAAAAAAAGGAAGAAAATGCATTTAGACACCTAAATTATAATTGTATTCTTTTGAAAGTCCGGTCCCAAGTACCGGATATGACCACATAAAATGCATCTATGCAGTTCTTGGAAATGTGCATGGAGAACAAATCTGTGAATAATGGACTAAAATGCAGTAGAAGGAGGCGAGAATTCAGCCAGCTTTAGCCTTAAAAAAAGAGCATTTATGGTATTTGAAAAAGTTGGCACTACAAATGACCTTATTGACAAAATTCAAAGAATAAAAAATAAAAAATACTTTCTCTGTATTATTACTTTTGTCTTGTTTTCAACTTTTAGTTATGAATCTTTTGCTTGTATCACTTTATGCTATTCCTGTCTCCCAAGATGATAAAAAAGCAATCCCTAATCAGACTTGGTAATGGTGACAAATTAAAGGACAAATATAGCTAAAAGTGACTTACACCTAAACATGAGCCACAACACAAGAGACAACTTGTCTATGAGAAGGGCCACGGTGAGACTCTTCTAATGATTTGGATTTTTCAGTTTTATTCTTTTTTTTTAAACAATGAGAATTATTGATAGTTGCCAGTTTAGCCTTTGTAGCCTCAAACATTGAAATGCTCAGTAATTTTCAAATAAAACTGTGTTATGAAAGATGGATATAGATTTTATCATTTCTGGAGTAGCCTCAACCAACCTACTTCACATTCTCCTTCCTTCTCTATAAACATTTACCCCAGGGAAAAGACTACTTGTAACCAACTACAGCCCTAAAAATCAAAATGGTTCATGGTACAGCCTGAGAGATACCAACCTGAGAACTTTGCATCAAAAACTAGTATCAGAGATGTTATATTCCAGAAGTACTTTACGTAGCTTTTTTTATCAGGCATCTTATATACCTATTAAATATTGTGGGCTTTAAACACACTTGGGAAGGAAGAAGCCAGTCTTGCTGTTTACAGATTTGAACAAAACCTTTGCTGAGAGTCTACAGTGGCATTGCCAATGCTATTTCTGTCTTTTGCCTAATATTTGCCACCTACAGTCACCGCCCTGCAGACTAAGCAACTTACGGTATTTAATACCTGTTTTACTTTAAAAATGGCTTGGCAGAAAATGATCGAGTTTGCAGACATTCGTATCAAAATTTAAAAAAAATGAGAACCAGCATTTATAGGTTCACTCCTGCAAAAACTTAGGGGGTATCACTCACGTAGGCATCGCTAAACCCATGAGCGAGCTTTCCCAGTATCAAAGGCTGTAATTTTAACAAGGTGAGGTGCCTTTGACACTCCTAACAATTTTAACTTCTACACAGTGCTAGCTGCCATGGCAGAATGACTTTGAAGATGTAGTTAATGATGAAGACTTATCTGCTTGATTATCCTGCAGTTATATCAACGATTCTAGACAGATGTGAGAATCTCAGAGATGCTTCTCTTCACGTGTGACCCAGCAAAAGGATGCTGTCAGTTATATTTATACCCTTACTTTGGGGTTCCTGAAAGAACATTTGAACTT
The DNA here is from genome assembly GCA_013398295.1 of Chionis minor. Classification (NCBI taxonomy): domain Eukaryota; kingdom Metazoa; phylum Chordata; class Aves; order Charadriiformes; family Chionidae; genus Chionis; species Chionis minor. The sequence goes on from VZSF01002487.1 coordinate 681,912, forward strand.
AATACCAATTGGTATGCTTCCATTGACTTTCTAAGTGAAATGTCAATAATTTGGATTTCCTTCTTGGATGCAAATGTTCTCACCCTGCAGTGCCTGTAACATGACACAGCGTACTGTTACGTCACGCTGTTAGACCGCAGCGTGAAATGAAGCAGAAACCAAAGGGAGATTCCCAAATACTCATTGCACTAACTAAAGTTCACCTTGCTTGATTGCAACCATTTTGAATATTGTTAATAACAGACAGAATTTTAACCCGACAACATCCTTATAAGTCAGACTCACACGTGTGAAAGCCTAAGCCCTGCGTTGTAGGAATGTGTGTGAACATGTGAAAGATGTGACTAGGTGTGTACAAGCCTTTTCTATGAGTGACTAGAAGCCCCAGCAGCGATGATACTCACGTTGGCACTGTCCCCAGGACAATCGGGCCCGGGCCCAGCCCCAGCAGCAGTCAATTCTGCTTCCAAACCGACACAGTCCTGTAGAGGAGACTATTTGTCTGGGCCACCTAAATAAGAGAGTTCAAAGAAAGTCTGGTGAAACATTCTGCAAGTAGCTAAAATTATTGTAGATTGAGAAAAGGCGAAGACTGGCAAAAACTTCTGCACAGAGATACTGATTTCTGCCATTAATACTCTGTTTAGTTCAGAAAATGTAAACGGCTATAGGCAAAGAGGGGAAAAGATAATTAGGGTAACTTAGAATCACAGAATCACTTGGGTTGGAAGAGACCTTCAAGATCATCGAGTCCAACCATAAAAACTTCATAAAGCCTGAAAAAAAACTGTCACGCTTTGCAATGCGCTCACTGCTGCCACTCCCAGGCTGGCATTGAATAATTTCCAAAGTCTGAAACAGAATTTCTAACACGGAATAAACCGCCATCGTAAAGTTTCAGCATCGGTTTATTTCACAACATACGGCCAAATTTTCTCGTTGAAGCATTAAATAAAAAAACCATCAAAACAAAGGCTTCCTGAAGCGTTCACCAGAAACGAAACACAAGTGGAGAGTTGTAGCCTTCCCTCGTTCCGAGGAAAAGGTCTCAAGAAATTACAAAGTACCGACATAAACCATCGCGGGTTTTTTTTAACAAGCTGAAATAAAGCGACCCCTGCGTTTGATCAAGTCCTGAACAGAAGCCCCCGGAGAGGGGACCACGCCGGCGGACGGACGGACGGGTCCGTGCATCCCTCTCCCCGCGGCGCCCCCGCCGCGCCCCGGCCGCCCCCGCGCTGCACCTGACGCGGCGCCGCGCCCCCGGGCTGAGCGAGCGCCGCTCTCCGCCTCGCTTCGCGTTAAAACTTGCGCCGCAGCTTTCCCCAGGCTCCGTTTCAAGCGCCTCGGGGCGTCAATAAACTAATGTTATTTTCA